>CAMZMU010000060.1:4940343-5402042 GCA_947311845.1 Poa pratensis | reverse complement strand
AGTCCTAACAGAGATAGCGGAGACACTAGCAGATTGTAGATCCCGAGTAGATATAGTGGTGACTGCGGCCGAGCTAGAGGAGAAGCGTGTCTTGTTGCAAAAGGAGGCTGTAGCAATGATAGCAGCCCGAGATGAGTTCAATAGAGATCTGCGTGAGTACAATGCAGCGAATGGCTTCACCCCGGTTGCAGCTGATACCAATAGGTTAGCCGAGGTGTGGCAGAGGGGCAAGGGGCTCAATGATGAGATAGACAGGGAGGCTCGACCTACCACTTCGGCTAGGAGTGAGAGTCGCGTGTCGACTGGAAGGCCGGTGTATAGTTCCCCTGCTAAGAACCTCAGGCTGCCGAGGCAGGCAGGGCCGAGCTATCCGGGTTGATGGAGATGCATGGCGTGCGCAGCAGAAGCGAGTCAATGAGTTGGTGTATGTAGCCAATCAGCAGAATGAGGCTCTCCGCAGGGCGCGGTGATTCAGAGATGGTTTATTCAGCTAGGCCAGTTAGTCAGGTGTCCAAGGGGCAAGCCTCGTCTCCACTCGTCGGAGGAGCCGATCGAGCCCGGAGTGTTACCTCGGGTCAGAACAAGCAGCTACAGATGTATGATCCGGTGTTAGCAGCAAGCAGAAGGTGGGCCAGGGCAATGCTAGCCGAGCTAAGGGAAACCCCGGCCCAGGTAATGCAAGCCGAGCTAAGGGTAACTCCGGTCAGGGAAATCAGAATGGCGGGCAAGCAGCGTCGGCTGGCCGAGGTAAACCACCCCGCCCCCGAGGTATCAGCAACAACCCCGGCCGCAGGAGCATATCAGCAAGAGCCGGAGTATGTTCAGCAACCTCAGAATGTCGGTCAAGGCGATGATCGATATGATGATGGAGATTCGGCCATGGCGCGAGCTGGATACCACAGAGTAGATGGGGCGTTGGGACCTCGGATAGGAGGTCGGATGTTAGCTCCAGGCGATGTTCGTAGCAAGCTGGATAGAATCTACTTGTCCGAGCAACTGGAGGAGGAAGGCCCTCCTGGTCCGGCATGTTTTGGACCTCGGATCATGAGGGAGCCACCACCACCAGTATCTCAGTTCCAGTTAGGTCGGAACGCCAAGCCATACAACGGGAGCACCAAGCCGCAAGATTGGCTGACAGATTATGTATCCTCAGTGCACATAGCGGGGGGCAATCGCCGATGGGCGGTCCGGTATCTCCCGCACATGTTGGAAGGTCCAGCTCGGATCTGGCTGAATAATTTGCCGGAGTATAGTATCAACTCCTGGATAGACTTGGAGCTGGCGTTTTACAGCAATTTTGCTAGTACATACAAAAGGCCAAACCGACCTCAGCTCCTGGCGGCCTGTAAGCAAGATGATCATGAAACTGACCGAGAATTCTTAACTCGGTGGAGCAATGTTCGGAATTCCTGTGAAGGAGTTGTAGAGGCACAGGCCATTTCCTGGTTTGCTGATGGTTGTCGACATGGCAGCATGCTGTGGCAGAGGCTCCAAAGAGATATGCCGAAATCCCTAGCAGAAACAATCCGGGTTGCAGATTCTTATGCTCTTGGTGATCCGATGCAGCCAGCAGCCGAGGCAGGAGCACGTAACAGAAGAAGGGAGCCAATAAATAACCGGCTCGGACCAAGGTGTAATGACCGCCAAGAGCTCGGACACAAGAGGAGGGAGCCGGACTACCCATACACCTCGAACCAAGTTGCAGCAGTGAATCCTGATCAGCCCGAAGCTGGAGGTGTCCAGAGGCCGAAAATCATGGTCCAGCATTTAGTCCGAACCCGGAGCCACCTTGACTTATGAATCAATGATAGATGGTCCTTGCCGTTACCATACGACCGCGCGTAAGCCAGCCAATCATTCAACCCGGCAGTGCAGCTGGCACCGCAGGATCAGGGAAGAAGGGGCAAGGGCCGGAGGAAACAGAGGAGGACCACCTCAGAGATTTCAGCCGAGGTCTAACCCGAATCTGTCCGGAGCAAATGTTACCCCAATAACCACTGCACCTCCTCCGAGGCCTGCAGCTGCAAGACCGGTGAATGTGGTGAACGTCCGAGGTAACAACAACAATGGTGGTGCCGGACCAAGCCAGCAGTATGAATACCCCGGAAATGACTATAGAGAGGCTCATGCGAGCTATGTGGTCTTTGTGACCGAGCCCACTGACAAGAAGAGCGTGCAGAGGCGTGCCATGGAGGTGAATGCAGTAATGCCGGTGGTGCCAACCTTTATGAACTGGTCTGAGCAGGAGGTCACTTGGAGCAGGAAAGACACACCTCGGATCATGCCAAGCCCGGGAAAGTATGCCCTGGTGGTAGATCCGACGTTGTGTGGGCCTACTAACAATGTGAGGTTTACCCGAGTTCTGGTGGATAATGGCAGTGCCATCAACATCATGTACCGAGACACAATGGTGAAATTGGGCATATCGCCAAATCAGTTGATGCCAAGCAGTTGTACTTTTCATGGGATTGTGCCTGGCGTTTCCTGTGCACCCATGGGCAAGATATGGGTGGATGTAGCATTTGGAACCAAGGATAACTGCCGAGTTGAGAGTATCGAGTTCGAGGTGGTGGACTTGGAGAGTGCATACCATGCATTGCTCGGAAGGCCAGCTCTGGCCAAGTTCATGATCTCCACCCATGTGGCCTACCTGAAGATGAAAATGCCAGGACCCAATGGGATCATAACCATCTCGGGTGATTACAAGCGAGCCATTCAGTGTGCCTCGGCGGGGTCTAATCTGGCCGAGGCTTTGGTGATTGCAGCTGAGAAGAAGAAACTGCACGAAGTGGTGGCAATGGCGCAGTCCACGCAGCTCGGCGCGTCCGGACTGATGAGCCCGGACTCACTGCGCTTTGAGGTGCCCAAGGAGACCAAGAGATCCCCATTGACCGGAGCACCCAGAGCATGGCCATCATTGGGACCGGGCTGGGTGAGATAGGAAAGCGCGCTCTGTCACTTCCTCCGTGAGAATCGGGATATCTTTGCATGGTCAGCAAGGACCTGCCTGGTGTTCCGAGGGAGTTGGCAGAGCACTCTTTATTTGTAGCCGGAGGTGAAACCGGTGAGGCAACCGACCGTCGTCTCTCAGGACGACCGAGACAAGTGGTGCTGACGAGCTGGCTAAGTTGCTTGCAGCCGGGTTCATTATGGAGGTGCTGCATCCGGACTGGATATCCAATCCAGTCTTGGTGGAAAAGAAGAAGGACGAGCCAGCCGTGGTCAAGGTGTGGCGCATGTGCATCGACTTCACTAACCTCAACAAGGCGTGCCCGAAGGATCCGTTTCCCTTACCTCGGATTGATCAAGTGATCGATTCCACTGCTGGTTGTGAACTGCTGTCTTTATTGATGCGTACTCTGGTTTTCACCAGATACCACTGAACTCGAAAGATCAAATAAAGACTGCTTTATTACCCCGTATGGGGCGTACTGCTATCGTGTCATGTGTTTTGGTCTGAGAAATGCCGGGGACTTATCAGAGGTGTATGCAGAAATGCCTGCATTCTCAAATGGGTAAAAATGTGCAAGTGTATGTCGATGATATTGTCATCAAGTCTAAGGAGAAACATACTCTCCTCGAGGATCTCGAGGAAACATTTGTGAACCTGAGAAAGTATAGGTTGAAACTTAACCCGGACAAGTGCACCTTTGGTGTCCAGCTGGAAAGTTGCTGGGATTCCTGGTGTCGAGCCGAGGTATTGAGGTTAACCCGGCCAAGATCCGAGCTATTGAGAACATGAGATTACCGGAGTGTTTGAAAGATGTGCAGAAATTCACGGGGTGTCTAGCCTCGTTGAGCCGATTTGTAAGCAGGTTGGGAGAGAAAGCCTTACCCTTGTACCAACTCATGAAGAAAAGTACCGGGTTTACATGGACCCCGCAGGCCGACGGCGTTCAGTGAGCTGAAAAAGATGTTGTCCACCCCCGGTGTTGGCATCACCATTGCACAATGAGCCGATGTTACTTTACATTGCAGCCACAAACCGAGTTGTAAGTGTGTGTGGCAGTGGTGGAGGCGCGAAGAAGGTGGCAGGTCGGTGCAGAGACCGGTGTATTACTTGAGCGAGGTGATCTCTACCTCGAAGCAGAATTACCCTCACTACCAGAAGATGACGTATGGTGTCTACCTGGCGGTCAAGAAGTTGAAGCATTATTTCCAGGAGCATCCCATGACGGTGGTGTGCGAAGCTCCAATCTCGGAGATCATCGGGTGCAAAGATGCAACTGGCCGAGTTGCCAAATGGGCGATTGAGGTGTCTCCATATGCACCACATTATGAGAGAAGAGATGCAATTAAATCCCAGGCGTTGCCGGACTTCTTTTGTGATTGGGCCGAGATGCAGTATGAGCCACCCAGGCCGGACTATAATTATTGGAAAATGCATTTTGATGGGTCCAAACAAAGATCGGGCTGGGGGCTGGAATAGTCCTCACCTCGCCAAAGCGAGATCAGCAAGTACGTGCTGCAGATTCATTTCTCAGCATCAAACAATGTGGCGGAGTATGAGGCCTTAATCCATGGCCTCAAGGTGGCAAAGGAGATCGGTATCCGGCGTGTAGAGTGCTTCGGCGATTCCGACCTGGTGGTGCAACAATCTTCTGGAACTTGGGATGCTCTGGATGCCAACATGGCGTTATATCGGTTCCATGTGCAAAAGATATCCGGGTTCTTTGAAGGGTGTGAGTACAGGCATATACCTCGGCAGAAAATGATGCTGCCGACGTGTTGTCAAAGCTCGGTTCATCAAAGAGGCAGTACCACCAGGGGTAGCCCTGAATCACTTGAGAACTCCTTCAATCAAACCTTCTCCTGAATCCGAATCTATTTTCATCCCGGCGGAGCAAGAGCCCGGACCTGTTCCAATGGAGGTAGACGTCGGGTGCGTTTGGTCGGACCCGGGGACTGCGTGGCAGAGCTCGGGGACTGCGCCGAACCTCGGGGACTGCTCATCGACTCGGGGACTGGTCGCAGGATGGTGGAGGAAATAATGGAGGAGATTATGGTGGCCGAACCAATGGAGGTGGACGAGAAACTTTTTCCTTTGCACCCAGTGCCGGAGTGGGCGCAGCAAATCATGAAGTTCATAACGGAGGGAAGCTTGCCAAGTGACACAACCGAGGCTAGGAGAATCCAAAGGAGGGCAAAGGCGTACACCATCATCAACAAGGAGCTCTATAAAAGAAGCGTAACCGAGGTGTTGCACGGTGTGTCGAGCCAGCTGAAGGCAAGGAGATGCTTTTGGAGATCCACCAAGGAGAGTGTGGACATCATTGCAGCACAAGAGCTTGGTGGCCAAGGGTTTCGCATGGGTTCTATTGGCCCACAGCTCTTGCTGATGCAGAGGACATAGTCCGGAGATGTGAAGGATGCCAAAGGTTTGCCAAGCAAACACATGTGCCAGCCTCGGCGCTCAAAACAATTCCTATCACTTGGCCGTTTGCGGTATGGTGTTTGGATATGGTGGGAGAGTTCAAACCAGCCCCGAGGTAACATGACACATACTGGTGATGGTGGACAATTCACCAATGGATCGAGGTGAAACCAATCCGGAAGTTGGATGGTCATTCAGCAGTGACTTTCTTGAAGGAATCATTCTGCGATATGGGTACCCCCATAGCATTATCTCGGACAACGGCACGAACTTTGCTGTTGGAGAATTTGCTCGGTTTTGCATGAACAAGGGAATCCGGCTGGACATAGCCTCGGTGGCACATCCGGAGTCTAATGGCAAGTGGAAAGATCAAATGCTCTAGTGTTGGCCGGCATCAAGGCTCGGCTCATTGAACCACTGCTGAAAACTCCGGGGTGTTGGATAGATGAGATACCAGCAGTACTGTGGGGTCTAAGGACCACGCCAAATCGATCAACTGGCTATACGCCATTTTTTATGGTCTATGGGGCAGAAGCTGTACTACCCACTGACATGAGTATGATGCGCCCAGAGTGGCAATGTACACTGAAGCCGAGGCAAAAGAGGCTCGGGAGGATGCAGTAGATCTGCTTGAGGAGCTAGAGAGTTGGCCTCATCTCGGTCAGCAATATACCAGCAAGGTCTCCGCGTTATCATAGCCGGAGAGTATCAACCCTCGTGTGTTTCACGAGGGAGATTTGGTGCTGAGGCTGGTGCAGCGCAAGAAAGGTCGGCACAAGTTGTCACCTCCATGGGAGGGACCGTTCATTGTGAGCCGAGCTCTGCTCAATGATTCCTACTATCTAATAGATGCGCAGGAACCAAGGGAAGATGGGCTGGACAACCCGGATCAGAGGTCAGGCGACCATGGAATATAGCTCTACTCCGACCTTTCTACTCATGAAAGGCGCAATGTATGTACCTCGGTTAATCCTTAATGAAATGTCGGCACTCCGAGGTTGAAGCTCGGGGACTGCCTCGCTCTTGTGCTTGTGTTTTATTTCTGTTTGTCAGTTTTGTTCATATGCCGAACTATTTTGAACCTCGTCTCAAACTTCAAGTAATGTGTGCTATGTAACTAATCTTGTGACTCGACTGCATCTGCCAAAAGGTAGTCAAGAGCAAAGATGAAAAAACGTGGGAGACATGAAAATGGACTCGGGGACTCGGTCCAAAAATATAGTTCGGCATGTGTCGTTTACTAACCCCTGTCTTTACCTTTCGTTTATGTCGGATGGTTTTGGAAACACACTTCGAGATTTGCTAAGTACTGTATGCTATAAACAACAATCTTGTGACTCGACTGTCGAACGCCTAAATGGTAGACAAGAGCAAAGAATGCCAGATATAGTAAACACGAAAGTGAACTCGGGGACTCGTTCCAAAAGGGTTCGGCATAAAGTTTTAGAAAAGCATGGTTCGGATAGCAAGTTAATAGTACTGGTAGCAAGCAAACTACTTAAGGTCTGTTACATCTGCACCCGGCATACCGGGGATTTAATTTTGTTCGAGACAAGTTCAGGCCTCGGAAGAAGAGCCTCGGGCGGGAGTTGTGGAGCAGGACCTCGGGCAGGAGCCTCGGGCGCAGGAACAACCTCGGGCGCAGGAACCACCTCGGTCGCGGAGGCAACCTCGGTTGTTGGAGTGGATGCCGGAGTGTCCGTCACGTCGGGGGAGATCACCTCGGTGGTTACAGCTTTGCCGGACTTGCCCTTGGAGTTCGGAGGTTCGTCGAAGCTGAAGTCATCATCAGAGCCTTCAGCCACCTCGGTTGTTTTGCCGGCCTTGCCCTTGGAGCTCTCAGGCTCGTCAAAGTCATTTCCTCGCCGTCAGAACTTTCTTCACCGGACTCGCTTCCTCGTCCGAGCTCTCTTCGTCCTCAGAGTAGAGGCGCCCGTCATCAAAGGTCCGGGTGTTTGCGTAACTAGCAAAGCGGTCGGCTGCTGCTTGGCGTTTCAATGCCATCAGGGTGGAGTTCCAAGGAGAGCCCCTGCGCAGGGAGGTAACAGTGTGGATCTCTTCATACCAGGACAGCACGAACACCAGGGCCTTGTCCGCTCCAGCCCGAGCTGATGAGCATCTCCACTCCCGAAGTCTAGCCTCGGCTCCTTTCAGCTTGTGGCGAGCTCGTCGATGCAAGGGGAGTCTTGACCTTGGGCCAGAGGGCACGGTGGACCTCGATGGCAGCATCAACAAGCTTGGTTCCAATGGCTCGGAGCGGCCTGATCCGAGCATTAAGGGCAACGAGGTGGTCCTGGATATCCCAGCTTTCGCTGAGTTTCTGTCTCAGCCCTCTTTGCCCGAGCTGCTTGAACTTCGCGGATAGCCTTGTCCTTGGAGTGCTCAAAGTTCTCTGAAGAAGACAAAAAGGCTGTCGCTGAAATAAGGCATACGGTGGCAGGGTGTAGGTCGGCAGAAAATAAGGAAAAGGGGAAAAGAAACTTACTGTCCATTGGTGATTAATCCGAGCAAGCTCGGACAACAGCTTTTCGAGATAGCTCGGAGGGCGATAAGTTCGGCTTCGGCCGAGGTGGCGCGGCTCTCCAGGGTCTTGGCAACCTCTTGCTGCTGTTCGGCGGCCTGGTCCTTGACCTTCATAGCGTCCTCCACAGCAGATTTGGCTTCGTTAGCCCGGTTCAGCTCTTGTTGCAGCCGAGCTATTTCATCCTCGGCTGTCTTCAACTTGGAGGCGTAATCTTTGTCGCTCTGCTCCTTCGCGGATAGAAGAGTCCGATGAGACTTCTTCAATCTGTTGTGATCCAGCAGGAGGTTCTTGAAGACTTGGTCCGAGCATTGTTGCACTCCTGAAAAAATAGAGAGATCAGTTCGGAGAAATCCGAGGTATTTCTAGCACCCGAGGTCCAATTGAGTCCCGGGGACTTGGCATTGGCCTCGGGGACTCAGCTTGGGAGAAATGACAAGTTTTTGAGATTCAAGCCAAGCAATTTTAACTCGGTGGAGTGTCAATTGCTCAACCCGAATCTCGGGGACTGGGAATAGTATATGTTTGTCATTTGATTTCAAAGGAAGAAAGAGAGTTGCGTAATGAAACTTACCGAGGCCTTCTTGCTGCAATCAAGGACTGCAGTCTGCATGGTGTAGATGGACTGAAGCACGGCGCTGGGTCCAACGGATGCGCAGAGCTCGGGTTGGAGGAGACCTCGGCAGTATCAGCCGAGTTCCAGTCCATATCGTAGTGCTTCTCCGAGCCTAAGCTGTTCCCGCTCTTGGTCCGGAGTTGCCCGACCTCCCAGCTGCTGAGGTTCGGCTGGAGGTGGCAGCGAAGAGAGCTCGGGAGGTGGCGACCTGAGAGCTCGAAGGCGCGGTCTTGGTCAGGGTGGACTTCGGCGCGGCAGCGTGCGGCACTAGTTGGGTGCTCGCAGCCTTGGGGCCCGGTGGCGGTGGCGGCATTGGAGTTTGCTGTGGCTGCTTGGGGGGCTCAACAACTGGAGCTGAATTTCTTCTCTCTCTGCTTTTCTGCTGCTGTTGCTGCTGGTTGCGCGCAGCTTGAGACTTGGGGGACAGCCGAGGCTCCTGCACGGTCTTAGCCGGAGTCTTGGCGCGATCTGTCTCCGCATCCTTCTGAGGAGGAGGAGGAGTCTGATCTCGGCGGGGAGCAGAGTGCCCCAGGCCGGAGTCAGAGCTCGGCGGTGGAAGTTCGGCGGAGGAGACGCGCCGGGGAGGAATGGTCTTCTCCGGGCTGGTGAGGTCAATGGACCGTTCTGGAGGAGAGGCTCTGGCGGGCTTCCGAAGTTAACCTCGACCTCGGTGGTCTGAGCTTCAACCACTGGAGGTAGTGGTGAGTGTATCGAGCTATGGCTCTGCTTGACCTGCCGAGCCGGGCTAGACAAAGGAGAAAGATTAAGTTAGAGTGTAAAAACTTAACCTCGAAGCAGCGTGAGAGGTAAAAAGGAGCAAGGTGACTTACGCATCCTCCTCCACGGGACCTCGCTTCTTGTGCCTCCCCGAGGTCTTCTTGGCGCGCTTGGCTTTGGGCGCCGCAGTCTCCGAGGTCTTGGAAGCCTAGGCATCCGAGGTACCAGGTCCTGAGCGCTTCCGGGAAGCTGCAGACGCTGGATGAAAGTTCTTATATGTTGGAGGAGCATATGAGATGGGAATAACGTTGACAGGTTCCAGGATTTGGAAATCATCATCGTCATCATCGGGCCAATCCTGGATAGACGATCGAACTGGTGGGCGGTGCGAGGTGAAACCACGAGTCTTACCCGAGGTGGCCTTGGGAATGGGGAGGTGATCCTCATTGTCCGGATCTTCAACCTCGGCGGCTTCCGGGACAGGCAGGTCGGGAGTCCACTCCTTAGAAGAAAGGGGGCCATCCTCGATTTCCTGTCGAGTGAACTTCTGCAGAGGTGGCAAGGTAAAACCGAGTTAGCACAAGAATCCATGCAAGGCCGGGGTGAAAGTGAAACCGAGGAATATTTTGCGTCGGGTAAAATACACTTACTTGAGCTGGAGGGTGATCTCGGTCATAGGGCTTGACACCCCCATTTCCACTTGTCGGGCATGGTGGTCTTGGCGATGGCCCGGATGCGCCTCTTCACCTCGGAGTCATCAAGCTCAAAGGTGCTGTGCCGAGTGGGGTCGTAGCGGCCACTCATATGGCAGATCTTGTGGGCCCGCTCTTGTAAAGGACTAACCCGGCGGGTGATCATGGTACGCAAGATGTCATCTGTTCCCCAGCTTTTCCCCTGGAGTGACATCATGGTCTGGTGGATCAGAAGAACCTCGGGAGCGTCGGGTGCAGGCTCATAATCCCAGTTGAGTTGGGCAGTGGGGGTTCCAATGGTGAACTCCGGCAAGTTGATGAGGTCTTCGGCACCCGGGTTCTTCACGTAGAAGAAGGAGCGTTGCCATTTGCGGCAGGAGTCCAGGCCCTGAATCCGAGGAAACTCAGATTGGCGCCGAGGTGAAATCGAGGCCGCCCCACAAGGAGTCATCTCCTTGTCCACGACCTTCTTGTTCGGGACACTTTGCTTCTTCAGCTGGAAGTACTTGGCCCAGGACTCGATGCTTGGCCATAATCCGAGGTAACCCTCGAAAAGGTGGCGTAGGCCGAAAGTTGGAGGATGGCATTGGCGGGCAGGTGGTGTGGTTGTAGCCCGAATTTGTCCAAGAATTCCCGGAAGAACTTCCCGGCCGGGAGCCCGAAGCCACGCTCAAAGTGGTCCAGGAACACGACCCTCTCCCCGGATTCCACCTCGGGTTCGATGTCTTCTTTCTTCGGAACCCTGCAGATGGAGTGGCGGCGCGAGGCGCGGTGCGCGTTTCCAGCGAGATTCTTCGAGACAGCGAGGTTGCAGCGACGAGTGCTCGACGGCGGCGATGGAGGCAGAGCACACGGAGCAATGGGCGCGGAGCAATGGCGAGTGGGGAAGAAGAAGAAGAGGAAATTACCCCTGGGCCCCTATTTATAGGCCGCGTGCGGTAACGGCGCGCGTTAACTGCGCACTACCGCGTGGTTATCGGGAAGGCGCGGGATCGTGTGCGGGTGAGCGCACGGTTGCGCGGTTGGTGGCCGCACGATCGGCCGCAGAGTGGCAACCGCTAACCTCGGATCTCCTGTGCTGGTCAGCGCGAGAATCGAGGGGTCAGGGCGGTCAAGTTGGTCAAGTACTGGAGTGCGCAGGTGCGCTGTTCGGTGGTCCGGCTGACGAGGGCGGCGTGTGGTCAGGACCTGTCTTTCAGAAGTCCGGATTTCGAAGCACGGGCAGAGATTCTTCGCCACGTGCCTCAGAAAATCTTGAGGCAAGATTGTGCTGAGTCAGATAGCTCGGAAAGTTCAGGTTGCATATCTACCTCGGATTAGATGGTGGTATGTGGGAAGAACCTCGGTGGAGCTGTGTTTGAGGTCGGTTTTGGCAATGGTGCCTTGCTTATTTTGAACCTGCTACGACCCTCCATCCGAGGTCGTAGGACCGCACCAGTTTCGGGGACTAATGTCGGGGAGTACCCCCGGGTAGGGTCAAGGCTTGGCGTAAGTGGAGTTCAAAGGCGTGCCGAGGTACGGAGAGGGCCGACTTGTTTGGGCCTGAGCGCATCCGAGCTTTACTTTTGCCTGGAGAATAAAGGCCGACCTATCTTGGACCAGAGGGGTCCGAGGTACCCCGTTGGCATGGGCCGAGGTTCATGATCCGAGCTGTGATCAGCCGACCTAACTACCTCGGTGCTATGGTTGGGGTTGTGAGTGCAGGAGGAGCTATGGGAAGGAAGTGAGGTCCGACCTGGTAAAAGATCTTAAGCCCAGGAGCCGGGCTAACCACGGCAGGAGGCCGTAGCTCGGGCAGGAGTCAATGCTCCAGTCACTTCACGCCTGACACGGAAGCGTCTGTCAAGGAGCATGGCAGAGGCGTGCCCCAGGTTCGGCGGGGCTGCACGCCTCTGACCGCTGACCGCGTGAGATCCGGGGAAAAGGCTACGAGGTAGCACTGCATGGCTATGTCCTGTCTCTGTCAGAGGAGACATCCTAGCTCTACTATGGTAATGCAGGGGATGGGCAGGCCTTGTCTTGTCCCTGACAGGAGTACAATGATGACTAAAGCAGAGGCATGGCTACAGTGTTCAGCGAGGGGCATTACGGTAACCCGGCTGGCCTATAGGGGGCTTCCCCCCCCTCCTGCGGACGAGGACGGAAAAAGAAAGAGAAGAGACCCCGGCACCCTAGTTCATTTTCCTGGTAACTTCATCTCCCACCTCAAGCTCTTACCATTGTATCATCACACAGCTCGAGGAGCGACCTGTACTTGTTGCCTTGAGCTATACACTGACTAGGATAGTGCTGCAGTAGGGGTGTTACCTCCGCAAGAGGGCCCCGAAGCAGGGTACATCGCGGTGTGCTTCGCGTTCTTGGTGGCTGGGTTTTCAGTTCGTGTTCTTGCCGCGTTGTGTGTGTTCTTGCTTGTGCACTTCGAGAGTGCATAAACCCTCCCCGGATTCCCCCAACGACCATTCGGCCCCATCTTAGCCATACCCATGGCATCTGTCGTGATCCCACCACGACATGTGGTGTCTCCATGGTTGATGGAGGAAGTAAATTATGTTTAGAATCCCTAATGTTGCGAACGATGTTGCGATTTTCTAGAAGCTTGTTTTTTTCCTATCCACATCTAAAATGCTACAACCATTTCTAGGCATATGCCATGAAGTGTATTCTCCAAATGTTGCAAATGTGTTTATGTAATGTTAGATGCATTGAGCACATATGTTGGATGTGTTAGTTATTTTTGTTGGACATTACGTTTTGTTGCAACTAACTTGGAAATTTGTTGCATATGATCATTGCGTTTTGCTACATAGGTGTGCCGAAAAAATTAAAATATTGATAGCAACTTTTCCGCGGCACAGGAAAAATTGCTACAAACGATGTTACATGCACATACAAATATTACGTTTAGGATTTTTTCTGTTGAATTGGTAGATACAAATATTGCTACTTTTTTTTTAATTGGTAGATACCCCAGATTTGTTCATTTAAATGAAGCCAACGAGGAACCGGCTGATTATGTTGTCGCACCGCCTGGTGTCTGCTGCCAGCAAAACTATTTGCTAATTTCAGTAGAATTTTGAGCAACAACATATTAAACGATTCTACGATTTTATTAGGAAAATTAATAATTTATCACATCCATAAATATATACATCATCCATTTAGGCAAGATCTTCTCATCCACTACCAGAGACAGAAACCTTGTTGCTTTTATTGTCTATCTTCCAGTTACATGTTACATCCTTACTGTTCAGCCCTTCACAGGAAAAAAGAAGAATAGTAGCATAAGTAGTACAAAGAAAAATACTACATACAAAGTTTACAAACATCGCTGCGGAGACATTGTTTCACAATTGAAAATCTTCAGGATGATTTGACTGTTATCTATTTTATCGACCAGATAGCAATATTCTCTTCTAATGTTGGTCTTTAGCAGTAAAACTGACATACTTGAGGATCTAAAACTGCATTATACGGAGTTAATAACTGTGCAATTTGCACCTGTATGTAGGTTCAAAATCTCTGCACAGAGGTACTTCACTTCAGGTATTCTGTTAGCTTGCTTATGGTAATGAGTCTGAATGCTTCGGAGAGGTAGGCCTGGGTATGTGCTGATATCTCTTGTGCTACAGATCGCATGGAAGGCCTGGATTCAGGATTTACCCTCGTGCAAGCAAGTGCTATCCTGACGATGAACACAACTTCTTCTGCAAGCTGTTCCATTGGAGGATCCAACCGCTGGTCCAGTATGTCTTTGAGGAGTAAATCATCTTCTTGAGATGAGGAGATAGCTGGCAGAGAGGTTAGCAAGTCACCAGGGTGCTTCCCCATCATAACCTCCAGGGCAACTACACCGAAGCTATAAACATCGCACTTCTCAGTTACCCTCATTGTGTATGCAAACTCTGCAAGAAAACAACCAGAGCTCACATATGTTAGTGTGCTGCTCCAATATGTACTGCTAAGCAGTGTCTAAATTTAGAATCAAAAGAATATATAGTGTATGAGTAAGTTTTGTACCTGGAGCCATGTAGCCGTACGATCCCGCCACAGAAGTCCAGTTTGTTGAAGCAGACCCGAGTAACTTTGCGGTGCCAAAATCACACAACCGTGGCTCGAATTCAGATTCAAGCAGGATATTATTCAAAGTGATGTCTCGATGAACGATGGGTGGGTTGCAGTCATGATGCAAGTAGGCCAGGGCATGAGCAACCCCCTGGATCACCTTCATCCTCAGGTCCCAGTCCAGCTTCTTCTTCCCTTCCTCACCGTACAATGTCTTCGCCAGGCTGCCCCTTTCCAGGTACTCGTACACCAGATACATGAAGTCACCACTAGTGCAGAAGCCATGGAGCTTGACGATATTCCGGTGACGAACCTCTGTCAGAGCCTTAATCTCATTCTCAAAGCTCTTTTTGTTCACATCCGATATGTCGCCTGTGTCAGCGACATGGAACCGCTTCACTGCCACAACCTGCCCACTGGCAAGCTCGGCTCTGTACACGGTCCCAAACCGCCTTTACCAATGCAGAAGATTTCGTTGAAGCTATCTGTGGCGTTTACGATGTCAAGGAATGTGAACTTTCCCTCCTTTTCCCAGATCATGGACTCAAAACCATCAGTGCTGTTAGCCTCCAGCACTCTCTGCTCAGAAGGCCTTCTTCTGTATATCAGTATGAGGCAAGCAGCAATCGCTGCAAGTAACACAACCCCAACAACTGATACAACTGCTGCGATGACTATTCTCTTGTGATGCCCTGAAGATGCACTGCTAGAACTGTGGTCACAAGAAGTTATGCCTTGCACATTACCACAGAGCCCCAAATTTCCAATGAAGGCATCAGCTGATGCGTTCTGGAAAGACGGTATCTCACCGGTGAGTCGATTGTAAGAGAAATCAACTGTTTCAAGGCTTATCATGTGAGAAAACCTGTTGGTATTGAACCGGTGAGATCGTTGTGTGACAGATTCAGTTTCTGCAAAGTCCTGAGCTTCTCAAGATTCGAGGGAATCGCACCCGACAATGAGTTGCTGCTCAGATCAAGAAGGGTCTGCAGCTGAACCAGATTTCCGAGCTCACTTGGTATCCGCCCCGATAACTTGTTCTTGCTCATATCAAGAAACGTTAGAGAACTACTAAGCTGACCAATACCAACAGGTATCGTCCCCATAAGCAAGTTCCCGGACAAATCGACTGCCTGTAGCTTGGAATTGTTGCCCAAGCTTGCTGGAATTGGCCCCGAGAAGGCGTTATGGCTAAGATTGAGACTGAACAAGAGGCTAAGATGGCCGAGCTCAGATGGAACGCCTCCTGTGAGATTATTCTCAGCCAAGCTGAGGTCCTGTAAGCTCGTCATGCTCCCAAATGCCGCTGGAATGCTGCCGGATAAGCGATTCGCATCCATGTGCAGGCGCGTGACATTGGTGCATTTCCCCCAGTCCGACGATAGCCGGCCGGTCAGTTCGTTCCCGGATATGTCCAGGTAGTCCAAGCTGGGGTGGACACCGAACACCTCCGAGATATCACCCGTGAAGTGGTTCCCTTCCAGCCGCACCCGGTACAGCCCCGCGCAGTTCTTGAGGCACGGTGGCAGCGTGCCGCTGAAGTTGTTGTGGTTCGCCGTGAAGTTCTGCAGGGTAAGGCCGTCGCACAAGCTCTGCGGCAGTTTGCCGGAGAAGCTGTTGTTCGCGAAGCTCGCGTCGGTCAAGCTCAGCCCCTTGCCGAGGTCCGGTGGTACGGTGCCGGTGAAGTTGTTGTCGAACAGAGCGAGGTAAGACAGATTGCTGAGCGCTGTGATGGTGGTGGGCAGCTCGCCCTCCAACTTGTTGGTGTTGACGTCCAAGACTTGCAACGCCGTCATGTCGCCGATCTCCGGCGGGATCGTGCCGGTGAGCTGGTTGAAGAAGAGCGCCAGCCTCGTCAGCTGCGTGAGGTTACCCAACGAGCTGGGTATCCGTCCCGTGAGCGAGTTGACCGACAAATCCAACTCAAACAGGTTCACCAGCTCGCCGAGCTCTCGGGGATAGAGCCCGTAAGGTTGTTGCTGAAGAGATACAAAATAGTCAGCTTGGTCGCCTTGCCGAGCTCCGGCGGAATCCTGCCGACGAACGAGTTGTTCTGCGCTTGGAACGATATGAGCTCTGGCCAGCTCGTGAACAAAGCCGGCGGAATATGACCGCTGAGTCTGTTCGACGATATGCCGAACTCCCGCATCTTGCGCATCCCGGCGAAGGCCGGCGGCAGGACACCAGTGAGTTGGTTCAAGGACGCCTCCATGTAGTTGAGGTTGGAAAGGTTGCCCAGCTCCGGTGGTATAGAGGAAACCAACCCGGCGCCCTTGATGTCGAGGCGTTGCAGCATTCGGAGCCGGCCAAGAACCGACGGGATCGGCCCGCCGAGCGGGTTGCTGCCGAGTTCAAGCACTCTGAGCTGGGATATCGACCCGAGGAAATCTGGGATGCCCCCCGTGAGATTGTTGGTGCCAATCCGCAGGTCCTGGAGCTTCCCCAGCTTCGACAGCGACGCCGGTATCCGGCCGGAGAAGGCATTGAGGGACAGATTGAGGTACACGAGGTTGGGGAGCATCTCCGGCAGCGAGTCCGGTATCGGCCCGGAGAGGCCGCCGTTCTGCGACAGGTCGAGGTAGGTGATGTTGGCGCTCCGGAGGATGAACTCCGGGAAGCTGCCGTTGAGATAGTTGAGGTAGAGCGACATGAAGGTGACGGTGGGCATGGGCTTGAACCTGGCGTAGTCCGGGTTGGTGAGGAAGTTGGAGCCGAGGTCGAAATGCTGGATCTTGGGGAGCCCGCTGAGCTGGTGCGGGATGGCGTCGGCGAGGTTGTTGTTGTAGAGGCGGAGGTGGAGGAGGCCCGAGAGGTCGCCGAGCTGCGGCGGGATGGCGCCGTCGAACCCGTTGCTGCCGAGGTCGAGCGAGGCGAGGACGCGCAGGCGCGAGAGGCTCGCCGGGATGGGGCCGATGAAGTTGTTCCCGTTGAGGTCGAGCGTGGTGAGGGACGGAAGCGCGGTGGTGTTGAACGCGTCGAGCGTGCCGGCGATGCCGAGGTTCCGGAGCGTGAGGGACTCGACGCGGCCGGTGGCGGCGTTGCAGCTGACGCCGCGCCAGGAGCAGAGCCTTGTGAGATTGGCCCAGTTGGACAGCGCGGCCGTGTTGTTGAGGGTGGCCTTCCAGGCCAGGAGCGCCTGGGCCTCCGATTCCGTCGCGGCATTGGCGGCGCCGGCGGAAACCAAGAGGACGAGGAGCGGGAGAAGGAGGAGGGTGGCTGCGGAGGCGGCGTCTGGCGTTGGCATTGGGTGGCGGGACGGAGCGCGCCGTCGGGGAGGGGGAGGCGGGGACGCCGGGACGAGGAGGGGAGTGGAGAGCAGCGCGACGGAGAGGAGGGGATTTAACTTGCGGGCGGCGCGGCGGGTCAATGGGCGCCGTGGGTTGACTCAAATCGACGAGCACCTGTGTCTCACGGTGGGCATATTACCCGAGACCCGAACCCTGAACCCGAGAAACCCGGACCCGTACCGTATATCCCGAACCCGAGAGACCCGAGTGCTTGATCGGGTATCACATTTAGAAACCCGAAATTAGTTCAGGTAATTCGGGTATCGGCCTCTAAAACCCGAATATCCCGATTAACCCGAACAACGTGCACGACAGCACCTTTCCCAGCCCAGCCCACAGCCCAACGTTTCTATCTCGACAGCGACCAGGCAATCCCCTCCCCACTCCCTAGCCTCGACCTAGCCCCCAGCCCCCGCCCCCCGCCGCCACAGGCCACTGCCCCCGCCCCCGCCGCCCGCCGGCAAGAACTCGCCCTCTCTCCCTTCTTCTCCGACGCGGGCACGCCCTCTCTCCCTTCTTCTCCGACGCGGGCACGCCACAGCCACACCTCCATCTTTCGCGCGAGGCCGCGACAGGCCACTGCCGCCCCCGCCCCCCGCCGCCCGCCGGCAAGAACTCGCCCTCTCTCCCTTCTTCTCCGACGCGGGCACGCCCTCTCTTCCTTCTTCTCCGACGCGGGCACGCCACAGCCACACCTCCATCTTTCGCGCGAGGCCGCGACGACGCCGACGAGAAGCAGGCTCGGACGTCCTCCGCCGGTCCGCCCTCTTCTACTGGTGCAGCAGCGATAGATCGACGCTGTCAAGCTCTGCAGAATCGTCGACGGCGTCAAGCTCTGCAGAATTTTCGGGTATTTCGGGATTACCCGGACCCGGACCCGAAATTACGGGTACCCGAATTGTCGGGTTTGAGATTTCTGGGGCATTTCTCGGGTATCATGTTTGGAAACCCGAATTTCTTTTTACCCGAAAAAACCCGACCCGAAATTTCGGGTAAACCCGAACGCCCACCGTGACCTGTGTCGCTGTGCGAGATGGCTATCTGTCGAGCGCGCGTCTGCTCGCGCGGTTCGCGCAGCGTGTGTGTGGCCCACCCACGTACTGCTCATCTTCCTCCTCCTTCCTTTCCTTCTCCTCTTTTCTTTTCTTCCTCCCGTGACCAACCCAATCCTTTATCGATTCCGACGGGCCAGGCCGAGCCGGAGCCGCCGGAGACGCGGCTGGCCGCGGCGGAGGCGGTGGAGGCGAGGAGAGAACTTAACTTGGGGGGTGGGGGCAGGGGCGGATTCTGGATTTAACCATAGGGGGGCCGAAGATGACATTAACCATAAAAGAGATACAATGGAAAAATAGACCGTGTCTTCTTTAGAACTGATGACTATACATTTGATTAGAAGTTTACATATGAATCGGATCTGGATTTAAATCATCGTGTATGGTAGATTGCTCTGTAATCTTTGTCTTCTCAACTAGATATGTATTTTATCTGTAGAGTTGGGGATCAAACCAAACCAACCGGCTTGAAATAATTGCTAATGGATGATATCTTCCTCTTCATGAAAGTAGTTTTACAAGTACAAAATAATCAATAATCTTTAATTACTAGCACATCCAATTAGCAAGTAGTAACAATTATTGGATTCGCTAATCAGAAGAGCAGGTAGCAACTATAATATGTATACAATAATACCTTGGAGCGACCATGCTAGAAATTGTGCGTGGCGGTGTGGCGCACCGGACTGCGGCGGGTCGTCGACGATTGCTAGAGATGCAAGCGGGAGTTGCCGCCGACACTCGATTCCCTATGACCGCTAACCGTGTCCTGGTGATGGCGGCGATGATTATCAGTTTTGGAATAGCGGGACGCTGTGCGGCTGGGCAGAGGAGTATAGGGGTACCTTGGAGATTGAAGCGTGTGGCGTGCGGAACGGCGGCAGCGACAATTTGAGAGATGCAAAAATGCTTGAATCTGGTGGCGGCGGCGAGGAACAAGTGCGGCTGGGGCTGGGCAGCGCCACAGGCGGAGTCGCAGAGATTGATGACTCGATGCGACGATGTAGATGAGATCGTGCAGTGACTGCCGTCGTGCGCCTAGTCGTAGAGGAAGTTCCGAGTACACCGATGGATTCCGTTTCCCTAGGAACTAGGCTACTAAGTTTGGGCTTGGCCCATCAAATCAGCAGGCCACCAAACCTTGTCGCTCGGCTGCAGGCTTTGTAGTTTTATTACAGTATATGTGTATAGCTACGATCAACAGACTACTGCCCCTGCTGCATGGCGCTGGGGTGGCCGAGCGTTGGGGGGGCCTGGCCACCGCTCGCCCCCTGGATCCGCCACTGGGTGGGGGTGGGGTTCATCGGCGACGAGCTTCGGTGTGGGGGGGAGGGGGCTTTTAGAGGGATGGTCGGGGCAGCGCCGGACCGGCGGAAGCCGTGGTTCGAGCAGGGCGGGGCGGCGAGGCGGTCGCGGGAGCGCCGCCGGCCGCGGGTGGCGGCGGCAGGCGGTTCGGCCGGTGGTGGGGGACGGGGCGAGCTATTCTTCTTCCTCGCCGGTGCTGTCGGAACCGTACGTGGGGGTGTCGGAATCCGAGCGAGCGCTCGCGCGCGCGCAAGCTAGACTCGCCCGTCACTGTGTGTGTGGTTGGGTGGGAACGGGATCCTCTGGCGTTACCCACCCTGACGTCAGGGTGGGTAACGCCAGAGGATCCGGCTCCGGTTGGGTGGTGCGGCGTGGTCGCTGCTGGGTGGAAAGCGGAATACCATGACTTCTGATTGAGGCGGCGTCGTCGTGCGCCGAAATTCTAGTGGCGAGAAAAATTTCTGGCCAGGTTTTCAGGCCGACAGCCTGTGCTTTGCTTGTCCATGATACCAGCACCCTGCCGTGCTTTGACCTGGAATATGGTGGACTACGACTATTCGAATCCTTCTAGTCGACCTGGAATATGAGCCATGTGAGTGGGATTAGCCGCAAATTTAGAAATCTAGACCATGCAGAACGCTGCCAGGAGATCCAATCGAATCAGCTCCACCACCACTGACAGCTGCTTCGGGAGCAAGCAATGAGGTACATGCTCCTCCTCCCTGCAGAGCATACCGGTCCATGGCAGCCTGGCCCGGACGGCCCGACGCGACCCGGCCCAGAAATCTCAGGCCAGGCTTGGGCCTGAAAATTGGGGCCGACAGTTAGGTCGGGCCGGGCTCGGGTTAAAAAAACATAAATTCAGTAGGGATCGGGCCTGGTCGGATTTTGTCGTGCTCAGCCCAATTTAGAGCATATGTAGCAGATCCACTATAATCTCGTAACGGATATTCATTATTCTGTTCCCGGAAAACCATTTTCCGGTACCACGGCGCGCGGGGCAGAACAGATGCGCTAAACTCGTACCGGATAATTTGTTCTGCCCCGCGCGCCATACCGGTACCGAATAACAGTTTTCAACATGATTTATCAAATTCATCAATACAAACATAACATAACCAATATAAATTAGAACAAATATAAATATTGTCCAAATGAAATACAACTTAATTATCCATTACAACAATATCAAATCAAATGGTCCGAATGCAAAGAATGGTTCAAATTACAACAATATCAAATCAATTAAAATCAAACGAGAAGCTACTTCTTCCATACAATTGCCAATGGTGCTCAACAAGATCCTTTTGGAGCTGAAGGTGTGTGCCCTTGTTCTCAATGTCGTCATCGAAGAGTAGGTCATCAATCTCCAAATCATCCGAATCGGAGGAGGAAGAAGATGAACTCCAATCCATCTAGCGAAATTATAATTTTCGAGGTTTAGACTACAAATCTAACAACATATGTCCACACAACAAGTAAATCAACAACTAATTTGTCAAAAAAACATACCGTGTCGCCACCGACGGCTGGATCCGCGCCGCCCGCTCCTCAACCGCGTCCGACAGGAAATCGGCCGCTCCGACGGCTCGGAGTGGGCGACCTTGCTGCCGGTAGTCGGACCTGGCCATATCAGCGCCCCCCGGAGCGAACTGGCCGTGTGCCCGAGCTCGGCGCCGGATCCATGGCGGCGGCCGCCGCCACGACCGTGCGGACGGGATACGCCACCCTCGGGCACGAAACGAGGGGGAATCGAACCGGCGGCAGGCGGCGGTCCTTTTCCGCGGTGGAGTCCGACGGGGGGCGACACGAGGCGGCGGAGCGTGGTGGCCGAGCGCGGCGCCGGTGATGACCCACAAGTATAGGGGGTGTATCGTAGTACTTTCAATAAATAAGAGTTTCAAACCCACGAGGAGCAGAAGGTGCTGACAAGGAGTTTCGGTAAAGGTTTCACTGTAAATGCTAGCAGACAAGTTTTTAGGGGTTTTTGATATAGCAGGTAAATAAAATGCGAGTAAGTAAAAGACAGTAATAAGAATTGCAGCAAGTGGCCCAATCCTTTTTAGAGCAAAGGACAAGCCGGTTGGTTTACTTATGAGGACAAAATGTTCTTGAGGATACACGGGATTCTAGTCAAGTGCTTTCGCTTCACATAGTTGATTAATCTTTATTGTTTTGATAAGTGTTGTGTGGGTGAACCTATGCTAATGCACCGCCCTTACTCGGACTAATACATAATACCTCTTGCAAGCATCCGCGGTTACAAGAAATTAATTAAGATAAATCTAACCACAGCCTTAAACTCTAAGATCCTACGCTCCCTTGTGCACCGGTATACTAACGGGAGTTTAGGTTTCTGTCACTCCGGCAACCCCACAATTAGCAACCAAATACACAATGCACTCCTCTAGGCCCATAAAGGTGAAGTGTCATGTAGTCGACGTTCACACGACACCACTAGAAGAATAACACCACAACTTAAATATCAAACCATTAAATATACTCAACGTAATTCCACTACTAACAGCGTGACTTCTCCCATGTCCTCAAGAACTAAACGAACTACTCACGAGACATCATATGGATCATGATCAGAGGTGATATAATGATGGATAACGATCTGAACATATACTTTAATTCACCGAAAAACTCAATAGCATCAACCACAAGGAGTAATTAACACCGGGAGAGTTTCCCCTATGAACTAAACAAAGTATAGCCCTAGATGTTACAGCGGAACGAGATGGTGCAGCGGTGATGGTGGTGATGGCGGTGGAGATGATGATGATGATGATGATGATCCCGATGAAGTCCATCGCGATGACGATGAGGATGGCGATGATCTTCCCCCTCCGGGAAGGAATTTCCCCGGCAGATTTCTCCCTGCCGAGAGCTTTCTCTCTCTGTGGTTTCTGCCTCGTGGAGGCGGCGGAATATTTTCTCACGGACTCCCCGTGTCTTAGGGTTTCTGGGGGATGAAGTACGCGAAGGGGGAGCGCCTGAGGTGGGCCAGGGGCACCACACCTGGCCAGAGCGCGGCCAAGGTGGGCCCCACGCCCAGGGGTGGTGTGGGCCCCTCCTGGCCCATCTCAGCCTCCCCTTTTGGCTTAGTCCATCTTCTGATAAAATAGGAACATCTGTCTTCTCGGAAATATTTTTAGTGCTCCAGAAATATAGTGCCTTGACGTTGCTTTTTCCAGCTGAAATCTGACTCCGGCAGTTAATTATCCAATGATCATCAAACATGCAAAATAAGACAAAATAACATAAGTAACTCCTCTTAATATGAAATATATCATTGAATAACAGTAAATTATGCTATAAAATAGTGATGCGAAATGGACGAATCAGCCGGAGAGAGAAGGGAAAGAGGAACGAGAGCCGCGGTGAAACTTCCGCGCGAGAGGGTTCCCACCACGAGTAGGGGGAGCAGGATAAACGGCGGGCGAAAAACTGAACTGATTCGGCACGGACGGGTGTTTATCCTGCTCCCCGGATATTTTATTGGGATACGGTACCAAGTAGGGTTTCTGGTCTGGCCACGGTTTCGCCCCGGACCTGGAAAAAAGCGGTTATTTTCCGGGCCAGGGCCTTATAGTGGATCTGCTAGAGATGCTCTTATGCAGTCCGACGGTCGGGTCGGGCCGGGCTCGGGCCTGGATTTGCCTGCGCTGGGCTTTTAAGCCCGTCCCAATAAATGCCCAGGTATACTGCAGAGCGCGGGATTGAGCATCTCCAACTGAAGAATGCCATGACCTTTCCTCCTGTCACCACACTTCGCCGCCAGCCCGTAATTCTGCAGATCGTCGCACCTTGTCGCCACTTCTCCTCGCCACCACACTCGGCCAGAAGACGCAACAACGCACCAAGAATGCCAAACACAAACTTTCCTTCAACCCCGCAAGGCGATGCTCCGCTCATCTCCTCCTTATCGCCAACATGGCCAGTCAAGAGGAGATGCAACAATACAACACTCTGAAGCCAGAGTAGGCCGGAGAACTCCCAAGCTTATTGCTAATGTAGAACAAGAGCTCCCCTCTGCCTTGGTGCATACCAGGACGAACACACTAGTAGTCCCACATGACGTCACATGTATACGGCTGAGACCGACATCCCTGCCACCCACGGATTCAAGCGAGCCAACCCGCATGGCCTCCACAACCTTACCCCCACCTCGAGAGCTCAAAAAACAAAGATCAACGTTGGCTGAACTCACTATATCTAGGATAAAACCGGGCTTATTGAGGGGATTGGTAGCAGGTGTCGACTCCATCTTGCACTCTGACCTCCGGAGCAGCAGAGCACCGCCACCCACCACAAGCAGCAAATTTTGTTCTAACACTCGAGATTTTGTTGCGATATTAGGTGTTAATTTTGTTCAAATAAAGCACCGCTCTAACTAATTACATGGAACAAAAAAGGGGGAGTAGTAAAGATTCATGGTCTCACACTTACCACACGGCACAAAAAAAGGTGTCAAAGTCTTACAAGGTCAACTAACGTCCGTATTGTGGATTCATGAATGAGATCGCATCAAGCAATCGTAATCACGCTTTCCTTTGGACACACGCGGCTTAGTGCTCTTGTGTTCAAAGCACTGAAATCGTGCTCACGCTATTTTGTCCTGGAGGAACGGTGCTCACACACCGCACATGCATGCAAATACAAAATCTGTCGAAATCTACATGCACGTCAACTACGACCAGCATAGCCAGGCTCGCGGGTCACGCCGTGCCGATGTGCGTATAGCATGAGGTCCCTGCGCTCGTTTATTTTAATTGCGCTCGTTTATTTTAAGTAACTGTATATTTCATTAATTAATGTAAAAGGAAATTACAATTTACAAAAAAGTCTTTATGGAAACTGCCAGACACATTGTGCTGAGACAACTATCCTGAAAACTATGCAGAAAGAACCCCATACAAAAAAAAAAACATAGCCCTTGGGGGTCCCTGCACACCGACACTATCGGCCATCACCCATTACCAACACTGCCGAGACGCTGACAGAAGAGGAGAAATACCTACATCGTCGCTAGAACCGGAAAATTGCCATCGCATCCAGCCTTTTTAGCCGAAGACATGGCCCACGCGCGAATCTTCCTCGTGCCATGCCGGCCTTAGATCATGGCTAGCGCTAGCGCATGTCATCCTAATATCACCAAACGTTGTAGGATCATCATCCAACGTCCAAAATCAGGTACTATGTACTTAAATATTTTAGTCCCTGAGTTTCTACTACCTAGCAGCTCCACTTGAATAAAGGGGTCTATCGCGTTGCCCCCGATTTTAGCAATATTACATCAAAGATAACAATATGGTCATTTACACCTAATATCGCACCAAAATCTCCAGTGTTAGAACAAAATTTCTCATTATGTGCATATTTTTTAATATTAAAATCGATCATCACAACATTTCAAGAAAAAACTAATGCTTTGCAACAAAACTCAACAACAATTTGAACAAATATCACAAACTGTTACAACAAAAACTATGTTTTTTCTACAATTAAAATGTGCTTAATCAACAGTTTTCAGCTACAGATTCATTTACAACAGAAATCATCACCTATTTTAACAAAATCACAAATGACTATTACGAAGAAACTAAATGTTTGGAAAATTTTGAAAAGCACGTAACACATAGAAAAAAGGATAGAAACTCATAAACTTGGAACACTCAGAAATTTTTCAATATTTGGTGTGATTTTGCAATAAAAATTATATGTGTTTGTTGCAATTTGGAATCACGTATGCAACATCGAAAAAAATCGAGGGAACGTAAACTTGTAGCAAGAGCCCAAAGAACCAGTAAAAATCTGGCGTGTGTCTTCACAACAATCTCGTACGTGTTTTGTTAAAAATTTAACACATGTATGCATGCAATATCAAAAAATTCAAATATAACTTGACAAATAGGGTTGACTAGCTAAACTGGGCTGTTACCCCCTTCTACGCACGAAAATGGGCCAGAATACACCCGGTTGGCCCGCAACCATGCTAGTGAGTCAAATGCGACGCGCGCAGACAGAGGGACCTATGTGAGGCGCGATAGGTCGTCGTGAACAAAGTGTTTTCCTAAGATCATACCATGGAGAAAATCAAGGGGTCTCCGGCTTCGGGTAGCCCTCAACTTAATTATGACCGACAACTTACTTTGCAGTATATAGATATAGTAGGATTATTCCTAACAAGTGGAGATTTCTTACTCCCAAATTTCAGTAATCTCTTTAGTAAAAAAATAAAAATTATATTTATAATTTTTTAAAATATGAAAAGAAAATTCTATGTGTTGTCGATGATGTATGTCATAAACTTGCAAAATATCAATTTAAAATAATTTATATTTTGCGCTACAAAAAAGACAAATATGTGTATCTAAATATACACATTTTCATATCTCCAAAGTCTACAAGATTTTGTCATTTTTCTGTAGCCCGTTATAAATGGATTTTGCCTTTTGACTGTGCGTATTTGTAAGATACATGTATGATTACACCCCGAAACTTTTCAAAATGGCTTTCCGCTTCCCTAATTATTAATTAACTAACTATTCTATAATACATGTTGTATATACATCATACGTACAAGTACTATAACATATAGGATGGGGCTATGATTTGAGTGGTAGGGGGTAAACGCAACCATCTTTCCAAAAAACGCACTAAAGAGCTATCTTAGTTGCAAATTTTCCATGACAGAAAACAAGTAAACTTGACACGCCACGAGGACTGACCAAAAATACCACTTGTAGTCTTGTAGAGGGACTTAGACCTCTTAAGTGCTCGTTGCGTATGAGTTACGTCTTGCCGCACGCCCTTGCCGTTTATAAGCTTAAATGGCCACTTACTTAGGAGGCTATTGTACTTTATATCTAGATCAAGATTTTTTTATTTCTATATCATGATTGTGTAATCCTCCCTGTTTTTTAGGGCGACATTGGGTGGTATTCCATTTTGCAAGATTTTTTTTCATGTGTGTGCAACACTGATGAGGGTAGAACCTTGATATAAAATAGTTGAACTGTTTGAGTACGCCTCGAAGTATTTGGAAAATGGATAGCAGCTGGTAAATCGGTTAAACTGCTACTGGGCATGGAACTGATTTCAAGCTACTCGTTTCAAATCGCTCTTAGAGCTCGTTTGGACCATCATTTTATTTCGTTTGGCAAGAAAAATGATAGGGTTAGGGATAAAATTGGTATAACATACAATATGCATTTCAAATTCCATAACGACCAAATAGGTTGGGTCTGGAATCACAAATAAATTCCGTTATTCCGGATCGAAATGGTGGCTACCAAATAACCTCTTATATTTTCTTTCAATCCTAATTTCATAGCCGGCTGTCAGAGGCATAAAAATGGTGCGACAAACCTAGATTTAGCAAAATCAATATAATTAACATAGAAAACTCAGTATGTGAATTCGTACAAGTGACCCAGTCAAAGGTGGCGGCTATGCTACTAACATCTATCCTATCCTCGCATAGGATAGTTTTTCCGCATGTGCCATACCACATCACCGTCAATGTAGTAACAGTACCCATATAATGGAGCACAAAGTTTCTTCTGAAATTTCAGTCCAAACCTGTCATGTCACTTCAATCCGTTCTGATGTTTTCTTCCGGGTTAAACCAATCCACTACGTCTTACGACTTCACACTATAGTCTATATGTACTGGAAAATGATCGTCTGATTGAAGAACCCACGGAGCAAAGATTGGTGTATATCTATTATATACTAAAAGCAAAATAAGGGTTATAATAGAGACACCACTTTAAAGAAGTATATAATCCATTGATTTTGATTGGCTCGGACCATACCAACGCACCTCGCCCCTCGCCCCTCGCGTCGCTCCCTCAGGCGACGCTAGGGGCGCAACGCCGCGCCGCCGCTGGCCTTCTTCGCCCAGCCCCCTCGGCCGCCCCCGCTGCCAAAGGTGGTCGGGGGCTTCTCTGCTCGAGTTGGTGGCGGCCGGCTCATGGGGGCGACGTCGGTCGGGAGTGGGGGAGCCGGGTCGGCGGACCCGGGCAGGGCGGTGGTGTCGTGTGCTCGCCGGATGCTGCAGCGTTTCCTCTCCGCGGGCTGCAGGGCGGCCTAGATCTGCGGCGTTTCTCCGGCGTGCGGAAGCCAGGGTGGCGGCCCCGGGATTTGGCTGTCGACAGCAGCCGAGCGCAGGCGGCGCTCGGCGGTGGTGCGTCCTGGTCGTCGCAGCCCACCTCGGGAGGCGGTGGATCCGGTGTCTTGCCGCCGGATCTGGCGAGGTGGGCTGCAGCCATGGCTTCCCACGGCTTGGATCCGGCTGGCCGGGGACCCTGTTCGTGGCTGGCCGGCGGGTGAGCTGCGGGCTGCGCGGCGGTAGTTAGGGACCAGAACCCAGTTGGTCTTCGAGTTCTTCGTGCGTTTGGTGCTGCTGCGGGTGGCCATCTAGGCCTCCCGCCTTGTTTTCTCTGGTTGCTTCGGTGCTCCGGTGCGACACTTCTGTCGCGGTACAGGTCCGCGGCCGAAGCGGTCCTTGCCGGAGTTGGCGATCGACGGCGACGTCTGTTTACCCGGCTCATGTGGCGTGGGCTCGGTGTTCCGGGTGAAAGCCTCGCACTGGTCTTGGCTGGTGCCGACGATGACGGCGTCTCTAGGCGTCGCCACTCCTTCCTGAAGGCATCGTCGTGGAATCGGCCCTCTCCACACCTCGAAGGCCAAGTTTTCTTCAGGTGAAAACCCAAACTCCCATGGAGTGGGTGGTGGCGGCGTCTACGTCGTTATCTTCCTGAAGACACCGCCTTGAAGTACTTGGTGCTTTATGGGAGCCCGTGTAGCATAGCTCGCCGGCGAGGTTGGAGGATGCCGAGGCGGCGGCCTCGGATGAAGTTTTGTGACTTTTGTTTTGTGGTTTTTTCTCTTGAGCTTCTTTTCCGTTATTCATTTGCCCAAGGGCAGCTTGTACATATTCTACCTACTATTAATCGAAAAGCCATCAATTACTGGATATTTCAAAAAAAAAGATTTTGATTGTGACGGTTGAGATTAAAAGATAGAAAAGTTACGTATAATATTAATCGGGTATAAACAAGTTTTTTCCACCACGTACAACCAAATCATATTCCGTTCCATTCATTTTTAAATAGGAAATAGGGAGTCATTCCAGACTGGATACGGTAGCCTGATCGGTAGAAATAAGAAATCGGAACGCTGATGGATTCAAAAAAAAAAAGTTGATCGGTGCAATCAGCTAGCTACCGGCGAAAGCAAAAAAAAAAAAAAAAAACTAAAACAGCTGATCGGAGCGATCAGCTATTACGCTACGCATGTGCATGTCAGGAACAGAGAACATGGTGGTCACCTGTAAATGTAGAATAATTTGCATATTTTGAAATACCAAAAAATCCGAACCAAAGTTTGGCGCATATCTCTCGACATTCTATGTGCGCACATCAAGTTTCGTGAAAAACCGATATTTTTTTTGGTGTGTAAAAAAGACAAAAAATGTTTAATGAAAAGTATATTTTAGCATCAAATTTCATCTTTTTTTACACACGGCCCAGAAATATCGATTTTCCGTGAGACGACTTTGTGAGCATACAGAACGACGACATGTACACGAGAGTTTTTTTTGTCCAATTTTTTTGACATCTCACAAAACGTTTAATATGCATTTTAAAACAGGGAGCATATGATCCAGAGTGTCAAAAAGTCACCCCCGATTTACATTATATAAGAGTACCATCTACAGTAATATATTCAAAGAGTATGAAAGAAGTTGTGGCACACGTTGTGGTGCCAAGGACTCACCCTGACAAGACAAAATGTCCGACACCTCAGTACCAAAACACAAAAAAATTAGACGGATATAGTATGCTTCTATTTCGTACGACACTATATATATCGTCAAGACATTGTCGTGAAGATTGTAGATACCATACATAGAGAGTCCGAGCTTAGTGTAAGTTAGTTGTGGCCACCACATTCAGCTTTGGACTAGGTTGAGAACATTTTTTTTCTGGGAAGGGCTTAGAAGGGAAGATTTAGTATTTTGCTCCCCCCTGAAAAACACTGTTATATTCTCTTTCGTCATCTCGACAATTTATGTCAAGCTCCACCACAGCAGAGGTAAACTACACTCTAGAGATTGATAAGGGCCGCCGTAAAAAGGTAAAAGGATAGAGAGTAGGTTCATGTCGGTAAAATTCTGGATTCAAGGAGATGGTTAGGATCCTTAATCGAAATTTGTTTCTCCGTAATCTTATTTTCATGAACATACTAAAAATAACATACTTACAAACTCCAATGACTTTACAAAATCAAAGCATGCTTTGCTTTTATCATACGTTGGTCTAAAATAGAGGTGCCACGTTCATCGACATCATCCAAATTATCGTGGTAGTTAGATTACAGACCAAAGGCATAAAAAAAGTGCATGGCTTATGTTCCTAGCAGGTATTGAGTTGTGTCTCGGGTGGTTATTTGGATATCCGTTGATGAAACATCAGATGTTGATAGTATCTCTCTAATACAAAATGTGGTTTAATACTATACTATACTATACTATACTATACGATCATATTTCATATCATCCATGGTTCTCAACTAAGTCAAATATGTTCTACAAAATCAAATAGGTATTACTGAAATAAAATCCATGGAGATGTTCAATATGGTAAATATGATGCCCTTGCAAATTTTTATAGTGTTCACATAAATAATTGTTACCCAAAACATAACAATAGCTGATTTCTTTTTACATGCACGGTTGATGACTATGGTGACATGGTGTTTTGGGGGATTTACAATAATAATTCGTCCATAGATTAAATTAACCATATAAAAAATGTGATATCATCTTAAAAATAAACAAATCTAGACCTTTCTCGGGTGAATGTATTTTATATGATGTAATCAAATCCAGTTTTCATGATGTCAAATACACTTTTCTATGTTCTATGATATGTAATTATTTACGATTTAAGTGAGTAAATGATATCAAGAAAGTAGTATGTTTAACGTCTCTAGAATCATTTTCAGACAGATTGAGTGGGCTTAAGATGATGCCCTCGCAACTTTAAAAAATGTATACACGTGTAATAATACAGCTAGTCTAGAACACTCCACCGGTCAGAAGCAAAGCTGCACGCGTGCCACCAGTTCGTGGGGTCTAGCTTACTGCCATTGTACGGCACTCCATTTAAGTCATTGCTTGAAAAAAATTACCGAACATTTTTTTAAGGTGTTGACCTGGAAAAAAGAACTAGACATATGTTTAACTCCTTCTATGACTCTATTCCGTAATAAGGTTTACATTCTGGAACATATGTAGTAAGATTTTTAATCTTGTGGTGTAAATGAAAGTAAGATTACTTTTAGCGAAACAACCATTTTTTTAGTTTTTATGATTTTCTACAATTTTGCAGTGTTCTTCAAAAGAAAATCCAATTTTGTTTTGTTGCTCTGCCATTTTTTTAGGTGTTTGCGCAATTTTTTTTACCGAACATATGTGTTTCGCTTTTCTCCCATTAGTAGTGTTCCACAAATTAACATTCCATTTTTGTCTTATGTCCCGACCATACTTTTAAAGTATTGCTCGAGAAAAAGTACAAGATACATGTTTTAATATTTTCTTCTAGGCTAAAGTGTTCCTCAAAATAAGATTATATTTTGGTTTTGTTGCTAAAACATACTTTTGAAGTGTTTGGATGAAACAAATAGTACCGGATATTTGTTTTAAGATTTTTTTTCCTTCTTGTAGTGTCCTAGAAATAAGATTCTATTTTTCTCTCTCGTTAAATTAAACTGCACTGTTCATGGTGCCATGTGTCGTAATCCACAATTTTACATCAGGGGATGATTAATATTGGCTTCAGGTCCTAGCTAAGTCCACCATACACACTGCCTGCCAGTAAAAGAAATTTTCCATCTTGGAGTATTACGCACATTTTTGTTTTGTGGCTCGTTCAGATGAAAACTCCAATCTGATTCCATTTGGAAACTTACTTTTTTGCCTTGTCATTATTGCAGTAAGTACTCGAGGGCATTTACCAGGTAACGGCCATGCATGCTGGTGATTTTTTACTATGTGCATGCACTGGTTTTTACCATGAAAAAGTAACCGCATGCACTGGATATCACCAACTAATAAATGCGTTCATAAATTTAGGCCTGGACGCATGCCACTAGCTAGTCTGCTCCTTGTCAGAATAGGCCCGTATTTTCCATGTATCAACTAGTAATTCTGAGCAATAGATATAACAATATGGTGCACATCCCCACAAACTATTCATAGCACAGATCTGGCGCTGAGTTCAGATCGTCCGCTCTCGTATGTACACTTGCTAACTTGCTTGTAGACTATAGTTGATCAATCTAAGTAGGTATATAAGCTTAAAAAGTACTCACTCCTTTCCAAATTATAAGCATTTTTACATTTTTCTTGATTCATACTTATCTATGTAGACTTACTTTAGTGCATTTATTCACTCATTTTAATCACTTTTTAGTCTATAACACTATTTTATTGTATCCATGCACGGTGTGAGATGGCATCGGCGTTCATGACAGGCCCGACTAATCTAAAGTATGTATGATGTCATCATGTCATGATGAGTTTCATGTTTGCCTGCATGGAGTCACGGATATTCTTCGAGCCTAATATTCCTCCATCAGTCGTCATGATCTCACCCTGTTATAGCCATGGGCGGACCCAGCGGGTGGGCCGTGGGCCAGCCAGAATTTTGAGAGTTTTTTTTTCTACCCTTCTGCCAGTCTTTGACGGGAGCTCCGAGCGAGCTGAAAGCGTGAAACCTTCGCGTCGCTCACCGATTCCATCTACTAGGCCTGGCCTAGCGAACTAGCCGGTCGAGTGGACGTGTACGAAGTACTCTCGCGTGAGTACAGCCCGGTCGAGTGGATGCGTACGGTATGTCGTACCTTTCTTTTCAGCAAGCACTCGCAAGTCTCTTCAGTTCTTGCTTTCTCTCTTTTTTCATCTACGTACCTATACTGCTTCCTTTCTCTTCCAGTTTCCAACGACAATATATAGAATGTTCCCATATACGTACAAATTTCCAAAAAAGGAAGTACATAAATCCTAAATAAAATTCTTGAAATAATTTTTTTCCAAAGTACAAATATGAAAATTGTTCAGATTTAAAACTGTTCCGATTAAAAAATATTCAGATTTAAAAAGATTCCAGTATTAATTTCTTTACATAAAAAACATTTTAAACATTTTTTAAATTTGAACCAAAAAAGGCGGTGAACAGAAAAGAAACTGAAATTTGGGTGAACCAAAATAATAGTAAAACATACCTAAAGGCTCAGAGTGATTGAAATCATGCACATATGAAACATACGTATTGAATTAAATTTTTGTGAATCAACTACCTATTTGTACTAATAATTTGGCAAAAAAAATCCGCGGTGCGAAAATTTTGTTACAGTGTGCCCACCCTCCATTTTTTTCTGCGTCCGCCACTGGTTATAGCAGGGTCAGATTTGATCGCTCAGGCCAGTCAATAGTTTTATATATGCTGGAAAAGGGGCGCAGATAGATACTCCCTCCGTTTCAAAATAGTCTACATTCTGGCTCCTTGTTAAATTCCAAAATACTCTACATCTTAGCTGGGTCCCACGTAGTACTAATTAAGACGAGAGAGAAAATTGGGCAATCAAGTACCGAGGGGTAATTCAATTGGGCAAATTGCATGACTATCATTAATTAAGCTATGATAATTGGTACAAACCCTTTGTTTCATGCGACCAATTAATGCGCTGCATGCTTAGTGTGTGGCTAAGTAGTACTAATAAATGTTTCGCTAATTTGTGTGAATTTTTATAGGATGTAGACTATTTTGGGATGGAGGGAGTATATAGTAGCCTGAAGTCAAAGGAAAAGACACTTTCCAGGTACACCATCTCATTTCATAATCACGTGGAACCACAAGGCACGCTTGGATTCACATGCATGGAACTGAGGGGAGCTGAAACATGTAAAGAGCATCTCTCCCAATAGACGATACGGCAAGTGTGTTGAAAAGTTTCATATTTTGTTTGAAAAAATATTCATATTTTCGAATAAGAAAGTTTAGAAGAAAATAGAAGTAAAATACACTTTAAAAAATAATACTACTGAAAAGAAGGAAATATAAACTGATAAACAGGTTTAATTTACAGAGACAAACTTAAAACAAAAACCAAGTTCGTTATTCACAGATTTAATTTTTCAAGTATAATGGCATTTTTGTATTTTAGTAGTTATCCTATTTTCTTATTACTTTGATTTTTTCAGCGCAAAAAATACTGCACTGAAGAAATCCTTGAAACATTGTAGGTAACCACATTTGGTTGGTTTAGCAAAAGAAAAACAGAATCAGAGGACGCTGTGAAGCTTCAACAAAATACGTAAATAGGCTGAGCCCAACATTGGGAAATGGTATTTGTCGCTAAAGGCCACAGATGGGTGCACCCATAACTCTGGGAGATGAGGTTAGGTTTCGTCAGGGCATCAGGCGGCAGCAGGCCAAGATCTACTTATTTTTCTTTTCCTCCATTTGTTCGCGCCGGCGCATGCCTTATGGACGCTTTTGGCGTGTTTGGTAGCGCAAGTCCACCCCAAACAGGCCCTTTGCTCGCATGATGGCTTGGCCCGCGCGCACATGATGTTTAAAGCACCCCTCAGACAGGTTCGAGGGGAACGGCCGAATTGGCCTTTTTCAAGAGCCACCTTGAGGCCAACACAGTAGAGGCAAAAATCGAGCGCGTGGAGCCGCGAGACTACAACCATGGAGCTGACTGGACATGAAAAATTGGTGCGGCCGTATGGCACCAACGCTACTCTCACCCCCTCTTTAGGCTGTCACCGGAAAGCGGGAGAAGAGACCACATTATTTTGGCAGCGAAGGTGGCGGAGGAAGCGGCGGCGAGTTAGATCCGCGGAGGCAACGGCGACACCACTAGCGGCGAGGACCAAGATCTACCTCACCTCCGCCTCGTCCACGTCACCGACAGTTCGGTCCTCTCTGCTTCCATGGCGGTAAGCATCATTCCCCTCTAGGTAGATCTTACATGCCGCTCATGTACAAAGCACCAATCTCCCAGGCTGGATCTTAGACTAGAACGTTGACGAGGTTATACTCTGCGGGTACCCCAGCTTAGAGGTACCTGGTGTACGTGATGATCAAAGAAGCCCAAAAATTAATCGAAACCCACGAAGTAAGGCCCGAGACGAGGAGTGCTTCCCAAGTTAGATCAAGTTATAGTCGGTTAGGACTTTCCATACATGTAACCTTAATCGGTTGTGTTTCCTGAGACCCGGCCTCCTATATAAGGGCTGGGAGGGTGATCGATCAAGGTAAGCAATCCATAGCCACCAAAACCTCGGCGAGATCAGCAACTCGCCGAATCCTTGTAACCTTCATATCCACATAATCAATACAGACAAGCATGACGTAGGGGTTTTACCTCACTCGAGGGCCATGAACCTGGGTAAATCCCGCTTGTCAGCCGTCGATTCCACCGATACTACGCGTTCTCTACCACACAATCAACCCTAGGTATAGCAACCATGGGACTTGCCGAGGGCACACCTCGACAATTGGCGCCGTCTGTGAGAACATGTAGTATTGGGCTCACGGTTTCGCCGGTTCCATCATCAAGCGGCCACCCGACGATCGCATCTGCACAAGGTAACTCGCCTATTGCGTCATCAAAAAGCAAATCACCAACCACTGTTGCAAACAGCAACTCGCCGGCAAGATCTATCAGCATCAATTCAAAAAGTGATCACTCGCCAAAATCTCCAAGGAGGCTCACGCCGCACTCGATGGAAGCTCAACAAGCCTTCGCCGGACTCGAATCAGGTTTGGATATTACGGTTGGAAAATTTAACTTCTTTGTCCATAAAGATGGTGTCCAGGACCTGTTAGATCCACTCGATACGAAGACACTCGAATACGCTTCGACTGCAACACCCTCCATCTTGGCGGCAGCATCATCACAGATCGTCTCGATCCAATCGCCAAGTGACTCTGCAACATCCATGAACTCGCAAGAGTTCTGTGACGAGGTGGCAAAAAGATTTGGGAAAAGCGAGATCGAATCTGCATACCGCCCAAACAACTCAGTCGAGTCACTCGACAATATCGTCGACTGCAACAACGTCGCAGGGAACCAGGAGAACATAGATGACAACATATACCTCGCCGATCTCAACGGCCCAGAAATCCGTGCCAGCCACGAGATATTCACCTGCGATGCAGACACTCTGGACAAAGCACTCGAAGACCTACTCGATTGCGACAGAAACCCCAGCAAGCAAAGCAACTCCAACATGAGACTAGATGACGACGTCGAATCCATAATGCGCATTAGCATCACAAGGGTAGAAGATCGGGTGGTACCTTATCAGGTATAAACCGCGAGTACAGCAGAAACATCAGCAGCTGCAACATGCCGTCGACCTACAGAGTACCCTTGCACAGTCACCATGCCTGACGGAACAACCACGCTGACCATCACCGCAGAGATGGCGGAAAAAGTGAGCAAAGTAATCGAAAGCTGCACAATGCTACCAGCAAACGCAACTCCGGAAGAAGTACTGACCTTACAATACTTCCAGTGGCAAGAATCGATACGATTGAAGAACTACCGAGCAGTACTCGAAGAACGCAAAAAGCAAGCCAGCATATCGAGTGCTCGGCGAAGAGCATTGTCTATGAGTTCAACAGGCAGAAACGACCCGCGAATAGGTCACGATTCATAAACCTCGGAGACGCAGATCGTGCGGCGGTCACTCGAAACCTAAACCCAGCCTTTATGGCAGTCGACGCGGAAGGAGTCCCCATACCTACTGAGCCAGCCGGGGCGCTGATGACGCTAGGCACCTATCTCAGAACAATCGAACCTCCTGCAGGAGACCCAAAGAGGGATCAGCACCTCCAACTGTACAAACAACTGGCAATAGCAGCAAAAGCCATACAACATCCACAAGCAACTCCAAGGAGAGATACAGATCGAGACCGTCGCAGTCAAAATCCTCGGGGAAGGAGCAGTCGAAAAAGCTCACGTCATCATCGATCCAGCAGGAGCCACTCGAGGAGGTCATACAGCATCAGCTCAGACTCGGAAGCATAAATCGGGCCATGTGGAGTGCTATGCTTCACTCGACGGATCCGGGAGGCTCGTATGCCCAAAAAGTTTTCGCTAGCTACCACGCCAAAGTTCAACTGCAAATAAGAGCCATCAGGCTGGTTAGAAGATTACAGGCTGACTGTTGGATGTCAGCGCGGTACCACAACCACAGCTATGCAATACATACAACTCATGATGGAAGGAACATCTCGCGATTGGCTCAAGTCGCTACCCGAATCATACTACGATTCATGGGAGCACTTCAAAGGTGATTTCATCAAATACTTCGAGCCTCTATGTGAGCGCCCCAAAACTTTCGAGGAGCTCCGGACCTGTAAGCAAAAGTCAGATGAATCTCTGAGATCGTACATACGGCGGTGGACCACCATCCGTAATTCAGTAGGCAACGTATCAGAAGATAGGGCAATCGACGCCTTCAAAACGGACTCTGGAGGGAAGATTTCAAAGAAACGCTTGGTCGAGAAGATCCGAAGACAATGGCGGCACTCATGGTACTCGCAACAAAATGGGCAGATGGAGAAGACTCCGTACGAGCCACTCGAGTCGCACCCTCACATGAAAATCACGAGGGTGGCAGTCGAGACCGCAGAGATAGCTACAGAGATGATCGAAGGCGCAAGCGTAAGCATCGTTATCACGATGATGACCACCCAAACTTCATCGCAGCAGGCTTTGTCCAGTCAAGAGACTAATCGAGATCATCGTACTGACGAACGCCGAAGTGATCGAGACCATCGCACAGGCGATCGACGTGACAGTCGAGACCACAAACGAGACGACCGCGATAACTACAGAAGGCCAGAGTGGCGCAGGCGAGCAGACAAAGATCCCGAGCGCTCAATCGAAGAAAGGATGGACGATTATTGCAGATTCCATTTTATAAAGGGGACGATGGTAAGCTTCGCTCTAACCACTCGCTTAGAAATTGCAGGGAATTCGATCAACTTGCGATTGAACACATACTGCGACTGCAAAAAGACGGACGTGCACCTCCTCAATCGACAAACGAACATCGACTACGACAGCAGCTACAGACAAGAGCAAAGCGCCAAGCACAGCGGATCCTCCAATTGAGGTACTTCTCATTGAACCAATATGGACTCAACCTTTTCACGCATACATACTTCGCAATGAACTACCAGAAGATGCAAATGAGGCCAGACGCGTCACTCGACGAGCAAAAGCATACACCATCATAAACGGTGAGTTGTACAAACGCAGCACCTCAGGCATGTTCCAAAGATGCATTGCACTCGAAGATGGCAAGGATCTCCTTCAAGACATTCACGCCGGTACTACGGACACCACGCGGGCAGTCGATCACTCGTAGCCAAAGCCTTCCGAGCAGGGTTTTACTGGCCTGCAGCGCGAAGGGACGCAGAGGACATAGTCAAAAGGTGCATTGGTTGCCAGAAGTTCGCTTCCAAGCCACATGCACCCGCATCAGCGCTAAAAGCCATACCATTAGCATGGCCTTTTGCCCAATGGGGACTTGACATGGTGGGACCACTGAAGAAATCATCAAAAGGAGGTCATACTCACTTATTAGTGGCAGTCGACAAGTTCACCAAATGGATCGAAGCTACTGAAAGGACATTTTGTGATCTCTTAGTTTTGTGTGTTAGTTAACAACACTTTGGATGTTTTAATCTGGTGCTAAGTGATGCAGGTTTTATTGTATACAACATATGCCAACACCAAAAAGAGAAAAGAGTTTCTGGAGCATTTCAGGCCGGAGTTTCCGGCCTCCAAGGCCGGAGTTTCCGGTCCTTGGTCTTGTCCTCGAAGAAACAGCAAGCTGCTGATTTGCTGCTCAGCCCCTGGTGTGGGGCGGAGTTTCCGGCCCTCAGGACCGGAGTTTCCGCCCCTGGCCGAACATTCCGGCCCCAGGGCACCGGAGTCTTTGCCCAAGCCTCTGCTGCGAAGTTGCTGCTCAGCCCCTGGTGTGGGGCGGAGTTTCCGGCCCCCTAGGCCGGAGTTTCCGCCCCTGGCCAAACATTCCGGCCCCAGTGCACCGGAGTTTTGGCCCGAGTCTCTGCTGTAAGAAGTTGCTCAGCTCCTGGTGTGGGGCGGAGTTTCCGGCCCTGTAGGCCGGAGTTTCCGCCCCAGGCCGGAGTTTCCGGTCACTAGGACCGGAGTCTCCGGTGTGATTCTTCTCTGCAACGGCTACTTTTCTGGGAGGGGTATATATACCCCTCCATCTACCTCCAGCCAGCTAGCTCGCCCAGAATACAAGATCCCCATTGTTGCAAGCTCAAGAATCACTAGATCTCCCAATCCCTCCACCCAAACTTGTTGATCTTTGGAGGATTGAAGGAGAAGCCCCGATCTACATCTTCACCGAGCCGTTTGTCATTTCCCCCTCATTCACTTGAGGGACCATTTGCTAGGGTTTCCACTAGGAAAACCTAGCCCCCATTGTACTCACTTGATTGTCTTTGTGACAGATTGTAGCTGTTTGGGAGCCCCCAATCCTTTGTGGGTTGTGCCCCAAATCGTTGTTGTAAAGGCTCCGGACTCCGCCTCGAAGGTTTCCGATAGTTGAAGTGAACCAAACCTTTGTGGTGCGGTTCACCGGAGAAGAGGGTGAGGCCTTTGTGGCCGTTGAACCATTGTGTTGGTTCACACCTCTCCAACGAGACGTACTCCCCTAAAAAGGAGGAACTCGGGATTACATCCGTGTCTCCGCGTGCTTTGACTTCGGTTACCTCTATCCTTGTTTACCGCCTTATTATATCGTGCTTAGTTGCTAGCTTGTCATATAGGTAAATTCACCGTAGTTGCATATCTAGAGAATTTACCTTTTGTGTCAAGCCTAAATTGAAAAAGACTAAAATTGGAGTAGCACCTATTCACCCCCCCCTCTAGGTGTCATACCGATCCTTTCAATTGGTATCAGAGCAAGGCTCTCTTGTTTTGGGTTTAACCGCCTAAGAGAAGTATGACACAAAGTGAGGATGAGGCCGATCTTGCCAAGGCCAAGGAGACCATGGCATCCATGGCCGATATCAAATCGTTGGAAACAACATTGACATCGTCCATGAATGACATGAATGTCAAATTTGATGAGTTGCGTGACATGCTCATGAAACTCACAAATGCCAAGGTTTCGGAACCATCCCACTAGAGGGTATCTCTAACTCCGATGAAGGTGATTCCGAGGAGGGTAAAAAGAAAAATGAGAAGGGGTTGGAAACCATCTCCGGATCTAAACCATCTCCTCCTCCTCCTACCAAGCATGAAGATGGGAAGGAAGAGTACCATAACGTTCCGGGATGGTACCCTATCGACCCACCTATCACCACCCGCATAAACCCCATTGGTCCTCCACCTAAGCTTAATGCATTAGCCTTTGCTAGTTGGCAACGCTCAATGAAATCTCATATTAACAGTGCCTCTATCGAGCTTTGGAGGATCATTGAAGAGGGTACAAGGTTGCGGATCCAAGCAATGTGACAAGAAGAGAATTTGCCGAAAAGCAACTCAATGCCTCCGCACTCCATATGATTGAACTTTCAGTGGGTGAAAGTGACAAGCATTATGTTCTCAATGCCTCCACCGCCAAAGAAGCTTGGAATTGTCTTGAGGTTGCATTTCTTGGGAATGAAAGCATGAAGAGAAACCGATATGAGTCTTTGAGCAATGATGCCGAAGGATTCTACATGTTTGACAATGAGACTCATGAAGACATGTATGGAAGACTCAAGACTCTTGCAAAGGCCTTCTTTGATGTGGGGGCAACCTATGTGGATGATGCTTATGTCAAGAGGAAGTATGTGAATGCTCTCTTGCCTTCCGAGCCCATCGAGGTGAAGGCCATTCAAGGAAGACACAACTACAACGAAATGACATCCAATGAAGTTATGCAAGAAGTGCAAGCCTCCAAGGTTGCCACCAAGAATGCCGAAGATAGCCGTGCTAGGGCCATGGGGATGAAACAAGGCCCCTCACTTGCTTTGAAGGCCAAGGTGGTATGTCTTGATGAGGTTGAAGCGTGCCCAAGCAACATTGCTCCAAATGATCTTGAACCGGCTCTAAATGGTCATATAGCTCTTGCCACAAGAGAGTTTTGGCAAGACCCGGCAAAAGCTAAAGCCAAGGTTGATAAAGAGAACAACTCAAGTGGGAAGAAAGAGCTAGCCTCAAAGTGGAAGACGTGCTACAATTGTCATGACAAGAACCACTACATAAGAGAGTGTCCTTATGAGAACCGAGAGCAAAATGGTGGGAAGCTCATCCCCAAGGACCATTCAAAGTTGATCCAAAAGAAGCCCGCAAGACCAAGGAAGCCTTTCTTCAAGAAGGCACCAAGAATTGTGTTGGTGGCACAAGAAGAATATGCCACAAGTGATTCCGAAGATGAAGATGCACCTACTAAAGAGGTAGCCGCATTGGCTATTGTATCAACTTCATCATCTTCTCTCTTTGAATCCCCCAATGAGAACTTCTCCACCAACAACGCTCGTTGCCTCATGGCTAATGTCACCGAGGTATCATCTCCTTCTCCCAAGACTATGCATGAAAAGTGATCAATCTAGTCTTGTGATTAAGAAAGAACTTGTTGCTTTCGATACTTTCATGACTAACTTGCAAGGTGAAGCTAAGGAACATGTTGAGTCTCTCATGAGACAACTATGTGCGGCCGAAGAACTTCTTCAAGAAAAGAGTAAGATTGAGAGAGAGGATTCTCTCACCATTGCCTCTTTGAATGCTTCCGTAGCATCCTTGAATGCCTCTCTTGATGAAGAGAGTGAAGAAAGATGTTCTCTTGAGGAAAGACTTGAGTCTCTTGATGCTAAAAATGATGATATCATTAATAAAATCATTAAGGATAGAGATCATGTCGTTGCTAAATATAAAGTGCTTAAAAAGGAGAAAGTTGAACTTGGGGTTGCTAATGCTAGACTTCTTGAGGTATGGAGAAGCTTGACAAGGCTCACAAGGCCTTGGAAACAACTCACTCCCTTTTAGTCAAGTCTCATGAGCAACTTCAAACTCAACTTTCTAAATCTAGCTCAACTAGCATATCTATTCTTCCTCGTGTTCATGAAAATGTTATTGAAGAAAATGTTAGTGCCAAGACCTCTATTCCCAAAGTAAAGATAAGGGTATTGCTTACTTATTTGAGCAAAAACCACACAAAGGGAAGGAGGGTCTTGGTTATGTAGCCGAGCCCAAGAAGAAAGTGGGCAACAACAAGAAGATCAAGACCAAGCCCGCACAAGCCGAGACTTCCATTGCGGGTGGTAGTGCCACAAGGGGCAAGACCACTCGTAGTGACTTTGCGGGGCATAACAACCCCAACTATATTCTTTATGTTGATTATTATGGGGATGTTTATGCTCAATATGTTGGTCCATATGATGGTTACATTGATTACTCTATTTGGGTCCTAAGACCCTTGTTGCTAACCAAAGAGGACCCATTGAGAAATGGGTACCTAAATCCAAGCAATGATTTCTTGTAGGACTATGCTTCCGGTGGATCGAAATGGGTGGTTGATAGTGGATGCACTAGTCATATGACCGGAAGCAAGGAGATTATGACGGACTTGAGACCAAATCTAGATTATACAATAACCGTCTCTTATGGTGATAATTCAAAAGCTGAGGTAAAGAGTCTCGGCAAGGTGGTAGTTGCAAGGATATCACCCTTGTAAATGTCATGCTTGTCGAGTCTCTAGGTTACAATCTTATGTCCGTTCGTGCTCTTAATAAGATGAACTTTGATGTCCATTTTACTATTGATATGGTGGTACTCTTGAGGAGCAAGACTCTAAAGGTCATGTTCGTTGGGTATGTTGAAAATGAGTTGTTTGTGGTAGACTTTTCGGGGTCTACCAACACTCAAGCAATATGCCTATTCGGAAAGGCCGACGTGGGGTGGTTGTGGCATCGCCGCTTGTCCCATGTCAACATGAGAACTTTGCAAAGTCTTCACAAGGGTGGCCACATTCTTGGACTAAAAGAGGATGTTTCTTTTTCTAGAGATCGTCTTTGTAGGGCTTGTGTTGAAGGAAAGATGCATGATTCTCCCCATCCGGGCAAGACCATTATTTCATCAACGAGGATTTTGGAACTTCTTCATGTTGATCTCTTTGGTGCCGTGCCTCAACCTAGTCTTGGTGGGAAGAAATATTGTTTGGTGATTGTTGATGACTATTCAAGATTTACTTGGGTTTATTTCTTCAAGACGAAGGATGAAACCCAACAAACCATCATCGACTTTTCCAATATTGTTCAACGCCAATACAATGTCCCTATTTTGGTCATTAGGAGTGATAATGGCTCCGAGTTCAAGAACTACACCTTAAATGAGTTTCTTAGTGAAGAGGGGATTCGTCATCAATATTCCGCTGCATATACCCCTCAACAAAATGGTGTAGCCGAAAGGAAGAACCGGACTCTCATGGATATGGCAAGGTCTATGTTGGCGGAGTTTAAGTCTCCGCTATTCTTATGGGCCGAGGCTATCTCCACGGCGTGTCACTCATCTAACCGGTTATTCTTTCGTGTTGGCAAGAAGTTTACATCTTATGAGATGCTCACCGGCAACAAGCCCAATGTCTCCTACTACCGAGTTTTTGGTTGTAAGTGTTTCTATAAGAACAAAAGTGTTCGTTTGTCTAAATTTGAATCTAAAGCTTTAGAGGGTGTTTTTGTTGGTTACGGTGCCGAATCTCACACCTATAGAGTCTATGACAAGACCGTTGGGAAAGTCATAGAATCTTGTGATGTGAGGTTCGATGAGAATGACGGCTCCCAAGTGGCGCAATTTCATGTTTGTGATGTAGATAATGAGGAACCTCAAGAAGCAATAAGAAGAATGGGGGTTGGTTTCCATCGCCCCATTGAAATCCATCATGAGCCTCCTCAAGCAAGTCCTAGCTCCACTCATGTGGAGACTCCATCATCACAAGTTGAAGTTGCACCTTCTATGGAAGCAAATGATGCACCTACCCAAGAACAAGTTCAAGGCCCTCCTCAAGTTGACCAAGTGGCTATTCAAGAACCAAGTTCTCCTATTGTCAACACTAGCCAAGGTCAAGACCAAGATCAACCCTCTCCTTCCTTTGTTGAAGATGAGCTTCAAGATGATCAAGGTCAACACTCCGGTCAAGACGGGGACTCAAATGATCAAGATGATCAAGCCGAAATTCCTCGCATCAATGAGGATATCGAAACCCGTCGTATAGCAAGAGTCAAAAAGGATTGGAGAAGAAAGAGTCTTCATCTAGAAATATCATTGTTAATGTCAAGAACAAGGTCACCACAAGAAAACAATTGGCAAATTTCAATGAACATCAAGCTCACATCTCTATGGTGGAACCAAAGAAAGTCTTTGAAGCTCTTGAAGATCCGGATTGGTTGGAAGCCATGCATGAAGAACTCAATAACTTCAAGCGCAACAAAGTGTGGAATCTAGTGGAGAAGCCAAAAGATTGCCTCAATGTTATAGGCACCAAGTGGATATTCAAGAATAAGCAAGATGAGCATGGAATGGTTGTGAGGAACAAGGCAAGATTGGTAGCACAAGGGTTCTCTCAAGTTGAAGGCATTGATTTTGGAGAGACCTATGCTCCCGTGGCTCGCCTTGAGTCCATCCGTATCCTTCTTGCATATGCATCACATCATAATTTCAAGTTGCAACAAATGGATGTGAAAAGTGCCTTTCTTAATGGTCCTTTAAAGGAGTTGGTATATGTTAAGCAACCTCCGGGATTTGAGGATCCACACTTCCCTAACCATGTCTACAAACTTGATAAGGCGCTCTATGGTCTCAAACAAGCACCTCGTGCTTGGTATGAGCACCTAAGAGAGCTATTAGTAGACCGTGGCTTTGAAGTGGGGCAAATCGATCCCACTCTTTTTACCAAGAGGGTTAAAGGGGAGCTTTTCATATGCCAACTTTATGTTGATGATATCATATTTGGCTCTTCTAACAAAGCTTTTAATGATGAATTTTCAAAGCTTATGACCGATAGGTTCGAGATGTCCATGATGGGAGAGTTGAAGTACTTCCTTGGTTTTGAGATCAAGCAATTGAGTGGAGGGACCTTCATCTCTCAAGCCAAATATATCCAAGACATGCTCAAGAGGTTCAAGATGCAAAATGCTAAAGAGAAGAAGTTTCCTATGGACACCAAGTGTCATCTTGAACTTAATCCAAAGGGTAAAGATAAGGATGTTGATCAAAAGCTCTATCGCTCTATGATTGGTTCTTTGCTTTATCTTTGTGCATCTAGACCCGATATTGTGTTGAGTGTAGGAGTGTGTGCAAGGTACCAAGCGGCTCCCAAAGAAAGCCACCAAACGGCGGTTCTTCGAATCTTTCGATATTTGGTTCATACCCCAAGGTTTGGTTTGTGGTATCCTAAAGGCTCAAATTCTCTCTTGCCGGTTACACGGATTCGGATTGGGCCGGTTGCAAGGATGATAGGAAATCAACTTCCGGGGCTTGCCAATTCCTTGGTAGGTCCTTGGTGAGTTGGTCTTCTAAGAAGCAAAATTGCATATCTCTCTCCACCACCGAAGCCGAGTATGTGGCGGCCGCTAGTTGTTGCACTCAATTGTTGTGGATGAGGCAAACTTTAAAGGAATACGGTGTCCATTGTGACAAAGTGCCTCTTTTATGTGACAATGAAAGTGCTATCAAGATTGGCCACAACCCGGTGGAGCACTCAAGAACGAAGCATATTGAGATTCGCTATCACTTCATCCGTGATCACATCATCCGGGGTGATATTGAGCTTGGTTATATTCCCACGAAGATCCAACTTGCCGATATGTTCACGAAGCCACTTGATGAAGCAAGGTTCACTTATTTGAGGCATGAGCTAAATATCATCGATTCGGGGAGCGTCGCTTGAGTATCTTGCATACACACCTATCTTAGCTATTTGTTTGGTTTAGGTGTAGGCATGGACATAGGGGGAGTGCGGTCCTAATCCATTGGACTATCCCTCCCCCCATTATGCCGATAGAAAGAACTCATTTTGTCTCTATATTGTTCATTTTATGAATTGTGAGCTTAAATGACGAGTAGTGGCGGTGAACCCAAGATATATCTTCGCGGTGTCACACCACATACACTCATACATGGTGGCTTAGGCCACCGCCATCTTCTTTGTGAAGATTTGATCTTGTTGGAGCTTTATGGCCTTTTTGCCTATCCGTTGGTTTTTATGGAAAACACACTCAAATGATGCTTCTTAATGTTTTCTTTGTGCCTCTTACCAAGTTTGAGTGTGAAGTACCATTTCCAGTGACTTTGTGTCCCATCCCAGGCCTCTCCCTTCTGAAAACTTGCTCCTCTTGCATCTTGCATGTTCACAACAAAATCTGGCATTTTTGAGTTGGTGGGGCCGGAAACTCCGGTCCTTTGGGCCGGAATATCCGGTCTGACTGAAGTTTCCGCCCTAAACCCGGAATCTCTGGCTTAGGCCGGAGACTCCGGTGTTTAGGCCGGAAACTCCGGTCTGGGCAGTCTCGCAGGGGTCCAAAAGGGGATCGGGGTGGGAGTTGACTTCACAACTCCCACACACCCCCGACCCCCAACCTCTCCCCTGCAGCCGCCGCCGTCTCAAGTGCCACTCCGGCTGCTCCCCGCCGCCGGAATCCGCCGTGCCTCCGGCCTACTCCTCCTCACCAACGCGGGAGACCTTCCTCTCCTTCGTTTGGGCTGCACCATGGACAAAAAGGGTACCTCCTCTCTCTCCTTAGGTTTTTCATCGATCTAAGTTTGGAGAGTAGTTCCCCTAGTTTTTCATGGTGTAGAATCTTCTAGATGGCAAGGTGTATCCTAGATTTAACCCTAGAATTCTCAGCACAAAGTTTCTTGAACTAAATCGAGGTTCCCCATCTCAGGGCCGGAGACTCCGGTCTTCCAGGCCGGAAACTCCGGTCAGGGCCGGAATCTCCGCCCCCTGAGGCCGGAAACTCCGGTGTAGATCAGACACTTTGTGCCCAGAATTCTTTGGTTACTTCTTCTTTTGGTTCCTGGACATGCAAGCTTATCCCCATGCTTTTCTCCTATTCTGTTATTTCACAGGTGGGCAGAGGACAAAGGCTTCCATGAAACATCCTGAAAAATCACCAAGAAAAGTCATCCGTGCTCAAACAAGGGACAAGCTTCTTTTTGACAGCAGTGCTGGCCGTCTGAGACAGCAGGTACCATAGATGAAGAAGCCACAAGACATGCTGCCCTAGGTGGTTTTGATAATGAAGAAGAGGCCGAGAGAGCTCATTTTGACTCCTTGACCACTGTTTTGGGCATGGGGAAGCTCGAGTTTCGTCGGATGAGATCTCAGCAGTTCTATGACTTGCCATCCAACACCGATGATCCTAGGTTTCCAAGGAGAGAGCAGCAGCTGATCATGAATGAGATTTATGCCCGCATTGAGAAGCATATGGTGTGTGAGCAAAAAGTGTTGAGCCTTGAGAGCTTGGACAAGAAGCCTTATTTTCAAGAGGCCGTGTGGATTGCTCGGAAGCTTGGACTTGAGAGGCTCATCTCTCATGTTCATGAAGATTATGATATTCAGCTTGTGCATCAGTTCTTTGCCACAGTGGTGTTTGATAATGATGAAGATATCACCATGACTTGGATGACCGGTTCTCAAAAGTGCACCTCTAACTTTGTGGAGTTTGGAAGATGTTTGGGATACAAGTTCAAGGGTGCCACTACTTGTGTTGGGAAGAGGATGCATGTGGAAGGGGTAGCCTACAACAAACGCCGCTTGCGCCCTTTATATTCAGTTGCAAAATCCGTTGGCACCAATCAAGACCTCCTCCCCACCTTCAACATTTTCCTTCGCATGGTTCGGCTCAATCTTGCTCCTCAAGCCGGAAATGTGGATGCCATTCGAGGAGGGCTTGTCAATCTCTTATACCATGCTTACAAGGTGCTCCAAGCCGGTCCGGATTGTGAAGGCAAGAAGTTGATGTCATGGATTTCATCAAGTGTGAATTGCTTTGGGCCATTTTTGAGCACAAGAACCCTCTCTATGCACCTTATGTGATGAAGCTCATCCTCTCCAAGGTCTCCAACATCGATACCTCTCGCCTCACCAAGCATGCCAAGGGGACTCTCCACCAACTTAGCAAGCACACCAAGCAACCGTCTTCCTCTCGTGCACCTCCTCCGCAATCTAGTAGTGAGGAAGCGGAGACCGAGGCCCCAATGCCTAGAAGGAGAAGCAAGAATGCCGACCCTCCCTCCTATCTTCAAGGAAGGGCTCAAGTGAACTCGGAAGTGAGTAAACTCTCTTGGTGGAAGAGAAAGTTGCTTTGCATGGATGTTGCACTTCACAAGGAGAACCATGCCTCATATGTGAGAGAGAAGCATATCATTGACAACCAACAAATCATGATCAAGGAGTTGCGCAAGCTCAACAATGGTAGTATCACTCCTCCTCCGGAAGAAGATGAAGATGGCAATCCTATTATCTCCTCCTCGTCGGCCGAGACTATTCCTCTTGAGAAATGGAACGAAGACGTCTTTCCTTGGTCGGATTATGCGGATGTGACTTCATTGCCCTCCTCTTCTCGCAACACCGGCAAGGCTCCCATGAACCTTTCCGATGAGGACTACAATCAAGAAGGGAAGGTGATGATGACATGGAAGAAAGCTCCGGGTGATCTCCATGGGTATCGTGTAGTTATGCTCTTTTCCCTTTTTGGCGTCTCGATGCCAAAGGGGGAGAAGTAGTTCTATTAGGTTCTCTCCGGGATTTGCATGGGTTGGACACAAGCATGTGCTTTTATCATTTTATTGCGCTTGTGTCCATTTTATGTTATTTGGAACTTATTTGCATCTTGTGTTGTGAACTATGTGAGTGTAAGACATTTGGATTTCTATTATGTATGGTTGAACCTATATTATTGTGCTATGGTTATATGGATGTTTATCTACATTTATATGCACAAGGTATGGTTTTTATCTCTAGGCTCAACCTACTTTGTGATATGTCTTGTTTGTGCTTTGTATCGTTTACATATCATGTCACCTTTTGTGGAACTTGTTTCTCTATATGTGTGCATTTGCATTCCAAAGCAAATGAGTTATATGCACACATCTAGGGGGAGCTTTTCCTTTTGTTAAACATGATAGTATGGTGAACTATATTGCAAATCCGTGTGTTGTCATCTAACACCAAAAAGGGGGAGATTGAAAGGACATTTTGTGATCTCTTAGTTTTGTGTGTTAGTTAACAACACTTTGGATGTTTTAATCTGGTGCTAAGTGATGCAGGTTTTATTGTATACAACATATGCACAACACCAAAAAGAGAAAAGAGTTTCTGGAGCATTTCAGGCCGGAGTTTCCGGCCTCCAAGGCCGGAGTTTCCGGTCCTTGGTCTTGTCCTCGAAGAAACAGCAAGCTGCTGATTTGCTGCTCAGCCCCTGGTGTGGGGCGGAGTTTCCGGCCCTCAGGACCGGAGTTTCCGCCCCTGGCCGAACATTCCGGCCCCAGGGCACCGGAGTCTTTGCCCAAGCCTCTGCTGCGAAGTTGCTGCTCAGCCCCTGGTGTGGGGCGGAGTTTCCGGCCCCCTAGGCCGGAGTTTCCGCCCCTGGCCAAACATTCCGGCCCCAGTGCACCGGAGTTTTGGCCCGAGTCTCTGCTGTGAAGAAGTTGCTCAGCTCCTGGTGTGGGGCGGAGTTTCCGGCCCTGTAGGCCGGAGTTTCCGCCCCAGGCCGGAGTTTCCGGTCACTAGGACCGGAGTCTCCGGTGTGATTCTTCTCTGCAACGGCTACTTTTCTGGGAGGGGTATATATACCCCTCCATCTACCTCCAGCCAGCTAGCTCGCCCAGAATACAAGATCCCCATTGTTGCAAGCTCAAGAATCACTAGATCTCCCAATCCCTCCACCCAAACTTGTTGATCTTTGGAGGATTGAAGGAGAAGACCCCGATCTACATCTTCACCGAGCCGTTTGTCATTTCCCCCTCATTCACTTGAGGGACCATTTGCTAGGGTTTCCACTAGGAAAACCTAGCCCCCATTGTACTCACTTGATTGTCTTTGTGACAGATTGTAGCTGTTTGGGAGCCCCCAATCCTTTGTGGGTTGTGCCCCAAATCGTTGTTGTAAAGGCTCCGGACTCCGCCTCGAAGGTTTCCGATAGTTGAAGTGAACCAAACCTTTGTGGTGCGGTTCACCGGAGAAGAGGGTGAGGCCTTTGTGGCCGTTGAACCATTGTGTTGGTTCACACCTCTCCAACGAGACGTACTCCCCTAAAAAGGAGGAACTCGGGATTACATCCGTGTCTCCGCGTGCTTTGACTTCGGTTACCTCTATCCTTGTTTACCGCCTTATTATATCGTGCTTAGTTGCTAGCTTGTCATATAGGTAAATTCACCGTAGTTGCATATCTAGAGAATTTACCTTTTGTGTCAAGCCTAAATTGAAAAAGACTAAAATTGGAGTAGCACCTATTCACCCCCCCCTCTAGGTGTCATACCGATCCTTTCAGCTACCCCCATCACAAGCTCAACAACTTCTACAGCAGTTCGTTTCATACAATCGATCATGTATCGATTTGGGGTAATGGATAGCATCATAACTGATAATGGTACAAACTTCACGGCGGAAGAGTTCAAATCCTTTTGCAAGGAACAAAACATCAAACTAAACTACGCTTCTGTGGCACATCCACAATCCAATGGGCAGGTCGAAAAGGCCAATGGACTCGTATGCAGTGGCATCAAAAAGAGACTCTTAGTACCACTCAAAAGGGCCGCGGGTGCATGGGTAGATGAACTTCCATCAGTACTATGGAGCTTATGAACCACCCCAAACGCCTCCACACAGTATACACCGTTCTTCATGGTCTATGGTGTGGAAGCAGTATTACCATCCGACGTTAAGTTTAATGCACCACGGGTAGAAGCATATGAAGAAAACGACGCAAACAAGGCACTCGAAGACGCATCCGATTTGCTGGAAGAAGCACGCAATACGGCTTTCGCACGGACATCCGTTTATCAACAAGACCTCCGCAACTACCATAGTCGTCGATTACGCACACGGTCCTTCATGGTGGGAGACTTGGTGCTGCGGGAGAAACAGAAGAAAGTCCATAAACTTGCATCACCATGGGAAGGACCTTACATCGTCATAGAAGTCATCGAAGGAGGAGCCTATCGATTGAAGAATGCAAAGACAGGCGAAGTAGCATCAAATCCATGGAACGTAGCGCACCTGCGTCGGTTCTATGCATAGATTTCGTAACATCATATGTAATAGAGCATAATGTCAAAGAATCAGCAAGTTTTAGACGCACTCTTTCCCTTACCAGGGTGCCTAAGGGGACTGAAAGGTTTTAATGAGGCGGCTTGCTGATCATACACATATTTCGAGTAAAGATACATGTTCCACCATATTTCTCATGTATGCCTTTACCCCACTCAAAGCACTCGGGGGCTCGATCGTAAAAACATAAAGCATCAAAATTCTAGCTCAAAAAATCAATAAACACAATGACTTACAGCCCAATCGACATACTCGGGGGCTGGGTCAAACAGAAAACCCAGACCCCACTAGACATCCTCGGGGGCTGGATCAAACAGGATGCTCAAAACCCACTCAACACGCTCGGGGGCTGGTTCAAAAAGGAAACACAAACCCACTCGATAAACTCGGGCTTGGCACAAATCAAAAAACACAGATATGGTTGACGTCAAGTGTGAAAACAACGTTCGAGTGGTGGGTTTGAGACTACAATCGAAGCAAGGATTCAACTAGCAAAAGGTACTCCCATGGGAGCATATCAAAAATTTGTTGCGATTGATCAAAAAAGGAGCAAAATTATTGAGATTATCCTCTACTTCAAACGAAATAAAGCATAATCTTGGGGGCTACTCCCATGGGAGCGCTGACGCGCTCCCACAGATTTCAAAGACAAAATATTTCGACTGACAAAAAGCAGTGTAAAAGGATGATTTGAGATTGTCCTCTATTGCAAGACAATAAACCACAATCTCGGGGGCTACTCCCATGGGAGCGCTGTCGCGCTCCCATAGATTTCCAAAACAAGGTAAGAAAATTCACTCGACTACAGATTCGATTAAAATGCATTAAGTACTTCACAAATCGAAGAACCAAACTTCATAAATTCCCGGACTATGTCAATCACAGATGTTTCGGATGCTGCATACGCAAATGCAAAGGTAAGACCCGCCGAGCAATCGAGATGGGCAGAGGGACGCTCCAACAGTGTTTTCCCTTGAAGTTTCCCGTGTCAACAGACATGATGAAAATCCTGACGGACACGCTAGGTACCAAAAGTTAAACTGCAGAACAAATCAGTAAGACCTACAACGGCTTGAGTCGAGTCTGTCCAGTATGTTCCAGCTTCGAGTCCGGGACTCGAACCTGATTGAAGGCTAGTATGGTTTCGCCCAAATGTGCGGTTAACTGAGCTCGATTTTCGAGTGAATCAGGCCTACTATGTCAATATTCCTAGGCAAAAGTTTCAAAAGTGTTCCAGCTTCGAGTCCGGGGACTCGAACCTGATTGTAGACTAGTATGGTTTCGCCCAAATGTGCGGTTAACTGAGCTCGATATTCGAGTGAATCAGGCTTACTATGTCAATATCCCTAGGCATAATTTTTCGATTGCGTTCCAGGCTCGAGCCCAGGGACTCGACTCTGACTGAAGACTAGTAAGGTTTTTTGCTCAAAAAAGCAGTTAACTGAGCTCGATATTCGAGTGAATCAGGCCTACTATGTCAATATCCCTCGATTAGCATACACATACAATTGAAACAAATTAAAGCTCGAAGAACTACATTGGGTCAGAAGCGCAAGTTCAGAAGATTAGGACATGCACGATGAAGGGAGCACATGCTCGATTCTTCGAGTCAAGCAAGTACTCGGGGGCTAATGACGAGGTTATACTCTGCGGGTACCCAGCTTAGAGGTACCTGGTGCACATGATGATCAAAGAAGCCCAAAGATTAATCGAAGCCCACGAAGGAAGGCCCGAGACGAGGAGTGCTTCCCTAGTTAGATCAAGTTATAGTCAGTTAGGACTTTCCATATATGTAACCTTGGTCGGTTGTGTTTCCTGAGACCCGGCCTCCTATATAAGGCTGGGAGGGTGATCGATCAAGGTAAGCAATCCATAGCCACCAAAACCTCGGCGAGATCAGCAACTCGCCGAACCCTTGTAACCTTCATATCCACATAATCAATACAGACAAGCAGGACGTAGGGGTTTTACCTCACTCGAGGGCCCTGAACCTGGGTAAATCCCGCTTGTCAGCCGTCGATTCCACCGATACTACGCGTTCTCTACCACACAATCAACCCTAGATATAGCATCCATGGGACTTGCCGAGGGCACACCTCGACAAACGTCGTAGCTAGATTTCGGCTCTATTCTTATGCAACCACCTTGATTTCACTAGGACGGAAAAGCTCGTATGACGCTCATCATTCAGGCAGCAACAGTCATAGCTGTGATGCAGGCCTCGCTCCTGTTTGTCCATCACAGGGTAGTACGCCGCAATTACAGGGGTGTAATTACTTATGGTCCATTGTTCTGCTGAGACCAGAAGAGGATGGCCAATCTGAACTGCATCTACAACAACAACAAGGTCGAGACCATGAACATGCTGCGAATGGGCAGAGCTCCTTTTGGAAGCTTGTGGAGACGTTTCGGTCTAGGGGGTTGCTGAAAGATAGCATCCACACTTCTGTAAAAGAGCAAGTATCACTGTTTCTTCATGTTGTTGGTCATTACCACAGGTTCAGAGTGATTCACAACATTTTCAGAAGATCTAACGAGACTATATCACGCTATTTCAAGCAAGTTCTGTTCGCAGATGGAGAGCTTAGAGTAGAGATGATCAAGATACCAACTGGCCATACTCCACAGAAGATTCGAAACAGCCACAAGTGGTATCCATTTTTCAAGGTGAGAAAATCAGATTTCATAGTATTTTTTTTTGTGAAATCAGACTGTGATATTGTTTTGTTTTGGCTGCTCACCACATATGCCATGTGGTCAGATTTCATAGTACTTGCTTACACACATAAGACATTTTTCATGTATCCACTGTAACATAACACAATATTCATGTCAGCAAGATTGTATTGGTGCAATTGATGGCACTCATGTGACTGCTAGAGTGCCAAGGTCAGAGTCTGTCCCATACAAGGGTAGAAAGCATTACACCAGCCAGAATGTGCTTGCGGCTGTTGATTTTGACATGAAGTTTACTTATATGCTAGCTGTTTGGGAAGGATCTGCCCATGATGCAATCATCCTTGCTGACAGCATGAGTCGTCCAGATGAGATAAATATTCCAGATGGCAAGTTCTACCTTGGAGATGCAGGATATGCTTGTCGCCTAGGTGTTCTTCCACCCTTCAGGGTACCAAGTAAAACCTCAACGAGTTCTCTTCAAGGAACTATCCTAAGGATGCGAAGAAATTGTTCAATTAAGACACTCAAGTCTTAGAGTTACAGTTGAGAGGGTATTTGCTGCTTTGAAGAACAGAATCAAGATCCTTGATCAGAAACCATTCCACCCGTTCGCCACTCAAAGTTAAGCTGGTTCTTTCTTGTTGCATTCTTCATAACTGGATCTTAGGGTGGGGTGTTGATGAGTATTTCCCGAACGAGGAGGATGTTACACCTGATGCCGATGATGATGTTGGCCATGGTTTCGACTCTCACGACCAAGAAGCTTGGAAGAACTTGAGGCAGGAGTGGGCTGACGCAATGTGGAACGCTAGAGGTGACACCAGGGTCTGAAGAAGAATAATTAATGAGCAGTAGAAAAAGAAGAAGAAGTTTCTGCAACGGTGATTGCGTGATGCCCATTTTCTAGAGGTGAACCTTGATGTCATCATGAACTACCATTTGCTAGTAGATAGGTTAACCTTGATGTCGTGACGAACTACCATTTCTTAGTAGCTAGGGGTGTGTTGATGAACTTCTACGTGGTAAGGTCACCACTAGTGAGAAGTGGTGACTGCTAGTAGATAGCCTAAAAACCATGCGAGTAAAAATAGGCTATTTGTTGTGGCTGTGAGGTGCACCCCTATACAACGCATTAAGTGTCGTTTTGCACAGAAACACGCCACCTCCACCGCCCTGCCTTCTTCGCCGGCGTCACCCCTCGTCCCCATCCCCCGCCTCCTCCGTCGGCCATTCCGCCTGTTGCCGCCACCCGCGGTGCCTCGCCGCCCCGTCATCCTCCAACCGCGGCCCACCGCCGGTCCGCCGCCGCCCCGGCTTTCCCTCTAATCTCGCCCCTACTCCAGTGACGACGAACCCCACCGCACTGCACCCCTAGTTAAGTTGCTTCCTCTCCTCCACCGGCGACGCCGTGGCCCTCTGCGTCGTCCCCGTCTCCGGCAAGGTCTTGTCCTCGCCTCGCCGGCGACGTCGCGGCCAGCCGTGTCGTCCCCGTCTCCGGCGAGGTCGTCGCGGCCGTGGGCGTTACTTCCTCATCTCCGACGCCCCCGATCCCCATCTCTCTGCTCCTCTCCGGCCGTCGCATCCATCTCCGGCGCCTCCATCTCGACTGTTGGGCTGGCCCATTTATCGCGACAGACGAGCGCGATACGCACGAGGGGGGTACGCGTTGCGTCGTATATGTTTCCCCGGCTGTGAGCCTGTGACTTGCCTCTAAGATGGATAATGGGCCGAAACATTAGGCCAATTTAGTGCATTTCAAGACCTTCTGGAGAAACAGATGGGCTGCCAATCTCATACCTACGGGATAATTGAACTACTCCTCCCATTCACTTCCCCTAAAAAAAAACTCCTTCCATTCACTAATGTTAGACAGTGGACGAGCGTGACCAATGGATATTTTGTTTTGAAAACGACCAATGCCTAATTCGAATCAACGATTTGCATCACATAAATCTTGGTTGGATTCACAGTCATGGATATTGCACATCAAAAGAAAATAAGATGTACCAGAGTACAAATTGATCTAACCGAAACTTCACTCTTCTCTAGTTGAAACTTACTAAGCAATTTCTGCATAGTGGAAATAGAGTAGAAGAGGTGACGAGCGGGTAGATTGAATAGTACCAGTCTAGATTACTTTGTGAGCAGAAATGCAGAATCATCCAGATAGAGTGTTTTTTGGAACCGAGGCAAAAGACTTGCCATTTTCATTAATTAAGTAGAAGTGGGAATTGGCCGGTTAATTAGCGAGAAACCGCCCTAAAACCGAAACAACACTCCCTCGACGACCGTCATGGAACACGACCATTGCGAGGGCATACACAGCCACCCTGGCTACCCACACAAGCTGCACACGCACCATCGAAGCTAGAGTCATCGTCGATTGCCCCCGGTGCCATCATCATCAAGCTGCACACCCTGCAGCGACTCAGACTTCACCAGAAGACCACCAAGGAGACCGTCGCCGAAGTCGCATCGATAAGCCCACGCCAACCTATGCCAAAAAGATGACTCTTCACGTAGAGTCGGACAGCTCCGATTCTGCTGAAGAGCTCCGGAGAGGAGATCCGCATGACCTGCACCGAAGAAGATCTTCACCACCGGACCGCCCACTGCAGGTCATCGTACACCGCTCAAAACGTAGAGGCTTGAGAAACATATCGGCTTCGACTTCACAGTCTGGAGAGATCAGCACGAAGATACTCAGACACGCCGAAGCACTAACAAGATCTTGCCGCGACCAGACCATTGCTCATCACCATTGTCGTTGCCAAATTGACACCACACGGCACCTCCACACCGTCAGTTGGCCGCTGCCAACCACGATGTTGTGTAAGTCCAGCCCACGGGCAAAGCACGCAGGAACCACCATCTTCAAGACGACGCCCTTAAGAGGGGAGGCGACACAGGTCGACGCCGTCGTCCGACCCTGCACCGTAGGGTCTAGGTCTTCACCCGAAGATGTGATTCGAGGCTGGGAAGACCAAGAAGCTCCATGATGACCCCTCAAGAGGGAGAGCGATGTCCACGGACGCTGCATCATCGAGCTTTCGCCCGGAGCACCCAAACTTCTCAACCCCACGCAGCCGGACCAAGGCGGGGAGAAACCCGCGGCACCGCCGACCCGCCACCCACTGGACCAACACATCCTGCTCGACGGCGGCGCCACATCACGCAGGAGCCACCTTCCTCATCGCCGGCGATCAACAGTGGGCCAGAACGGGCGCGAACTAGAACCAGTGCCCCACAGCACGCCGACAGCACCACGAGGGACCTCCATCGTGCCCAAATCCATGAACAGGAGGGGGCTGCCACCCTGATGGCATGGATCACACGTTCGCTAGGAACCCCAAGAAAAAGGTACGATGTAGCGTAGCAGCAATTTTCTCTTGATTACAAAACCAAGTTTATCAGTCCAGTAGGACTTGGAGAAGGCTTCGGCTAGGTGTCAATGGCGCCGTTTACGATTATTAACGTGGACCTGCGCACACACAAACAAACTACTTTGCCCCAACGAAACAGAGAGGTTGTCAATCTCTCCGGCTTGCTGAACACAAATGATTAAACGTATGGTGGAAAATATTATGAGAACAAAAATGACCAGCGAGTAAATGACTAGGAAAAGCTATGAAAACGGTTGTAAGCAATATAGGAAAATAGGACCGGAGTCCACAGTTCACTAGTGGTGTCTCTCCGAAAGATAAACATGTTGGGTAAACAAATTACAGCTGGGCAATTGACAAACATGGGCACATAACAATGCTATCATGACACATAGTTCACTCTTTCATTTAATATGGAGATTACGTAAAAATACATAGACCGTTATCGAACTGCATCTATGACTAAATATCCACCCCGGGATCGCTATCCAGCATGTCACCCGAAAGTATTAAGTTGCAAGTAACAGATAATTGCAATAAGCATGGTGCGTAATGTAAACAATGGTTACAACATATAGCAATAAACACCGTTGTTTTATCCCTAGTAGCAACAGCACATCTCAAGCCTTAATCGTTTCTGTCAACTCGAGCTCAGACAAGAGAGGCATGAACCCACTATCTAGTATAAATACTCCCTCTCAAGATACAAGTAATTACTTCGGCCAAAGCATACACAAGCATCATAGAGCATGCAAGATTATAAATAAAACATATCATAGATAAACTGAACCATAATGTCATGACTCCATAATTCATCGGATCCCAGCAAACACAACACATAGCATTACAAATAGATGATCTTGATCATGTTCGGCAGCTCACAAGATCTAAACAATGGAGCACAAGGAGGGAACAACCATCTAGCTACTGCCATGGACCCGTAGTCCCGTGATGGATGCCTCCGGTGATGATCTCCCCCTCCGGCAGGGTGCCGGGAAGAGCTTCAGAACCCTCCCGATCTAGGGTTAGCGACGGCTGCGGCCTCGACGTTTTCTGGAAAATATGATCGGGTACCGAGGGTTTTTGGGAGGAAGGCAATTTATAGGCGAAAGGCCAACTCGAGAAGGTTCCGGAGTCGGCCAGGTGGGGCCCAGGCACAGTCCACCCTTGACCGCGCCTGGGGGCGTCTGGGGCCTGTGGGTCCCCCTGCAGGCGCCCTTGGACCGCGCCTTGGGGGCGTCTGGGGCCTGTGGGGCCCCCTGCAGGCGCCCTCCTGGCTCCGTCTTTGTTTCCATGTAAAAATAAATCAAGTAAATTGGCAGTTGATTCCGAGAAAGTTCCCCGACTAGCTTTTCTGAAACAAAAAGACAGCAGAAAATAAGACCTGGCACTAGGCATCTTGTTAATCGGTTAGTTCCATAAAATGTGCCAAAATGATATAAAAACATAATAAAAACATGTGGCAATGATACATAACATGCATGGAACAACCAAAAATTATAGATACGTTTGAGATGTATCACACCCCACCCCAAACGCGTCGAACAGAGCCGGCGCCGCCGCACCGGCGGGCGGTCGAAGGTCGTAGCCAGGAGGCGCTGCAGGAGAAGGGAGAAGACGAGGGCCGCCGGGGATGCACGCCGGCCGCCGCGCCGGGGCAGAGCCTCCCCCACCTCGAGATCCCGCCGTCGGGAGCGACGTCACGCGCGAGAAAGGAGCCCCGCCGCCGCTGTCCGCCGCGCGGACTTTGCCCAGCAGTTTCCTCCGGCGGCGGCACGGCGGGTGGGCTGGCGTTAGGGGCGGCGACGCGGTAGGGTTAGGATTCCCCCGAGCCGCCCAAGGGAGGCGACGCGGGGGTCGGGGGACGACCTGACTCTCAGCTTGTATCTAAGTCAGCCAAGATCATTCCAGATAGACTAGTGGCAGTAGCGAAAAAACTGTAGGAATTATTGGGCCACACCTGGTAATCTTTCCCAATAATATCTACGAGAAAACCCAAAAACTCATAAGGCCCATGCATGTATGTTAAAATGTAGGACTAAAATTTAGTCGCACATTGTTAGTTTAGTGGGAGTTGGACCAAATGAGGCATTCTAGAGGCCGAACTCCATGGAGCTCGGTATTTGAAAAGTTCAAAATGTGGAGATGCAATAATATTATGATTTATTAGTTTGCAAAAATGCCAGTCTGAAATTATTTATATTTTAGACTGAGATAAAATGACAAATGGGTGGATCTGGATTTGTAAATAATACACATTTTGCAAAACTTGAATCTTGTCATTTTTGTGTTGTCTAAAGTAATACGAATTTTCATTAATATTTTGCACCCTGGTAGAGAGTTCGACATTATCAACATCTAGGATTTTGTTTTCGATTTTTGAAACGAAACATACCGATTTTGATTTTTGTAAAGAAGTATCCCTCGAGCTCCGGACCGTTGAGGTTTTCGGACTTGGACCTTCTCATAATCATAGTGGAAGTAGCGAAAAAACGGTTGGATTGTATCAATTCCACAGATTGGATATAGCAATAAATCAGCAAAATTCTTTCTAATATTTAGATAGATAAATGTTTCTTCTATTTAAATATTAGAAAGAATATACTCTTCTATCCAAATCCAATTGGGCTGCAACCATTAATCTTTCCCAATAGTATCTACGGGAAACCCAAAAACCCCCCATTCATGTATGTTAAAAGGTGGGACTAAAATTTAATCGCACATTGTTAGTTTCGTGGGAGTTGGACCGAATGAGGCGAGACCGAGCTTCATGGAGCTCGCTATTTGAAAAGTTCAAAATTGGCGTATTGAAGTTTAAAAAATTCACAAAAAAATGTATAGATGTAGATAATAATAAAGTTTGCAAAAAGCAATCTGAAATTCGTTTTATTTTAGACTCGACAAAAATTACAAATGGGTGGATCTAGATTTGTGAACAATACACATTTTGCAAAACTTGAATTTTGTCAGATTTTTCATTTTTGTGTATCTTCATGTAATACGGAATTTTCATTAAGATTTTGCACACCGGTAGAGTTTGACTTTAATTACACCCAGGATTTTTGTTTCAATTTTTTAAACTGAAAAGTGCCGATTTTGTATTTTTTGAAGAAAAATTCCTGAAGCTCTAGCTCCATTTGGGGTTTCGGAGTTGGACCTTCTTCTAATCCATAGTGGCAGTAGAGAAAAAACTGTTGAATTATTGGGCCGCACCTATTAATCTTTCCCAATAATATCTCCGAGAAAACCAAAAAACCCATAAGGCCCATTCATGTATGTTAAAGGCGGGACTAAAATTAATCGCACATTGTTAGTTTCGTGGGAGTTGGACTGAATGAGGCGTTTAGAGGCTGAGGTCCATGGAGCTCGGTATTTGAAAAGTTCATAATTGGCATATTAAAGTTTCAAAAGGTTCAAAAAAATCTAGATGTAGATAATAATATGATCTACAAATTTGCAAAAACCACTCCGAAATTTGGTACATTTTAGACTGGGCAAAACTGACAAATGAATGGGTCTGGATTTGTGAACAATACACATTATACAAAAGTTGAATGTCGCCAGATTTTCATTTTTGTTTAGTTTAAATAATACAAAATTTTCATTAAAATTTGCACGCTTGTAGAGTTTGACATTATCAACACCTAGGATTTGTTTTGATTTTCTAAACTAAAAAAATGCCGATTTTGATTTTTTTAATGGGAATCCCTGGAGCTCCGGCTCAATTTGAGGTTTTCGGAGTAGGACATTAAAAAAAACACCTACACGCGTGCTCTTTCTCCGTCTCCCGTGCGTTAGGTTTCGGGAATAAGCCGAGCTAGTACCCATACCATGTGTACGGGTTGTCTTTCTTTTAGCACACACTAGTAGGAGACAAACCGAAGGGCCTCTCGGTCATTTTTCTTTCAGCTTCTTGCGGCATGTTCGCCTCCTACAACCATGTCTATATAAGAGGATCCATTTGACACAAAGCACTCCTACCTCCTGATTTTCGAGCATTGCGCCGTGGATCAAGTGTTCCCCGCCCCTTGTTGCGGCATTAATATTTTGAGAAATTCGGTCATGCTTAGAGCTGCACAAAGAGTGACTAAAAAAAAGCTACACAAAGAGGCAAAGTAATGTGCTAAAATAAACCCTACACCGGAAAAAAAAACTTTACGAAGGAGTCCTGCTGAGAGACTACACGTTCGCAAAACTGTCTTTTACCAGTGTTGCCGCGACTCTCTCACGCCGACAGCTCAAGCCGCAGGCCGATGTGGCTCGGTTCGGCGCTAAAGCTGCTGACGTCGAACCGTGCCGGCGGGGATCTCGCCACGCGCGTGACCGGCTCGAAGCCGAGCGTCAGTTCCAGCTCAACCTCGTCATGTGCACCATCCTGGGCCGCCAGCTCTGCCTGGCTCACGTGCGATCCCGCCTGAACCTCAGTGTCCTCGGACTCCTCCGGCTCCCGCGTTTGCTCGGCTGACATGCCATCGACGTCGTCAACGTGGCCGCGGTGGTCGTGGCTGCCCGCCGACTCCTCGTGGCTCGGCGCGCGGCCGAGGTCATCATCGTACGCGCCGTCGACGGCCACCCGTTCTGTCTCTCGCCCCTGGATGGCGGACACACGCTGTGCGCAACAGGAGCTCTTGATTTGGTCGTCGAGGACGACGCGCGCTTGAACCGGGTGCGCCCGGCCCCGGCGCGCGAGACACGGAGCGGGCCGGCCGTGTCCTTGGCGACATGGCGGATGTCGTACGCCCTGAGAGGCGGGGTGGCCTGCGCGCCGGCGGAGGACACCTGGACGATGCGGTTGCCCTTGAGCACGGCCTCGACGACGGCCTGGCACGCCTCCCACTGGCCTGACCAGAGCAGCCCGACGGAGCCGTATATCGGGTTGACCATCCGGCCGCACGCCTCGTAGAGCAGCGAGCGGAAGAGGGCCGGGCGGAGGGCGTCGGAGCCGGCAGCTGCGAGGAGGTTGAGCAGCCCCGCGCGGCCGTAGAACTTGGCGAGGAAGACGGTGGCGTTGGCCTGCGCCTCGGGGCTCTTGATCCACTCCAGGCACGGGCGTATGGTGCACCCGTCGCTGCACCCCTTGCGCAGGATACGGCAGCCGTTGCAGCTCATCCGCATCTTCGGATCCAAGGCTAGCTGTAGCTTGTGTCGCTTATCAACTCGATCGGCGCCGGAGTTGTCGGAGATCGAGGTGCTTCTGTACTTGTATGTATCTTCTCTTTCCCGGAACTCTTCGAAGCTTTTCTATGGTGTGATGGTGATGGTGATGGTGACGATGATGTGAGACGAGGGCTGCTTTATAGGTGGGTTGGGCGCCAGTTGTTTTGGGAGGGCGGATTCGGCGCCGCTGCCAAAACAATGGGAGATGTACCACGGAGCCGTGTCCCAGAAATGGATTTTAGCCTACAACAAACTGGAGGCGGCCGGGAACTTCCCGTTCAGTCGACGGGTTCCTGCACTTCAAGACGTCCCGCGGTTTTCTTGGAGTGCTAGAGCTCGCCGTTGGAAAAACAAGTTGGAAGTTCCCTGATTTTGACCCGTATGCGGTGACATCGTCGTTTACAAACATCTCAAATTCTCAATCAATGTCTTTACATGGACAATTTGAAAATGGATTGTCTTTTCTAATATGTGTCTTTTGAAAAGAAGAACCTATACTACACAACTAATTTGCATATTTTAATCCTACCAAGAAAATTTTGTTATAATTATCCTCTTTTATATAGAACTAATGATTGTTGTCGTAATTGTCAAAAATATTTGTTCCCAGATGGATTATGTGTCAGCAGAATAAACTGTGTTTTTTAGTCTAGCCCGAACAATTTACCTCGACAAGTGGAAGTGTCTAGGGTTTTTTGTGATGTTTTTTTTTCTCACTTTCTTAGGTAGTCTTTTTGCCCTAGTTACACCCCTCGTGGAATTTGTATTTGCCTTTCGCTTTATCAAAAACGTATGTTTACCGATAATCTCGTCTAAATGCTTAGCACAAGATAGAATCTGATTCCTGCTCTCGACTTTGTTTCTTTGCATCAGTTGTTAGAAACTCAGCGCATTTCTCTCCTTCCACAACTCTCAAGGGGTCAAGATTGTGTCGGTTTTAAGACCTTTAGAACAGGCTCTCGACATCTTTGAGATGGCATGCAAGTATTGAGGAATTGTTTGATGACTAGATCCCAAGTTCTAGAGCAGGGAAGAGCAAGAGAGACACGAGGCTGATGTCGCCCAGACCCTCTTAGAGTTGCGACATTCAAGGAGAAGGGTGCGAAACCATCCCCGGTTGACAGTTGCATAGCTGGCAAGAAGGCTGATGTGGCCACCCCGCGCCCACACCACTCGCTACTGGCAAACATATCTGAGGTCCAAAGCCTATTCTACATTTTGGCGGAGCCCGAGTCTTCTAGACAATCCCATACACGATCCTTGAAAGCATTAACACCTAATTTCACGGCGTTATCTCACTAGCTCTATTACACGATCCTTGGAAGCATATAGCATTCCTTAATCGCCAGATGCTCTGAACCAAACAAAAAAGATTGAACTAGCATAGCTCTCAAGGCCGAACATGCCAAATTGGTTCCTTCAAGTTTCTGAAGGCAACTGGCAGTATAATGTGCTGAAATATGATAAATGACCAGATGAAGCAATAACATAACGTGTTGTAAATTCTAACAATACATGGATAATGAAAGAATTCAAGATCACTTTCAGTTAGGAACATCAAGTTGCGAATATACTTTCAGCCTAGTTGCCAAATTGGTTGGAGCTATGCTGCAAAATACGACGCAGGTCAGTCTAGGCAAACATACTAACAGTTTCTAAATAAGTCACCAAGAGCTTGAATTTTATTTTCCCAAGGTCTCTGGACAGTTTTGCACAAAAAATAGGGTTCTAGATATTTTAAGCCCGAATGTGAATTCAATTAATAAATTTTGAATGCCTTATTAGCTTTGTGTTTACAAATAAATCAAAAGAGATCATAGAAGAAGGAACAACTTAGCTGAAATATTCTTTCAAAACATGGGTCGAACTCAGCTACACAGTGACAATACCACTCCGCTAGCACATAGACAGGTCCACACTGACATACCAAGTAATCTGAACATACTTTTTTTAAACAAGGCAAAATCTTTGCCTATTCACTGAATAAGGTGTTTTAGTTACAAAAAGGAGTCAAAAGACTCGGTAGTACGCGCTACTCTCGCGGCATGATGGAACTCAAATGTTTCGCCCCCGCAATACTCAAAATAGATGTGATCCTCTTAATAGACGAGAGGATTACATTGGGCATCGAAGCGAATTTCCTAAAAACTCTAGAGTTCCTCTCGTTCCAAAGCTCCCAAGAGGTTAGGCGGATCAAAGATGCGAGGCTCTTGCATGTTTGGCCATTGACGCCAACCATGGAGCACCACCAATCTTTTACGGAGTTGAAGGAAGGCCAAGAACCAATGTTGAGGCCCCCCAGTCCGAGCCAATTTTCGAGGGCACGCCATATGCATAGGGAATACCGGCACTTGAACAGGATATGCGCCGCGGTCTCCGGTTCTGGCTTGCAAAGTTGACAAAGCCCACAATTTAGCCAACCTCTCCGCTCAAATCGGTCCGCCATTCACACCTTATTTTGGAGAATCAACCACACAAAGAATTTGCATTTGGGAGGATCTCAATTGATTCAAACCACCGGTTTCATGAAACCACCGGTTGGTTTCATGAAGGATGTTGGAGTCTCCTCGAATTGTACCAAGTGACCGTGGAGTAGATGGCGGAGTTAGTCAACTCCCAAGTAGTCCAAAGCATCCTCATCAAGGTGGACATCTTGAAGCTTGCTCCAAAGGAGGTTGAACTCATTAATGTGAAGAACCGAAATGCCATCCTCAAAGTTTATATTTCGGATCAAGAAGTCATCATCCATGGCTTGGTAGACGATGAAGTTCTTGTTTTTAGAGATGGCCAATATGGACGGCGCAATGTCACATGGCTTTAGGCCCCCTAGCCAAGGAGAGTGCCAAAAGTTTTCTTTTTTCCCGTTGCCCATAGTAATCTCAATGGAGCATAGAAGAGTTTCATGTCTTTTTTGTCACAAGGATTGCCCAAACCGACCCAAGGACGCTCCGGTTCCGTCCATTTGTACCATGGCCAACAAAGTCTCAAGGCTCTAGCAAATTTCTAAAGATTAACCACACCAAAGCCTCCCATCTCTTTTGGCCGACAAACTGATTCCCATTTAACTTCACATTTGCCACCGGATACCTTGTCTGAAGCCGCCCACAAGAAAGCCCTCTTGACTTTGCTAATTGCACCAGAAATATTCTTGGGAGGAGCCAAGGCCGTGAGCGGATAGATGGCTTGAGAGGTGGTGACCGATTTTATGAGAGCGGTTCTACCGGCGGCGGTGACGAACTTGCCTTGGCCCATCGGTAACTTTTTCGCCTTTTTTTTCACCAAGAATTGGAAGTCCACTCCCCGAAGTCGATGAAACGAAAGAGGGAGGCTCAAATAACGAATGAGGAAGCATGTCCGAGTAGTGGGAGAGTCTTGCAGGATGGCCTCTAGGTCAACCGTTGCACACCGAATGGGCGCCACCGAGCTCTTGTGAACATTTGTTACATACCTATCTTCTAACATAGATCATTACTAACATGAAACCAGCAAAAAAAAGCAGCTCCACAGTGATAAAACCTATACTTGACACTTGACAAGCATTACAAAAACAATTATTTCTCTTCGGCAAAACATCATGCAACCAACAATCCTGCCCTTCCTTACTAGATTAAGCTCCATAGAGCTCGGCCTCCAAAATGCCTACTCGGTCCAACTCCCACTAAACTAACAATGTGAGACTAAATGTTAGTCTCATCACTCGTCAATCGTCATACATTAATGGGCCATGTGGGTTTTTGGATTTTCACTAGATATTACCGGGAAAGATTAATGCGTGTGGCCCAATAATTTCAACAGTTTTTTGGCTACTGCCACTATTCTATTTGGATGATTCTGCTCACAAAGTAATCTGGACTATTACGATTCAATCTACCAACTCATCATCACCTCTTCTGATCTATTTCCTCGATGCAGAATTTACTTAGTCAGATTCAACTAAAGAAGAGCGAAGTTTAGGTTAGATCAATTTGTACTCTGGTATATCTTGTTTTGTTTTGGGGTGCTATATCAATGATGACTATGAATCCTACCAAGACTTATGTGATGAAATCATTGATTCGAATTAGGCATTGGTCACAGTGGCGGATCTAGGATTTGATCAATGGGGGTGCCAAGCTTAAAAATTTCAGTTAAAAAAGCATCACAAATTTAGTGCATAAGTTTCAACTTTGCAAAAATGAGAACAGAAGTAACGTAATTTGTTCTGAATGTCTTATACCATAATAATACCAACTTACATAAAGTTCTAATAAGATCTTAATCCAAGGGTATTTCTCAAGCCAAGTATGGCTAAAATTGCGAGGTATGTTTGTTATATTTCTCGGATGGGGTAATTATAGTTACTAGGTTGACAAGGACCTTTTGTCTTGCAGTCATATTTTCACAAAGAGGAAATTCAGTTACTGCTACTACCTGTCGTAGTGTCGATGTTGGTTCGATGTAGTCACGGAAATGAAGCAGCTCGCTAGCTCGGAACTCGGAGACTGAAGATTGAAGAAGCTGCCTGTCACCTGGACGACTAGACACTGGTCGATTGGTTGCGGATGGTGGACGGACCGCCGGTCGCCTGCCCGCCGCACACCCGGCCGCGCCATCGCGGGTCGCCAGCTCGCCGCGCACCCGGTCACCAGTCGCTGGTCGCTTGAAGCTTGGTCCACCACCGGCAGCTGCAGCCCCCCCGCCGTAGATTTAGGCCGAGCTCCGCCGCCGCGACGTTCGATTTTCTGTGTCGAGTTTGCTCAGGTTTGGGAGGTCCATGGTCGAGTGGATGCTGGCTGCTGGCCTGGACGGAACGGAGCGAGCTATGCGTGCGAGCTGGATCAGAGGAATAGATGTAAATGGGCTTGTTGGGCTACGAGGAATACATGGGCTGCTCTGCCTCTGAAGTTTTGACCACACATTTTTTAAATTTCGTACTTTTTCACCTAGTATACACGTAAAATTCTGCATTTTTGGAGGGGTGCCATGGCACCCACCCCACTGGATCCGCCACTGATTGGTCACGCTCGTCCACTGCCATCCTTTACCAAAATATAAGGCTCACCAGCTAACTAAGACAGTAACCAAGATTTCGATTCACCAAGAACAGCTAAACATATGTTGCCAAAAGTTCAGCAGTACATACACAGACCTGTGGCACCGTGGCGGTGGATTAGTTTATACTCTGAAGCACCTTGGGCAGTTGATTCCACAATTAATCAGATTGTTGCTGCAGTCGAGGGTTGCACGCGAGTACGCCACGGAGCTGGGCAGATGGAGTACATGTACCGGCGCCGTTGCGGCCGATGATGGCCTTGATGTTGAAGAGGGATCCGGTGCATCCGCTCGCCGTCGCTGCCCAGGTGCCCGAGTTAACCGGAAAATTGGGTGTTCTTGGTCCACCTTACAACGGGAGAGACATCGAGAGCTATTTACGGAGGCATGTGCACGTTTGGAAGAGGTGGCGAGAGATATTTTTATCCGACATGGATGGTCGCTTGATCACCGGATTGAACCTCCATAGGCGTTTGCGTTCATCTTCAGTGCTGACGATTTACTTTATTCACTTCATAATTGTAATTCGTCTAGGTGCTACACACTCTTTTTTATTTTGCTCTTGAATTGCAGATGTGTGCATTGTTATGCAGAGTACTGGTGTAATGCTTAAACTTTAAGTAATAAATCTCTTTATCTTAAAAAAAATAACAAGACAGACCTAGATCACATCCCCAATATCTCCCTGCTGCTACTATCTCCACTACAGCTCCGCCGCCCGTGTATCTGCTGCTCGATCTTAGCCCGGCTTGATCGAAAGGCAAGGCAACCCCTACTTCTTTTCTCTTTAGAAGTTCTTGTACCTGGAGAGACAGACGATAGTGTGATGGGTTGAATCCTTTTTCAATTTTATATTTCTTATAAATTATTATACTCAGGATATCTGCCTCCACTAATCCATCGCCGACGGGAAACAAGGTTATTCAACTTGGAGACATGGGCGTCCGGCAGTTTCTGAACCTATTCGTGGCGAACCGCTCGAGCTGCACGTATTCGCTGCGCCGCTTCGATCTGTCGCGCAACCAGTTCTTCTACCAAACACCGGAAGAAGTAGCTTTACATGGGCGAGTTCTGCCGCCGATGAAAAGAGATTCTTCATCATCCCTGAAAACGCCCAACTTCAAGAAAAATAAGCAGCAAGCCTCGAAGATTAAGAATGTCCGGCTGCCGGCGCCACTCTTCAACATGCGACCGGCGCCACGCCCGACGCCCCATTGGGACGCTGGATGTGTTCGTTCTCTCGGAACGCACCATGGTGTTCGCAAACCGCCAGAGAAACGTCATCTCCTACGACACCGACTCCAACTGCTTCGTGACCATGCCCACACTCCACGCTCCCAAGGTTGATCCCTTGGCCATCTCCATCTCAGGCCCGGGAGGCGGTGAAGGCAGCCTCTACATCATCGAGAAGCTGCTCCGTCCAGAGAGAGCTTCCAGTTCGAGGCCCTGGTTTCCGACAAGCACAGCAATGACTCCCATCCCTGCGGGACCTGGCAATGTCACGACCTCCCGCTGCCGCCCCTGGAACAAGACGTATTCGTCTGCTCTTTAGTGGTGGTTGGCAAATTCATCTGCATATCCGCAGCTGGCGTCGGCACCTTCTGCTTCGACACGGTGAGCCACTCCTGGAGCCGCGCCGGTGACTGGGTGATGCCCTTCTTTGGCGCCGCCGAGTACGTTCCCGAGTTCAACCTCTGGTTTGGCGTCTCCGATCAGGACTACTACCTGCCTTGCGCCGCCGATCTCTCGCCTGTCGTCACGGGGCAGCGGCCAGAGCCGAGCTTGGTTTGGTGGGATAATCACCTGCCGAAGGAGGAGGAGTGGCATTATAGCGGCATGTTGAATCCCGACAAAATGGTCAGCCTCGGTTCCGGCAGGTTTTGCATCATCAGGTTCCTTGAAACTAGGGTACCCACTACCCAGCCTCGATCCTGAGTGGATATTTGTGGACAAGCAATATGCTGTCTTCACTGGTCTGGAGGTGGTGTTTGCTGGCAAAGGGAAACATAGGCGGCTCCGTATGGTTAGGCACAAGTCCAGACGCTCTAGGAATCATGAGACCAACTTCGTCGAGTGTTTGCTCTGAAGTCTCCTCTATATATGCATCATCATTTATTTGTTTCTGTATTGTTTTTTTACATGAAAAAGGGGTTTTACCCCGGCTCCATTCATTCAAATAAAAGCATAACCGAGCTTATTCTTATCAACTACTAAAAAGGTTCTAGACAAGAAACTACTCCATCGATCTGCCCTTAAGCGCCAAGTTCATTACAACATACCACACGACAGCTCCTAGGCCGAGAAAAAGGCTACTCCAGGATTGTTTCTGTATTATTCCGACTGTTGAAAGCGAAGTTTTGGCTCTCGGGCACACTGCTGCCGTTTTTTGAATTTTTTCAAAATCATACTTTTTTGCTTCAAAAAAATCTGCATTTTTTTACACAACAAGATATACATGTTATGTAGGTACGCAAGAAATTTCGTAAGAAAATAATAAATTTTGTGGCCTACAGAAAAAGATAAATTTATGACAGAAAATCCATACTATTGTTACTTGTTGCTGCTGCCGAAATTTGTTATTTTTATGTAGCTCGTAATACGATTTGTTTTTCTCAAATAATTTGTACCGTACATAGAGGACATGCATATACATTAGCTAGTATTTTTTTGGATTTTTTTGAAACTCGTTTAATTTTTTTCAATTTTTTTTGGAAAAAGCGGGTGCACTGGTGCCTGAGCTCCAAAAGGGGTTTCTGACTGTTGGGTCTTTTCTATAGTGTTCCGCGCCGTTTTGCCTGTTTCATTGCCTCAACTACTAACTATATATGGACTCTCATCACGACTTACCGTGAATCGCCCCTGTGTGATGTTGCATTTTTTACGTTCCAATGAGTTGTCTGGTGTTATTCCAGGTTTGTCGTCTATTGAACAACTACTTTGGACTATCGGAAAGTTTGAAATCAGGGTGAATGGTGGTCGCGAGTTGCTGGCCGGTGAGGGAAGAGAAAAAGATCCGGTCCCTCATGCTTCTTGTTCCGCGATCAATCTGGATTGAACGCAAAAACAGGGTGTTAAATCGACAATCTTCGACGGTACCCCTCATTTGGACGGAATTTCTCAAGAGGATGAGAGGTGGAAGCTAGTTGGATTTTTGTGAGGATTGTGATCCTAAACATGTTCGTATGTATGTGAGATTGAGTTTAAGGCATGTCTAGATACATGTGTGTACAAGCTAGCTAGAGAGTCTTATATTTTGATACGGAGGGAGTACTTCCCTATTTATATGTCATCCTTTATTTCCTTGGAGAGATGCTTAAATTCACAGTTCCATAACACTACAAAAGTAATTAATTTGTAGCATTTCTTTTTTTTGAAATGAATTTGTAGCATTTCTGTGCTATTCAAATAAATTTAGAAGCCAGGGAATGAAGTAGTTAGTGTTTTTCTGATGTTTTTTCATCTGTTCATGTGAAACTAACGCGTTAATCTTGGCAAAGCCAGTGTAAATACACCGAGAGGTGGTCCCTCAAACACGACTGCAAAATCTGTTTTTTTCCTGGTTTTTCGGCTTGGCTTTAGTGTTTGTAGCTTGCATATTGAAAATCTGCAAAACGGCAAATGCGTTGTTTGGTTGTAGTATTTGGATCTAATTTATGTTCCTTGACTGTCCTAGGCTCTCCTGCATTCATCACATATGTGCCATGAGGCTGTCTTCATTTTCACACCATGGGTCAAGTTCTTCAATCTGGAGGTAGGTTTGCCTGCAACGATGTCTCACAAAGACAAAGTTATTGGTGGGCTCACATAAGGCATTGAAGGACGCTTTCAAGAAGAACAAGCTTCAATATGTGAAAGAGTTTAGGAGAAGTATCTGAGGGAAGAACGTAATTGTTGCCACTGGCTCATATGTGAAATCTCTCCCTGGAGTTACAATAGATGAGAAAAGGATTGTGACATCTACCGGGGCTCTTGGACTTTCAGAATTATGAAAGAATTTGGTGGTGGAGCCGGATACATATGTCTAGAGATGGGTTTAATTTGGATCTAATGTATGTTCCTTGGCGGTTTACACACTCATTTGATGTGCCGACTTTGTCAGCCTGAAGTTCTGGATGAAGTAGTTCTGAATTCTGAACCCTCTATAGGCCTCCAGTGCAAACTGCAACTTATTCTTGGTCGGTCCTTTCTGTGTGTAAGCCATCACATTTTAACACTAATTTATTCGTGGAACTCATGAAACAGACAAAACCAGTGCATTCTAGGTACATGAGAAGTGGTAAGCTATATGAAATTGCATGTCTTAGACCGCCTTCTGAAAATTCAGTATACTTGCATTCTCTTAGAATGGAAGCATTATAGTAGATGAACCAGCACCAATGAAAAAAAGTCTGGGAGGCTGTTTGGTCGTGGCCAGTGAGCTGAAGCTGATTTGGGTGCCCCCCTTGGCTCTGTTTTTGCCAATTTCGGTTTACACACTCATTTGATGTGCCCACTTTCTATAGCGTTCAGTCCGAAGTTCTGGATGTTAAAAGTAGTTCTAAATTCTGAACCCTCTATAGGCCTCTTTTGCACATTATCTAATCTGAAAACGGAACCATTAGCTTTACCATATCCGCTTTCTTTCAAACCGATTCACTATATTATCTGATCCGTTGGCCCTGTTCATTATTTATCATTTCGCACATTTGTTTCTGCTTTCGTAAGTGGTGGTTGGACTTATATGTTCCATGCTGTTTCATCAGGGCTGCCACACATTAAACCCGTACTCTAATGATAGATGAGGTGGTCACAGAGACAGTAAAATCGACCTTCTGGAAATAAGAGATGGTAAGCTACTACTCTTTCGTTGCCACATTGTCTGATTGGTTGAGAAAATTACACAATGTCTCGCTATTTTTAACAACTCACTAACTCCTCTTCAGTTTGTTCATAAAATGGATAACCAATCTGATCTCGGGGAGCCATGTAGAAGTTCAGGTCCTGACAATGCTCCATTTCCTCATACAAAAATGACACGAGTCTAATATCGTGTGAGCTATATGTGGCGTTCTTCGGGATTTGTCACCGTTGTTCTTCTTGCATTCTCTGATTTAATTTTTTTCGGTTGTGTTCTTATACAACATAATTGTTGTTTTAGGCCTGTTAATTTAGTTGAGTTCATTTACTGATATATAGCTAAACGCAGAAGCAATCGGTCTGTATATGTGCTCAGAAAATCTCTTTTCACACCATCCAGTCCAAAATCGAAAGATGTTTTCTCCGATGGCTTCCAAGGCAATATGATATTTATACAAGCTTCCTTGGTTGCTCTGCATAAGACATACATGACACATAAATAACGCCGTATAAGCAAGTATTTACTTCGTGCAGGTTAGCACCCCTATTCTTCTAGGCTGTAGCTTCATTGTCCATCTGTTATATAATCAATGTAGTTCATTCCGACCAGAGTCATTTCTCATTTGCATAACCGTCTGTTACAAATTTTTAAGCCGGACCTTCTTACTAAAAATCTCTTCAATGGCTGCACAGTAACTAATCAGGTTGAACCTATGCATTATTTCTGATATGTACCGTATAAAGGCTTCACGCTAGGCCTTGGGAATATGAAAATTTAATTTCAATGCAAGATATTTACTTCCGTCCCTTGAACTGGTATAGGCATTCATATGATTGACTAGCTGTTCTTGCATAGGAATTCCATATGCTATAGTTCTATATCGTGAGTTGTTATGATACACTTCATTATTTTTCTGTTCGTTTGATATTTGTTCTACTTAAAAGGATATCAGATTTAACGGTGCAGATAACTGGAACATGACTACATTATGTTGATGTGACAGTTCCTTCAAGTTTTATATACCATCTCCTGATGACATGGTCTCTACAGGCTTAAAATCATCCGGACATTTGAGAAAAGGTACCCTTTGCACTGCATTTTCTCTTATTAGTCGGACTACTTAAAAGGATGCATCTAAACATTTAGGTCAAGTGATTTTTTTTGCAAGATCATGCGGAACTTTTTTAGTTTGTGAGGACTTGATTAGTCTTACATCTTTAGGCAAAACCAGTGAGTTTGTTTATCAGATGCCGAGCAGGGTCTGGTTAAGAATTTGATGTGGGCAACCGATCGCACCCTAGCTAAAATAAATGACAAGCTCATTTAAGATAGATAGTAATGTAGTTTTATTTAATCAAACGAGTAACCATTCACTGGATTGTTGGGTCGTTCACTTGTGATTCTTAGTACTTCTTTCTGTCGGATTGTCGTTGCTTTCTTTTACATAGTTGGAGCAGGAGTTGACATGGTGTTTTCTTATGATTATTTCTAATACAAGGCTCAATTATTTTTTCATAATGTAGAATTGAAAATGAACTTTCTTTGTCTTCTATTTAGATTCAGTATAGAACCGCGAGTATTTTCCATTGGAAGATCTGCTAATGTGCCCATATCTTCTACGGTGTGAAATAGATGTACTTATACAAGACTCTGTAAAAAGCCTGAAAATTGTTGATTCAAAATTTTACTTCAGTTGTTCTTTCCAGGTCGTTTTAATGCAAAAGATGGTGTCACGCAGAAATGCTTAACAAAACCCGGATATTTCCTCTCAACGTCATATGGGCTGACCTTCCTTCATCCAGTAGATGCCATATGAATGTGATGGGAACTACACTGTGGGGGGTTGCAGCAATCTTGTGATTCATGAAGCCGTAATCGCATGGAAGAGGTGGTGCTTCATTGAATCTAGGATATTTTGTTGTTTCTATATGGGGAGGATCATAGTAGAATATACAGTTTTTTTCCTTCCTATGTGATTGTGTCAGACTGAATTGCTTACTCTTATACATGACACGCTCCCCAATTTATCTGATACATACTGTACTTTGACATGCTCCCCAATTTATCTTCTACAGGTTGCACGTACTAATCTTTGCTCCTCAAATTAAGACATTTGCATGTTATCCAATTCCTTAAGTGATTTTCTTGCAATTTCTATTTGTCATATTTGTTTTAAGTTTCTTGAGACAAGATACTCCTGGGCTCACCAAGAAGTTTTATTACGTAAGGAGATAAACATATGAAGTTCCCATGTGTGTGTTAAACTAATTAAGCCGAGCTGCATGGCAAGTTGTAAATTAGAATAAAGACCATTTTGAATAATTACTAGCCAACAGAGTGCCTAGGTATCATTCTAACATAAGAATTGTCAATTTGTATGTATAGCATGGTCTGAACTCTATAGCCTTATATGGATGTTACTATCATAGTGAATTTAATACCTTCACCTTGATTGGACTAATATAGTATACCAATTAATAAGCGTTTCAAGAAACACATGATTGTTCTATATGCTTACTTGTTTATGCTTGCTTTCGCACCACCTTACGATGTCCTATTTGCTCTATGTCGCTAGACAATTTGCATTAACAAGGCTCACCATAAGTATCTTTCATATTTTTCATTCCTAACCAAATCTTTATTCGCTAGAGATCTGTCGGTTATAAAGGAGCCGGGCGCAGCAACGCGCGCCCTTTCCTTCTAGTATACTTTAAGCTTCCAAGATTAGGATTGGAGAGCTTGCTTTGCTAATGAGTAGCTTTGGTCCTCAATTTGTTGTTGCATTTCCCACAGTTGGATCAGTGGTGTTGTGGCAGTACTGTGCAGCAGCTAAAGATAGCAACATAAGGGCAAAGGAGTAGGAAAAAAAAATCACTTCTTGCTTCAAAGGTGCAACTCCTAAAGTATTGGGTCATGAGACCATTAGGAAAAACAATACTAGTAGTGAACATAAAACTGAACATGGAGCTCAGAATCTTTCAGTTTAGACTTCACGGTGACACGTTGTTTGTTGTTTCACACTTTATTCCTATCTGTATGTTGTTAAAAAAAATTATAACATGAGGTAACTAATTAAGCTACAACAGAATAAATTCATTTGGAGCTACCACTACAATACCATTTTGTTTTCCCCTGTAGCTAGCTAAGAGCATCCACAATGCATGACGATTATAAGGTGCTTAAGTACTAAAAAATAATCTCAGAAAACTAATTTTTCAGCTAAGCGTTGTAGCTTGCAACGCTCGACGCTTGTTCCGTCGCTAACCAAAAAGATTAAGCGCTTCATCGTACAACGCAAAAGAAACTAGCGCCTACCGTCCTACCCTGTACCCACGGAACCATCCTAACATGTTCGCTGCCCAGCTTTGCAAGTGGTCCTTACATGCAGGTGGTTACTAGCGCCTGACGCATCCGATTTTCTCTCCGCATGACAGGAAATAACTCAGCGTCGAGTGAAATAAATTGTGTCGGACGCCCGGGATTGGAGGCCGCAGCTGCTGTTCGACGGGGAATCTAAACCTGGCGCCCGCAAATTAGTGTTGCGCTGTGGCTCTAAGGCCACTTGAGACAATATATATGGATTCTCTGAAATCATTTATATTTTTCTTTCGCTTCAACCATATATATACCTTTGTACATGTTATTAGATTGATACATTGTTTTTCCATCAGTTTATCCAGTGTTGTTGTCACTATAATTTCTTACATTCCTTTCTAGATCGTATCTACTTATTTATAAATAATTTCCTTGCGTTATTTAAGCCTGATTACTCTTGCGAGTTGATCATGTCGATGATTCTTTTATCATGGCAAGGCGTGAGTGAAATCTTCACCTCACTTGTGTGACTCTCTGTTGTATCTATCAGGTGGATAAAATTATGTAGAAGGCAAATTTCCATTACAAGAGCCATGAACTGGGCCGGTCCAGTAAAAGTTCGGCGAATACAATTTATAATGAACTTTTATACTTCTCTTCCTCTTATTTTTAGCATGTTATAGTATTGCAAATATTGTTTTACGTTTGTTCGCATTGTTTAACCATATAACTAGTAATAGCACTAAATAGTACTCCCTCCGTATCAAAATATAAGACTTTCTAGCTATTTCACACACACATGTATCTAGACATGTTTTAGTGCAAGGTATGAACCTTGCACTAAAACATGTCTAGATACATGTGTGTGGAATAGCTAGAAAGTCTTATATTTTGATACGGAGGGAGTATTAGTTTGTGTTTTTTTGTTTATAGTGAATTAATTGTCAGATACTAAACTATATTTTGTAGAACTATGTTTCCTAAAATGCATAATGTATTAAATTTATAAGTATTTATGGTAAAGATCCGTAAAGACTACGATCTAACAATGTCTCAATATCCGTTTCTAGGGTATGATTCAGTAAGCATCTTTATAGAAAGTTGTAGAGTACAAACTTAACGAATTATACTACTTTTTCATGGTCAAAATTGTCTAGCAAGTCAAATTTAAAAATTGTGCATGCTTTGTACTTAGTTTTGAAACAACATCGTTTAGAATAATCACCAACAAAAAATTAGTGTGGATTATAGTATGTTATATCTGTTATGTGGATTGTCGTACAAGTTGTAGGACTCACGAGAAAGAGAATATCATGCTAACTAAACTATGTCTTTGCCGGTCACATTGGTTTGTTCTTACATCTCAACAGTCTCGTGGTGTGTATTTATTTAGCAATTAATAATTTTATTATGTTAAGATACCTTCTCCGTCCCAAAATGTAAGACACGCATAATTTTTCACCATCTTTAATTCACTTCTTTCACCACTAATAATACCATAGTGTATGGATTGAGCTTGTATAAATGAGATTGCCGCATTTTGTCGTATGCAGTACTTTTTAAATATGTATTATACTATTTTGAAACATATTATAAGTGAACATACGTGAAAGTTGTGCATTGTTGACATAAAAGTCATTCATTTTTTTAATTTTTACATGGGAGTAATGGATATTAACATAGTGATTAATATATATTTATCATTTTGGGCCCTTCCCTACTCGGGACCTGGGCGGTCGCCCTTGTGGCTCGGCCTATGTTTTGTAGTGGTTGTCATGTCTCATAAATCAACTAAATAAAAACAAAAAAGGTGCACTCCTCCACGGAAAATCTGAAAAGATGGCTGGCACCCGAGGATTCGGTTATGCGTAGTTGTGGGATAATGATTGGGAGGGGGTGTTAGCTTTAAAATAATAAGAACCGCTCTCAAAACTCTAGCAGGTGTTACATGGAAAATAATGAGATCATTTGCCACGATGAACCATTGACATGAACATACATTTTGGGCCCTATGGGCCAGCCCTGGCCATGAACAGTTGTTTCATCAACTGGTGTCATGGTTAGTTTCAAAGCACCATCCTCGGTAGAAATTCAAAAATAATTGTCAATCATGTGTAATTATTCAGGAGAAAATTGATTGTGAGTTTGTGGCTTTTGAACTTAGACAATTGTGACCTGTTTGGTCATATAAAAAGGTGGAGATCTATGTTTCCCATTCTTATACAAATTATTAGAGTTTTTGTTGCTACTGATACTTTCATCTAAAAAAGATGTTTCTTGTTGGTATTGCCTTAATTCTAGTTCATGTTGATTGGGAGTCTATGTACTATGAAATGCTTGCATTGTCCAGATTCCCCATAAGGTCATTTAGTATCTGAGTCCTGGTACTAACTGGAAATATTTTATGAGTTTTTTGTACAAAAGGTCAAATCATAATGCAGAAGTGGCAACGTAAAGGAGGAGGAAGAGGGTCTCCGAAATCTATCACTGGAACAACTGGTCACCAACTATAAATCCCCCATAAGTGTATCAACTGAAATGTAGAATCAATGTCTCTCAATTCAAATATAATCTTAGAATTTGCCCAAACCCAACTAACGGTTTATCTCATTGAAACGCTTTCGAATATATTTTTTGCAAGGTAATATGCTTCTCATTGATAAATAAAAGACTGAAATACAAAGTACGTACAAACCGATCTTACAGATCTGCAAAGATAGGATAAACCTATGTGACAAACCAACGCCTATCCCTCTTCTTCGGCACCACCGTAGTAGCCACCAAAGAAAAAAGAGATAGATCACCTCTTCACCCGAGTTCGACGCGGCTCCATCGCTGATCATCAGCTTTTCGGATCTTCAAAGTAGTTTGCCATAGGACAAACCATTGCCGTTGAAAGAACCAGACTGGGGCAGCACGACCCCGGACACGCCATGGAACTTCAGCACTGGCACCCCCGCACGATGGCGTCGGAGTAGGGAACCAGAATTGTTGGCCCCTAACCACGAACCCAGCACAAGGTGCACCATCTTCCAGCTGTCACCAGTGCAGACCACCGTCTGCACGTATTCCTGGACAAATCCTCTCTGCTCCACCATGGCGCCGGAGACAACGCTGCAGCAAGGGGGGCAGAACAACAAGAAAAACCCATCTGATGGAGTCGCCGCTGCCGCCTCGCCGACACCATCCATGAACCCTACAGCCACCGATCTGAAAGATCGGCAAGCACACAATGCCACCAACTCCGAGACGCCGCCATGAAGGACAACTCCGGTGTGGGAGTGGAGTTGAGGCAGATTTATTTACCCGGACGCCGCTCCCACCACTCAACGACGCACCACAGCAGAAAAAACGTAACCCTAACTACTATGTGGAGAAATGAGGTCCCCCTCCCTCATGCCGCCGGAGCAGCAAGCGGAGGGAGGGGGAACCAGCACACTCGCCGGAGATTGGAGGGAGGCAAATTTAATGCCGCCGCCTGTTGGGAGGAGACGCAGAACCCTATTTACTAACACTTTCGAATATGAAACGCTCCAAAAGTGTAACATGTGGAAACTAAGCTCAATTTGTACTCTAGCTCTATAAAAGTCGCAATATAATTATTACATGCCACGTGGGAGTGTTGATTTGACATTTTCCTAAGTGAATCACGGGGCCATGAGTTTTTCCCAAGACAATGTGAAGCGTTGGTAGAAAACTTTCATGCGGGTGCGCTAAGATACACCAAATAGTACATGTGCACTCCCTAGACAGGATTGCGGAATTCACACCAATTCAATACTAAGCATTGACCGTGGCTTGAGTACATGTACAATTGAGAGAAAGAAAGAGTACACCATGAACAAGGTGGGCGATCACCAGTGATGTCGTGAGACTCGGTCTATCCGGTACAGTAGGCGTCTTCCAAATAGGAAGTTTTTTTTAGGGCAACCCAGTATTTCATTCATATAAAATCAAATCAATTTACATGATGCAACACACGTGGAAACTAAATGACAAAACAGGAAAAAACAGTGATCCTGAAAACATTGCAGATAGACCTTAGAGAATCGAAAAAATACAGAACAATCCCTAAGGTTTTCTGCACACATCGAAACCAGCAGCCACCGCCCAACTCTAGCGCTACTGAAGCGCACGCCGGAAGAGACGCCGAGTCTCCACCATTGTCAGATCCAAAGAAGTACCATCGCCAACGAGTCTTTCTGAATCAATGAATAGGCCTACTGCAAGCAGCAAGGCACATGTCGCTGTGGTATGTCGACCGGGGGACATTCCCGTGCTATCTTGGAACCAGACCCACAACATCCCACCATCCTCGCTCCATAGCATTCGCCTCGCCCTGGCCGACAGTGATGCCGTGAGTAACGACAAACGCTAGCGACACGGCGAGAAACTAATCTCGTCAGATCTTAAGAACGACGAGAGGACCAAGCCACCTGCTCCACGACGCTGCCGATCGAAACATCAATGAGATGGGGGAGAAGCAAGGGTAACTTATTCCGACGCGGCACCATCGCCGCCTCCGATGTGACACCCCTAGAAAAACCTAGCCCAGCCGTACCTGCACGCCAGGGACGAGGCGCCGAGGTCCGCACCCCTGCCGTCACCGGAACGACGGACAGAGGAGGCGGAGACCTACAGCCTAACCGGTGGAGGAAGGGAGCAAAGTGGTCTCCGGCCTAGATGACGATTTGGGGGTAAATAGAAAAGTGTTACTATCGAAGTCGTAGTGCGGAAGTGGGGAAGGTGAAAGAAGGTTGGAAAGGAGGAGGAGGGTTCTTGTTGGCTTATTCTGATGCAATATGGGGATGTCCTCGCTGGAACCAATGGTCACCAGTTAGAAGTCTAACAACTGAAATCCAGGAATAATGTCCTTCATTTCGAATATAATCTCCGGAACAATTCTTACAACTTGACCCCCATCCAATTAACAGTTTATCTCACTCCAAAACTTGTACAGAACAAATAAGTGAAATATGAAAGGACCCAAAAGGGCAACATGTGGAAACTAAGCTCAGCATTGTACTCCACATGGCTTAAGGATGGGTCCCTTGGACTTGGCGATGAAGGGGTCGATCCTGACCCAGACGAGGGAGAAGATGGAGGCGAGCAGGACGGACCAAAGCACGACGATGGTGGGCGTGCGGTTCTGCCTCCCCATGAGCCCCTTGAGGAACGGGTAGAGGTGGACGATGACCCAGAAGGAGAAGAAGAGCTTCCCGAAGAGGGGACCCCACGAGCCGTAGCCGTTGTTGACGGCGTCGGAGACGCCAGCGACGATGCCGACCATGTTGATGATGATGAGCGTGGTGGGCGGGATCAGCAGGGTGGTCCACTTGAAGAGGTAGAGGTCGCCGAAGGCGTCGGCCTCGTCGGCGCCAGCCTTTGAGGTGACGGTGAAGTTGGTGTCCACACCCCCCAGCACCTTGAGGAAGCCCTGGAAGACGGCGAACAGGTGCGCCGAGACGCCACCGATCACCCAGAACTGCTCGTTGCGCCACCAGTCCTCGATGCTCACCCCGCTCCACCCAGGCCCGGGCCCCATAGGTGTGCAACATGTGCGGCCGCACAGGGCCCAAATATTTTGGGGGCCCATAAATTCTGTGTATTCCTACATAGCCTGTAGAAATCCATCAGCTTGAGCGTGCTTTAGCTGGGCCGAATTTACTTGGACCATCCACTGGAGGGCGATGGATGAATCGATCGACTAGGCCCCAACATACGCTCGCAAGTCTCAGCTCCCAGCTCCCTTGTAAATAAAAAAAACTTCCCTATCTAGACTCGAGGAGAGCCAAGCTGCCAGCACCCAGGCGACATCGACGGTTTGTCTTCTTCTAGGCATATCAACAGCCAAAACGTTGGTATTTCATTTAATTCTTCAATCCCAATCCCGGAAATCGGCAGCGGTGATGGTTGATGCGGCACCCCGCCCTCTTCGACATTCCGCGGATCGCCGAGCCGATCTACCACACCTTCAATCCCAGCTCGAGGTACCGCAGGAATCATACGCACTAATTCTAAATTTTTCAGTTAGTGCAAATAAAATGTTTGGTGATCAGATCGACACTTGAGCAAATCGCCATTTCTCGTTGGGTATCATATATAGCAAAAGTTCGCCCCACGGTTCCGCCGCCCGTCGAATTGCCAAATTAACATTGTGAATCTTCAATAGACTAATCATTGATAAACACCCCCTTTAATTTAATTTATGTTTTTATATCTACCGTTTGAAGAAACAATAACTGAATCATCATACATTATTTTCTTTTGAGATTCTAGCTACTTTATTACTCTAGAATGTTAAAAGGGATACAAAGACCATCGGGAGGCTGGATGAGCCACACCTGACGTCCAACACCACACGAAACGGCACTACGAGCTACTGAATGAGCTTCAGAATTTGAGCGCCTGTTTTCATGCTTGAACGAAACCTCCAGGAACCTAGCCGCTCTTGCTTTGACCTCCTGGATAACCATGCTGTAGCTTCCTGCATAGTCCTTCCTCATGTTGTTGATGACGGAGAGACAGTCGGTTGCTACCACGATACGGCGGAGATTAAGGTCTTCCGCCAAAGCCAACGCCTCCCTGCACGCTAAAGCTTCAAGCGTAGCAGGGTCAGAGACACCCTCCACCACGAGCGACGATGCTCCCATGAAGGAACCATCTTCCGAGCGGCAGACTGCTCCAAGAGCACCACCATTGCCAGCGCGAGATACCGCTGCATCGACATTTATCTTCACGCACCCGGAGGTGGAGGAATCCACCTCGGATGGGGCTGATGTGCACCCCTATTCTCCGATCCCTTTCTTTGAGTGGAGAAAGATATTTCTTGTAGAAATCTCTCGATGAACAAGTGTGTGTTGCTCATTGGTTTTATTGTTAAATGTAATTGGGGCCCAGTTTAGAATTTTGCATAGGGCCCCGAATTTTGCCGGCCCGGCCCTGGCTCCACCGTAGCTCCAGCACCCCCGTCGCGATGATGGACATGAACAACGCGATGAACCAGATGCTCGCCAAGTTGTTCAGCTGTAAATCCACGCACGACATGGTTACTTCTTGCTCTGTTCAGTTCAGTGGTGTGTGCTCCATGGAAATTAGTGACCAGTACGACTTACCGTGGGGATGATGAACTTGCCGGTGAGGAGGCAGACGGCGGGGATGGTGCAGTAGGCGATGAGGGGGATGGAGGTGAAGGGGTAGACGATGGTGTTGGTGTAGGCGAAGCGCTCGAGCCACTTGAGGCGGCCGCCGTAGGCGTACCAGAGCGGGCAATGGCGACTCATGAAGATCTCAACGGAACCGAGCGCCCACCGGAGCACCTGGTGAAGCCTGTCTGACAAGTTGATGGGCGCCGATCCCTTGAACGCTGGCCGCGTCGGCGTGCAGTACACGGACTTCCACCCACGGCAGTGCATCTTGAACCCCGTCAGGATGTCCTCCGTCACAGACCCATAGATCCACCCAATCTGTATAGCACATATGAATAACGTAAGAAGAATTATATTATCAATAAGCACCAGTGGTCTAGTGGTAGAATAGTACCCTGCCACGGTACAGACCCGGGTTCGATTCCCGGCTGGTGCATTTTTTTTTGCAAGAAAAATTGCAGCGAGATTTATTTACCTCTTTCCCCACTCTGTCTTCTCCTCGTAGCCGCAGCTGATGACGTGGATAGCCTCCTTGATGAGGCCGGCGGGGTCGGCGGCGGCGCCCTGCGGTAGGCCTCCGTCTTCAACGAGCGTCGAGGCGATGAACACGGGCGACTGCCGAACCGCTTCTGGAAGCTCTTCTGCGACATGAGCGACGAACGCTCCAGCTCGTCGTACCCCTCGATGCCCTCCTCGATCTCCTCCAGCTCGTACCCGCGCTGCTGCTTCCGGAACGACCCCTTCTTCGGCCCGCCGCCGAGCTTGTCCTTCTTGCCACCCCTCTTCCTGTAGAACCCGAGCAGCCCACGCCGCGGCTCGTCGTCGCCGTCGCCGCCCTTCTTGTCCTTGGACTTGCGGTGCTTCCCGCCCCCGAAGCAGCAGCAACAGCAGCACCACGACGGCCAGCAGTCGCACGTCATCTTGGGCCTCTTCTCCGCCCGCGGCGGGTCGTACCCGTACAGCGCCTGCCTGTTGAACACGCACCCCGTCCCCACGTACACCGGGCCCTGGATCCCGTCCAGCCCCTTCATGTTGATCTGCAACGCAAACACCAAACAGTGTCAGCTCAGCTCAGGCCACCGTCGATGCGCGGCGTCTCAGAACAGAACAGAAAAGAGAGTGTCTTACGTCGAAGAAGACGACGTTGCGGTTGGCGTAACGGTCGTGGAGGTCGATGCCGTCGAAGCGCTGCGGGAACTGGACGTAGCAGAGCTTCTTCCCGAGCTGCGGGTCCATGAGGAAGCACATGGCCTCGCGCACGGCCTTGCTGTTGTTCACGTAGTGGTCGCAGTCGAGGTTGAGGATGAAGGGCGCGTTGGTGAGCACCGCCGACACGCGCACCAGCGCGTTCATGGCGCCGGCCTTCTTGTGGTGGTTGTGGCCCGGCCGCTTCTCACGGGACACGTACACCAGCCGCGGCAGCTCGTGCCCCTCCACGTCCAGCGCGCCCTGGCTGCCCAGGTACACCTGGATCATCCGGGGTGGTCCCTCGTGTTGTTCCCGGGCCACGGCGTCCCGTCCTGCATCACCCACCCTTCCTCCGGCTTCTTCTCCGCCTTGGCCACCAGCCCGTTGATCCGGACCTTGAACTCCTCGTACTCGCGCTTCATGGCGCGCCGCTCCTTGACGAACGTCGGCTGCACCTTGTCCTTGAGGTAGTCGATCTTCTGGGAGAAGTAGAACTCCGGGGCGCGTGGCTCGATGGAGAACTTCTTGCAGAACGGCACCCACCGGCGCGCGAACTCGGCCGTCTGAGAGGGTGTCGAAGCAGAGCATGGACGCGCCGTCGTCTGAGACGTAGCAGCTGTTCCGGTCGACCGGGTAGTCCACGGCGAGGATGGACAGCACGGTGTTGGCCGTGATGATGGGGGGCTCCTTGAGCGGGTCCACCGTGCTGACGAAGAAGTCGATGGGGGACAGCCGCGACGGCTCGCCCTCACGGTCGTACCGCAGCGCGAGGCGGTCCAGGTACGTCTCACGGGTCACCGGCGACCACTTGGGCAGCTGGTCGAGGATCCAGGAGAGCGCGAACCAGAGCTCGCAGATGACGGACACCAGCCAGAGCGGGATGGCGTCGTTCGCCGGGGTCATGATCCGGAACCGGAGGAAGAAGCAGAGCACCACCAGGCGGACCACGATCACGATGCGGTACGGGTTGATCATACTCGACGGCACCGGCAGCTTGCGCCACAGCGGCTGCCGCGCCTCCGCCAGACTACACGATTTTGGTGCGCCGTTCGTCACTAACTCAATTCAAAATCCTAAGAACTGTAAAACTGAACCAGCAGCACGCGGCTGTGGGGACTGAAACTTACAGCATGTACTCGTCGTCGTTCTTGTCATCGTCGTCGTCGTCGCTGTGGTCGCGGTTGAGCTTCCCCCTCTTCTCCTGCTTGGTCTTCCACTTGTCGATCCTTTCCTTCCACTCCATGCTCCCCTCCATCTCCCGCTCCGTCTCAAGCTCCTTGCCAGCCACTGCAAAATGATCACACGAACAACTCTTCAGTTCAGATCACTCTCTCGACTCTCGCAGTAAAAAAAAGGGAAAGCGTTCTGTTCTGCTCTGTTTCTTTTTTCTCTGCACCCACCGCTTCCGCCGAAGGAGGACATCGCCGGACCACCTGGCCGCCACTTCTGCGGCGGCTCGCCATTCTCCTGCAAGTCAAGCTTCATGTTACACACTGCACTTTTCTTTTTTTGAGTGCAAAGAGTAAAACCATTGCTTGCACATACCGAGTACACGTCGAATGGAACAGGCTCGTGAGGCTTCTTGGGGCTCTTAGCCTGGAACTCCTCTTCGAAGTCGTCCATGTCGCCGTCCTCTTCGTCGCCTTCCGCCCTCGGGCACCCTGCGTGATCAGAAAACAAATTAGTACCATGTCAAACTGTATCCTGAAGTACAGAATGGTGCAATGTACCCCTCTGGCATGCATTAATCATGGGTGCACGGTGTGCTGCTGCTGACCTTTGTGGCGCTTGTAGCGGGTATTACACTGGGGCAGCACTGGGTGCCGTCGCTGCGCTCGTACTCGTAGCACGGCCGGCACACCGGGAACCCGCACTCGGCGCACGCCACGAACGGGGTGCCGTCCTCCCGCGTCCCGACGTCGTCGCCGCACGCGCGGCACGTCTTGGCGGCCTTGGCCTTCGGCTCGCCGCCGGTGTCCATGGTGCGCGACACTGCGACCACGGCGCCGCACGGAGCGGTGGTGGTGGTGGTAGTGTGGTGGAGGGGTGAGGTATCGGTGAAGGGACATGGACGAGGAGGCGAATAGGTGATATAGCCTGAGGAGAGTGAGATCGCGAGGGTAAGGTGGCGGGGCGGCGTCTGTCACCAACCGTGGGGTGGAGAGTCCGGGCTTGATTAGAGCACAAGCCAAGGCAAGGCAGACGCACAGCATGGATCGCTTGCAAAGCAAGACGCTGCTCTTAGTTGCGATGGAAAATGCGGCAGTGTCCTTGAAGCAAAACCTCTTGAAAAAGAATGCAGAAAGGGAAATATTGGACAGAAACTGGCGAGGTGAGCTGGGAAGAAAGAAGGCCATGGGTGAAGCAAGCGGTGAATTGAGACGTCGCCGTAGGGGTGGTTCACGGCTAGTGACGCGTGGGTGTTTCTGGTGGCAGGGTGAAGCCTTGTGTGAGTGAGCGTGAAGACAGTGCGTGTATAAATGGCAGATGGTAGGGGAGCTATCTGATATGAGGTGAAGTCCGATCTTGTGTGATACCAGGAGTAGTTGGCAACCAAGAACAGACTTGGTGTTGCACGGGGGACAAAATGTAGGAGCAAACCCACGCACAAGGTCATCTTTCAACGGAGAGGGAAGAGGTAGTGTTTCATACTTTCATTTGCTCAAACGTCAATGGTACAAAATAGTTTCGACGCGAGGGCATCCAAGTACCAGGGTATACAAACATGTTCTATTAAGAGCAAGGGAAAATTGTTCCCCAAAAATAATTAATATATAACTTAACTAAGTTAGACATCTATTGAAAATACCCATGTATCAAATTAGAATGTGGTCTAGGCGTTGCAGGAATGGCAAATATATGTCTTACGCAGACACAACTAACAATTGTGTGGAGTAGGCGTCGCAGAAATAGCAAATACATGGTTTTCGCAGAGGTACCAAATTACCAGTGCGAATTCGTTTCAAAAAAAAAAATTACCAGTGCGAACATGTATGCATCCCACCCCAACAAGCGACTGCTACTCCCGTTTGTTACAATCAAGGGATACTTGAAAGAAAATTGAGTGCATACAATAACTTTGTATCTCTTACCAACCACAAACTATCAGAACAAAACAACATAATAGATTGGAAAATTGCCTCAAATAACATTAGCTGAGGCTGTTCGAATCTCAGTAAACCACTAGACTGACACTTTTTCCGAGCTGCGAGCGCCATGATGTGCAGCCTTACACGGTGTATCGTCCACCTCTGCTTGGTTTCTGACTTCTGGAGTCATCCTGCATTTGAGCGACATGAGAAAAATGAGCTGTGGACAAAAAATATTTTTCTACAAGTGCCTAAGGGCAGAATATCCTATTTGGGACAATAAGAACAGAGGCATACATGGAAGCTGTAGACCATCTTATCATTGTAGTCAATAACATCCTTCCATTTCTTCCCAATGTCTACCTGCATGATAAAAGAAAGAGTGGACTCAATATAGCGAGTTAATACCATCTTAATATGATTAAACAGCAACAGTTCAAAAGTTGCGGCCTGACATTAGCTGTTTTCATGGCTAATGGCTCAAACTGTCTAAATGGAAAGGGAAACGGTTATTTATTAATTATTATATGTGCGTGCATTGGAAAGAAACATAATCCCTAAGGCTTGCCCACACAATAGACTGGTACTATCCCGAACAGCTAAGTAGCATTCAATTAACTCAAATGGAACGAAATAGTTATATTTCTTCTTTCACGCAAAACGGTTCTAACTTCAAGAGATATGAAGTTGTGCAGCCTTTGGTCTTATTATCCTTTTGATATTAACTGAAAGCTTGTTATGTTAACACGTTTCATCCATCAGAGTTGTGATCTGTGGAGTGCTCAGGTTGTTTAAAAACAAACATAAAGACTAAGAACGTTAAATGGCACCAAGAAAATTATCTGTGTGTTGATTGATGGCCATAGACAAGGTGAAGAAGCACTGGAGTACAGATTATGAATGTCTACAACAACATTTGAACAAAAACAGTAAAATTGCAAGAACAGTATAAATCATCAGTGAGGCTATTTGCAACATGATTTTAAACAAACCTGAACAGCTTCATTACTGGCAGTCTTAGTCCACAATGAAAGCTTATCCTGTCTCTGGCGGACACTAGCGACAACTCCACAAATTTCCTGGCTTTCATCGAACTGCTCTCCGATCAGAGCCATACACTGCATGTTAAAAAGTTAGTCAAACAAATTGCGCCAATGGGAACGTTGAGCCAGATAAAAAGTTCTGATGCTATGTTAGATCTCTAAAGCACATCTGATGAATAAATAATAAAATTACAGAAACGTACCGTTTCAAGCCACATGGTATCAAGGTTGGGCTTTCTGCTGGATATCACAGTCCATTTGCCCCCATTTGCGCACTCTGGGTCTTCCCACTTTGGTTCTACCCCAGTCTTGAATAAATGAAAGTCAGCACTTCCTACCAACTTACTTGGACGGAAAATCTGATCATACAAGCTGCAGAAGAAACAAAGCTTATGTTAAAGAAGGAATTGTAGCATACAGAAACATATAGGATAAACAGAAACATATAGGATAATCAAAGCTAACAACAACCTAGAGAAAAATAGCTAGAGATAATGCAGTAGAAGGTCAGCATAATAGAATATGGAATTTTAATTTCGAGTTCCTACACCATATAATCCCGTGTATTTGATACCACCACTCCTCAAATACGATTATTCATTAGGGGCCTTAGTGGCACGTTTGAATCCACAAAGTATGCCCAAAACTGAGTCCAAACATTATTGTACCACAATTATTTATTTTTTAATAAATAGGGCTTCTCCACATTTTCATGAAGGAAGCACCGACGGGTAGTGTGTATAACAGAACAAAAAGAATAGAAAAGAGAATCTAACAACAAGAATAGGGACTGAGCCCAAACAATCGGTCCAATCATCAGAACAATCTAGTATCTTCAAGTGAAAACATAAAAAAATCTTGACATTGCAACATAAAAATAATGACCCACTGAAACATGATAAACTCGTGCACATATGTGGAGATATTTAGTTCATCTCCCAAATAGAAAACATAAATAGGTTTTACTAAATAGAATATTTACTTCCAAAAATCCTTAGAAGGAAGTTACAGAAGAAACGATAAATACAGCTTGGCATGCTCAACTGGGATAATAGGAGTATAAAGTAACAACTAAGTAGGGGAAGTTTAACATATTTATAAACTGTTGTTAAGAATCCACGGGACTGTTCATAAGAAGAAAAATAACCCTCTAACAGATGCAGTAACGAATAGTATCATATACTTCATTCCAACATTAACATCGAAGTTCTAACCACTACCAGTGCTACCTAGATACCAGGAGGCATACAACGAAAATGATATTGTCCAAAGGCAAATCCCATCTCTACTCATACTAATAAAATCAAATCTGATATTTGTAGCAGCCAATCATATAACCGACGAACAGTATCATATACTTCATTCCAACATTAACATCGAAGTTCTAACCACTACCAGTGCTACCTAGATACCAGGAGGCATACAACGAAAATGATATTGTCCAAAGGCAAATCCCATCTCTACTCATACTAATAAAATCAAATCTGATATTTGTAGCAGCCAATCATATAACCGACGAATATCTTCGAAATAACCTAGCAAAATTATTATGACGTCCTCATAGGATTTGTTGGCATAACCGTGTAAGGTAGGATAGAACATGATACTCTCCATCGAGAAATCCCCATCCCATAACCACCGAGTATAGGAACCACCAGACTATCTCGATTGCTAGATCAGATCTGATCGGATTGGCTAAGGGGAGGAGGAGGAGCGCAGGCACGTACCACCAGAACTCCTCGACGGTGTCGAAGGTGTAGCCCTTCTTGAGCGAGGTGCCCCAGGCGGCGCCGGGCTTGGGCTTGGTCTGGATGTCGTACCAGAAGGTCCACTGCCGCTGCAGCTTGTGCGGCCCCTTCGCCGCCGCCGCCGCACCCGCGTCGCTCTCCGCCGCAACCTCAGGGGTCTCCGCCACTGCCACCGGAACCGCAGCTTCGATCTCCGCCATGTCGCGCCGCCGCCTTTGCTTTCCGAGGGTTTTGTGGATTGAAGAAGGATGAGTCGCGAGAGACGAGGGGCAGCCGCTGAAGGGAAGGGAAGGGAAGGGGAAGAATGTTACGGCCTCCGGAGATTTGGACACGGCTGTATGAGCCGTGTGGCCGTGTGGGTTTACCTGGGCCTCGACCCAATTCTATCGGATCCTCTATGGGCTGAAGCATATCAAAAACTACTATAGTAATCTGCGGCCGCCCGTACAATCGGGTGACAGTCGAAGTGATAAGAACGTCTCCACTCGTCTGAAACGTGTCCAGGAGCACCGGACGGACGGTTATTGGGGGCGCCGCTCCCCACTCACGACGCCAATAGATATTTTCAAAACGACGTTTAAACACAAAAATAGATAGATTTCATTCAAATTTTGTTCAAACTAAATATAATTTATTCAAACTAGACATAATTCATTCAAACTAAAGCCTAAACCTAATCAGTAGGACGGTACGTCGGGCACCTGCAGTGTGGGCAAGAGCCCGCCCGTGTAGACAAAGGTACCCGACAGCTGTCGGCGCAGCTGCAGTTGAGGAAGAAGGTAGCGCAGGTGCCACAGGCAAGGTGAAGGATGCCTCAATGACAAACTGCATGTCATCTACGTCCCACTGTGGTGAGGGCCACTCCTCGTCATCATCATCCTCATCCTCTTCCCTTGCTTGCTGAGCCGCCACCGCCGCCTCGTACTGCTGCCTCTTTGTGTCAATGCCCGCCACGAAATTCTCATCGGAGGTGTTGGTGAGGAGGTTGTTATCGGAGACGAACCACCCCGCAGGCGGTGACCCGGTCGCCGAGGTGGGAAGAAGGTATGGAGGCGATAGTTGAACTTCATCTCGATCTGCTCATCCCAGTACGGCACGTTCGGCTCGTACCATTAGTCATCGTACAATTTCGGCGGCATGGTTTGCTGGCACATCTCGATGTAGTCGAGGCGTGCCTGGCCGGCGAGGCGAGGAGCAACCAGGACGTGGACGTGGTTCGTCGCCTCAAGAAACATCACCCACACAAGAGGAATTCGGCGCCTTGAGCAAATTTTCAAACCATGCACCAAGTTCAACATGCTCCGCCGCTAGAAGGGCGTATTTAAAAACACACTAGGTATTGCGGACCAAGGGGATTTTTCTGGAGAACCGAAGCCGATCTTGGAGCAATGATACAGGGGGTATTGGAAAACAGAAAAGGGAATAGCGCAACAAGAGTGAGGGCGAACGAAGCCTATCTTCGTCATGGATATGGTAGAGGGAAACCGGCATAGGGAAGAACCCTATGTCACCAAAATGTACTAGAGAGAAAGGAGAGGAAGAAGCATTACGAGCTCATGTGGATCCGATCTTCCATTTATGGGCCAGAAGAGGGGCCTCTCCCGCTCTACTTATAGTACTAATATGCTCATTTCCCTCCTTTTGTTCTTTGTCCTCATCGCTCCATGAAGTTATGTTCTTCACCTTGTTCGTACCGACAACTCCTCTCCTCCTCTACGGCAAGGGAGAGAAGGAGGGGAGATGTCGGCATGAACAAGGGTAATAACATGAGCTCTAGGAGCAGTGAGGAGAGAGAAATGAGCGTGGCAATACCAGAGGAGTGGTTCCAACAAGGCTGTTGAAATTGACCACTATTCAACTACGCAGTGGTGATAGTGTGGTACTGAAAGGGCATGGCGCCCCCATGTGTGGTTTGGTAATTAATGACAATCCCTATGGACTAATGGTTGCATTGAGTTGTAGTTGTAGTGTTTGTCCATAGACCATGCTTGAACTCCATATGTTGGATTCAAGGTTGATGCCACGAATATATTGATATAATGAAGTATTGGGCATCAAGATCATCGAGGTGTATGGATATATACTTGATATAATCAAGAAGAAGAGTATGTGATGACCAAGTTGTTATTCGAGGAGTTATCCGATGATTGGTCATATGTGAGTTGAGCATATTACAAGTATGTCTTGAAAAAAAGGATTATGTGATCATTCATGGTTATCTTCAAGACATCATTTATTGAAAAGAGAAGAAAATATACAAGGTTGATCAAGACATTGTTCAACACACAAAGCTACATGATGTACCAAGTGGGATCATGTATCTCTTGGTATGGTAAGCAATTGTCCATATAGCTTTGTGAACTAACCCATGATATGTGTGTGGCATTTCTATGTGTGGTTAGGTACCTTTCTATGGGCTTGCTTCAAATGAAGATTTCATATCGCCCATGAAGGATGACGTCAAGTGGTGATCGTCATAAAGCTTGAAATGTGCAAGTTCAAGAGAAGTATCTCGAAGATATCATATGCTTGATGCTTGCACCCTCTTGGAGATAATGGTCAAGTGAAGTTGTGCCTATGACAGGCTCTCCCATAGTGGAGTATGGGGGAGCAATATGTGAGACTTCACCAAGCGAAGCACAATCAAGAAAGGTGGCCCACTTGAAGAGATCAAGATCGACATCATCTAAATCAAGTGGAATGCGCAAGGAAAAGGTATGATCTTGATAGGGTTTCTATTTTACTGGTCTCATGGTGCTAGTTGGGAGACCGAGTTATAGGATAGATACCGTACTATCAAGAGGGGCTCTCATTGAGCTTTAGCGTATCAGTTGGAGAGAGCTCAAACCTTTGCATACTTGCCTTCATCATCTTTCTTGGTTCTTATTTGGATTTTCTCTATGTGGATTTTTGGAGCTTGTTGTGATCTTCATAACAAGCTCAAGTTCATCAAAAATGGTTTTAGTATGAAAAACGTGTTGGGTTTTTAATATTGGAGGTTTACCGGTTCGTCCTTTTTAGAGAGGTTTTATCTTTCTACATTTGGTTTATATCCTCCCATGTTGGACTATGATGTTTCTCTGCATGATCTTGTAATGCTCGTTGCGGTGATTCCAACGGGCCCAAGAACATCGAAAACGGAGTCCGGATGATCAAGATATGTTTGTTTTCGTGTTAGGTGTTTCTGCAGTTTTTACATGCCGGAATCTCCGGTGTGTTTACACCGGAGTCTCTGGCTCGGACCCGGAAACTTCATATTTCGAGCTGGGGAAACTTGGCGTTTGCCTCTGGTATCCAGTCTGGAGATAGGCCGGAATCTCCGGCCTAAAACAGTCCTGAAACATAACGGGAAGATTTCTTTGACCCCTATTTAAGGGGCCTTCTTCCCCAAAGGTTCCCCAACTCTTGAGCACGTTTTCCCCACCATTGTTGACCTTTTGGGGCTTGCTTTCTCTCTATTCCTCCATGATTCTTGCCTCCAATTAGAGGGAAAAGAGAGAGGAGATCTGGATCAACCATTCCACCAATCAATCTCTCCTCTAAGTGAGGGGAAGCTTTTGGATCTAGATCTTGGAGGGATTTGGTGTTCCTCTTTGTTCTTCCTCTCTTCTCCCCCAATAACATTAGTTGCTTTGGTGGGATTTGAGAGTGAAGGATTTTGAGCACTTCTAGTGCTCTTGCCCATTGGTTTAGTTGCATCGGTTTGAGTTCTCCACGGTGATACGTGGAAAGTGAAGTTGAGAAGCTTGTTACTCTTGGGTACTTGGGGTGCCCTAGAGCTTGTCCTCTTGGGTACTTGGAGTGTCCTAGACGGTCCTTGTTGATCTCGGAGTTTTGGTGGCTCGCAGGATAGTTGGGAGCCTCCAATTAAGTTGTGGAGACGCGCCCCGACCTTGTGAGTCTTGTGGCTTTGGGAGCCGCGGGATTCCGGTGAGAGCCTCCAATTAAGTTGTGTAGTGTGCCTCATCCTTGTACGGGTTCGGTGACCACCCTCAAGTGTCCCATAGTGGATCGTGGCACTCCGCATTGGTGGAGGCACGACGGAGATTACGGTGTGCCATTGACGGCTATTCGGGGATCACTTTGTGACTCCGCACCGCTCCAATGGAGACGTAGCTTCCATTCGGAAGTGAACTTCGGGATAAATCATCGTCTCCAAGTGCCTCGGTATTTCTATACACAAGCCTCTTACTTATGCTATTTACCTTGTGATAGCCATCGAGTTTGAAGTAATATATCTTGCTATCACATATTTGCTTATCTTGTTTAGCATAAGTTGTTGGTGCACATAGGTTAACCTAGCTTGTTTAGGTTTCGTGCTTGATAAATTAAATGCTAGTTTTATTCGCATTTATTCAAGCCTAAACAGTAAAGAATTTTAATTGCCTATTCAGCCCCCCCCCCTCTAGGCGACATCCGTGTCCTTTCATTTGGTATCAGAGCGGGTTCTCTCCTTATTAGGCTTCACCGCCTAGAGAGTAAAGATGTCGTCGAGCGGACTAGTGCACAATGCTTCTTTTATATTAGATGGCACAAATTATGATGTTTGAAAAATTCGCATTCTTGATATTATTCGGGTCATTGACCCATACATAGAGCGAATTCTAGATAGGGGTTATTTTCCTCCAAGGAATCCCAAAAAATTATCTTTAATTGATGAGAATAATTTCTATCTAGATGCTCAAGCTTCTAATGTGATTTTCAATGCTTTGAGCGATGTAGTTATTATGTCGGTCTCTCCTTTTTGTAATTCTCATGAGCTTTGGACCAAGCTTCAAGATAAATATGATGTGTCCAAGAATTGTGGAGATGATTGTTGTCCCTCCACTTTCGGCCGTGATGAGTTCTCAACTTCTTCTACTTCACCTACATGTGGCAAGCCACAAAGTAATGCAATTGTGAGTAGTGATAGATATTACAATAATGATAGTGAGATTATTGTTGATGATACTTCACCTCTATCTTATTGCAATGATTTATCTTTGGACTTAAACGCATCTAGCACCAAAAATGATCTACATGCTTGTGTTGATAGTCCTTGCATATCGTGTACAAATTGCTTGATTAATCCTTGTGATGATATGCTCTCTATACCTTGTTGTCATGATAAAAATGCTTCTATTTTCTCTAGTATTTGTTTGGCTAACAATGTAGAGGAAACCGAACACTCCATTGAATAAGATATGGATTTAAATGGTGACTCAAGTAATTCTTCATCGTCATTGAAAGGGCATGGCGCACCCATGTGTGGTTTTGGTAATTAATGACAATCCCTATGGACTAATGGTTGCATTGAGTTGTACTTGTAAGATTTGTCCATAGACCATGTTTGAACTCCATATGTTGGATTCAAGGTTGATGCCATGAATATATTGATATAATGAAGTATTTGGCATCAAGATCATCGAGGTGTATAGATATATACTTGATATGATCAAGAAGAAGAGTATGTGTTGACCAAGTTGTTATTCGAGGAGTTATCCGATGATTGATCATATGTGAGGTAACATATTGCAAGTATGTCTTGAAGAAAAGGATTATGTGACATTCATGGTTATCTTCAAGACATCATCTATTGAAAAGAGAAGAAAAGATACAAGATTGATCAACACACAAAGCTCCAAGATGTACCAAGTGGGATAATGTATCTCTTGGTATGGTAAGAAATTATCCATATAGCTTTGTCAACTAACCCATTACATGTGTGTGGCATATCTATGTGTGGTTAGGTATCTTTATATGGGCGTGCATCAAATGAAGATTTCATATAGCCCATGGGATGACGTCAAGTGGTGATCGTCATCAAGCTTGAGATGTGCAAGTTCAAGAGAAGTATCTCGAAGTTATAATATGCTTGATGCTTGCCACCCTCTTGGATATAATGGTCAAGTGAAGATGTGCCAATAAGGGTCTCTCCCATAGTCGAGTATGGGGAGCAATATTGGAGTCTTCACCTAGCGAAACGCAATCAAGAAAGGTGGTCCACTTGAAAAGATCAAGATCATCAACATCTAGCTCAAGTGGAATGCGTAAGGCAAAGGTATTATAGGGTTTCTATTTTACCGGTCTCGTGGTAGTTGGGAGACCGGGTTATAGGATAGATACCGTACTATCAAGAGGGGCTCTCGACTAAAGCTTAAGCGTATCAGTTGGAGAGAGCTCAAACCTTTACATACTTGGCATCATCATCTTTCTTGGTTCTTACTTGGCTTTTCTCCTTGTTGGGTTTTGGTGCTTGTCGTGATCTTCATGACAAGCCTTAGTTCACCGAAAACGAATTTCTTATGAAAACCTTGTTGCGTTTTTGGTGTTGAAGGTTTTACCAGTCTGTCTTTTGTAAGGGAGGTCAAACTCTCTTCCTTTGGATTCCTCCTCACATGATGGACTATGATGTGTATATGAATGATCTTGTAGTGCTCATTGCGGTGATTCCAACGAGCCCAAGAACATCGAAAACGGAGTCCGGATGAAAAAGTTGTTGTCGTTTTCGTGTTGATGTTTCTGCAGTTTTCTGAGGGGCGGAAGTTCCGGTGTCCAGACCGGAAGTTCCGCCCTGGCCTCGAAATTCCGGCTAAGTCATTTTGAAGAAATTCTACTGCATCGCATCGAATATTTGACCGGAAGTTCCAGCGGAAGTTCCGGCGCACCGGAAGTTCCGGTCCTGTCACCGGAAGTTCCGGTCCAAGCTGTCTCCAACGGATAGAAATCTGGGAGGGGTATAAATACCCCTCCCCCTTCTTCAAGCTTGGGCGCCCGACCAAAATATCTTTTCCCACCATTGTTGAGAGCTTTAAACTTGTAGATCTCTCTCTCTACCCAATCAAATATCTTGTCCTTCTAGGATTTGAGAGAGTTGATCTAGATCTATTGTTCCACCAATCAATCTCTCCTCTAAGTGAGGGGAAGCCTTTGGATTTAGATCTTGGAGTTCCATTTATTGGTTTTTTCCTTGTTCTTCCTCTCTTCTCCCCCCACAAGCATTAGTTGCTTTTGGTGGGATTTGGGACTTGGGAGTGAAGGATTTGACCACTCTAGTGGTCTTGCCTTCATTGCATCGGTTGCATCGGTTTGAGTTCTCCACGGTGATACGTGGAAGTTGAAGTTGAGAAGCTTGTTACTCTTGGGTACTTGGGGTGCCCTAGAGCTTGTCCTCTTGGGTACTTGGAGTGCCCTAGACGGTCCTTGTTGATCTCGGAGTTTTGGTGGCTCGCGGGATAGTTGGGAGCCTCCAATTAAGTTGTGGAGACGCGCCCCAACCTTGTGAGTCTTGTGGCTTTGGAGCCGCGGGAATTCGGTGAGAGCCTCCAATTAAGTTGTGGAGTGTGCCTCATCCTTGTACGGGTTCGGTGACCACCCTCAAGTGTCCCATAGTGGTTCGTGGCACTCCGCATTGGTGGAGGCACGAAGGAGATTACGGTGTGCCATTGACGGCTATTCGGGGATCACTTTGTGACTCCGCACCGCTCCAACGGAGACGTAGCTTCCATTGGGAAGTGAACTTCGGGATAAATCATCGTCTCCAAGTGCCTCGGTATTTCTATACACGAGCTTCTTACTTATGCTATTTACTTGTGATAGCCATCGAGCTTGAAGTAATATATCTTGCTATCACATATTTGCTTATCTTGTTTAGCATAAGTTGTTGGTGCACATAGGTTAACCTAGCTTGTTTAGGTTTCGTGCTTGATAAATTAAACGCTAGTTTTATTCCGCATTTATTCAAGCCTAAACCATAAAGAATTTTAATCGCCTATTCACCCCCCCCTCTAGGCGACATCCGTGTCCTTTCAATTGGTATCAGAGCGGTTCTCTCCTTATTAGGCTTCACCGCCTAGAGAGTAAAGATGTCGTCTAGCGAACTAGTGCACAATGCTTCTTTTATATTAGATGGCACAAATTATGATGTTTGGAAAATTCGCATTCTTGATATTATTCGGGTCATTGACCCATACATAGAGCGAATTCTAGATAGGGGTTATTCTCCTCCAAGGAATCCCAAAAGATTATCTTTATGGATGAGAATAATTCCTATCTAGATGCTCAAGCTTCTAATGTGATTTTCAATGCTTTGAGCGATGTAGTTATTATGTCGGTCTCTCCTTTTCGGAATGCTCATGAGCTTTGGACCAAGCTTCAAGATAAATATGATGTGTCCAAGAATTGTGGAGATGATTGTTGTCCCTCCACTTCCGGCCGTGATGAGTTCTCAACTTCTTCTACTTCACCTACATGTGGCAAGCCACAAAGTAATGCAATGGTGAGTAGTGATAGATATTACAATAATGATAGTGAGCTTATTGTTGATGATACTTCACCTCTATCTTATTGCAATGATTTATCTTTGGACTTAAACGCATCTAGCACCAAAAATGATCTACATGCTTGTGTTGATAGTCCTTGCATATCGTGTACAAATTGCTTGATTAATCCTTGTGATGATATGCTCTCTATACCTTGTTGTCATGATAAAAATGGTTCTATTTCCTCTAGTATTTGTTTGGCTAACAATGTAGAGGAAACCGAACACTCCATGGAACAAGATATGGATTTAAATGGTGACTCAAGTAATTCTTCATCGTCATCATCATGTACTCACTTTTGCCTTATGGCTAAAGCTTCCGAGGTATCTCCTACTTTGGATCCCAATATATCTCATGATGATATTGATGAGGAAAATGAACAAAATGATAATGATGCTTCCATACTCGAGAAGGGTAAAATGGTGTGCTAACTTCTTAGAAATCATGTCTACCCTTGTTGAGCGCAAACTTACCATTGAGGAGTTGGAAGCTCGCATTGATGAAAGCCTTAACCGCGAATACAAGTATGCGGAAGAGATCGCCGATCTCAAGGAAGCTCTTGAAGAAGAACAATCCACCAAGAAGACTCTTGAGGAAACTTTTGCTCTCGAACTTTCTAGAGTAAAGGGATCCCATGATAGATCTCTTAAAGTGGCAAATGACTTCAAAATAACAAATGGTAAGCTTATAGATGTACATGCCAAACTCCTTGAGGATTTTGAGCACCTAGATAATGGCTCTAGGGTCACTAAGGGTGAGCTCATCAAACTCACCGAGTCTCATGCGCAACTTAAAGCTTCTCACTCTAAAGAGCTTGCCAAGTTACTTTCTCCTATTTCATAAATAATGATGCTTGTGCTACTAACTCTATCTCTTGTGAAGCATCCATATTGACGGAGAATGTTGAGCTAAGGGCTCAACTTGCATTGCTTTCTAGCAATTATGGGAAATTGGAAGAAAGACATGAAAAGCTTTCGAGCTCTCATGAGGATTTTTAGTCTCCCATGATAAGCTAAAGTTAGCTCATGAGGCTATTATGTCTAAGGTAACATCGTGTGAACCTCATGTGGACAATGGCACAACCTCTACTCAAAATACTTTATTGTCATGTGCTAGTCCTAGTAATTTATCCACTCAAACTATCGATAAATCTTGTGATGAATTACTTTCCATACCTTGTTGCTCTAACAATGAAGCATCTACCTCCTCTAGTGTTTGTGTTGATACTAACCATGTAGAGGAATTAAAAGAGCTCAAGGCCCAAGTCACTTCTTTGAAGAAAGACTTGAAAAGCGTCATGATGGGAAGCCCACACTTGACAACATGTTGAGTGTGCAAAGACGCCCCAATGACAAGAGTGGACTTGGATTCAACTCAATAGTAAGAACAAGTCCAAGTATAACAAGAATAAGAAGGGCCAAGAACAAGTCAAGAATTCGGCCAAGATCACTTGTTTCAAGTGCAAAGTTGAAGGGCACCATGTTAGATCTTGCCCTTTGAAGAAGAAATCTCTTAGCAAGAAGCAACAAGGGAAGAGGCCTCAAGTTCAAACTCAAGTTCACCAAGATGAAGAACGGTCCCTTCCCAAGAAGAATCATGGCATGCCTCCTCATGATGAAGTTTCAACTAAGAAGAAAGGAGGAAGCAAATGTTGCTACATATGTCGTGAGAAGGGTCATTTTGCTTCTTCATGCACTAGTGGTAACTTATCCAACCCCATAATAATTGATAATGTTTATTCTCTTAGGAAGGATAAGGTTGGCAATGTGTTTGCCAAATATGTTGGTACTCAAAGTGGTGTCAAGAAAAGGACCATTTGGGTTGCCAAGCCTATTGTGACTAACCTCTTAGGACCCAACTTGGTTGGGGACCAACAAGTTAAAACTTGATCAATAGGTGTTGGTGGAGGGCATTGGAGACTTGGCTACATCATGAAGAATTAAGGAATCTTCATCAATTATATTTTCTCAAGCCAAGTCATTTGGATTATGTTCTATCTCACATCCAATGTTCCTCCTTGCGGTAACTTGTATTTAAATCACATATACATTGAAAGTTACTTGCATCCTTACATGTGTTTGGTTTTGTACCTTGCTAATGTTTGCATGTGTTGTGCTCTCTACTTACTTTTCTTGAGTAATCAAGTATGTGTATGTTGGTTTGCACACCATGTTGTGTGAGTTTGTGTTGAGCCATTTGTATCAACTTGCTTATATCTTAATTGGCTCTTTTTGAGAGATTAATGGACTATCCCATTTTGGGGGAGTGATATGCTTGCGCACTTCACAATCCTAAAAATGTGTATACATGAGTACTACCACTTAGTGTTGATATATCAATTTTATCTAGTCTCTATATGGTATGTCCTTCTCATGAGAAATTCAAATTCTATAATGTTCATTAATTATCTCTAGTTGGTTTTATTTGCCTCTTGTGGAGAATAAATGGATTATCACATTATGGGGGAGTAATAAGCTATGTGCATATTACAAACCTAGACAATGTGAACATGTGAGGTATTGCCACCTAGAATTGATATTGTTAATTATCTTATTCCTATGTGGCATGTTTCTCAAACAAGTTCCCATTTGCTTAAATGTTTTTACTTACTCACACTTTGGATCTTGTTTGTGATGAATGTTCTTGGTAAGGTTTTCCTCTAATATGTTCTCATATATCTCTTTGGGAAACCGATTGCTTCAAAGCACTCTTTGTAGTTGCTTTGCATTATCGCGTGAATATTTGAAGCTATCAAGAACTTCTATCTACATAAGCATTTCACTTAAAACTTATACATTGCCATATGCTTATCTATTGTGAAGATGATCTTGAATTTCATTACAATATACCACCGAGAAATATATCTCCATATATTCCTTGACAAGTGATACACATATTTGTGGTGGAATTTGTAGATCGTCTTCATATTGGCTCTTGATCTTATTGTCTTAACTCTTGCCAAAAATTGATGTGTTATAACTCTCGTTGTCTTCCTTGCCTCTTATGGATCCTTTTGTCTTACTCAAACCTTCCTAGTGATTTAATTGGTATAGGAGAGGCTTTGATCCCATTCTTGTGCACATTGCCTTCTAAGGCTACTTCTAGATAATGCACTATTCTTGGGGGAGCTTTTCTTTATCCTTTGGTACACTATTTATCTTCTATTGGTATTTGATCCCGATGACATGTCTCTATGGAAGACAAACCTTTTCGCCTTGGTACTTTGTGCCATCATGAAAAGTGTAGAGGGTTTGGTTTAGTTGTTGGAACCTTGCTCTTTTTGAGAATTATTCTAAATTGATCACTCTCTTTGGTAGTTGGTTATATCATTCGTTGATATATCCTTTGTTTGGTATATCTTTAGAAATTTGATATCTAGTTCCTTGATTTACATTTAATCATTTTGTTTTGATATCTTGTCCAATTGGTATCTTATTAATCATGTGTTGTTTTGATTTAGTTTCAATTGGCATCTCTAAATCATTTGTTGATTTGGATCTTTGATATAATTTGGACCTTCCTTGATTTCTTGGTGTTTTGTCCAACTTCTATCTCAATTTGGTTCTTGAAGATTTTAGGCATGCATATGTACTTCATTTATGGTTTTATGGCATGCTTTCCTCTTTATGCCAACATACAAGGGAAACTCCACGAATCCTAATTCGGCTAAGTGTGCATGAAATTCAATTTCATATCTATATGCACAAATTTGTGTGGAGTTCCTCCTAAGTATTGTAGTTCTACTAACTACTTCGGACCCAATTAGTTTGGGACCATTTTGTACTTAAATTGTTTTAGGTTCTTGGGAGATGCATTGGATGCTTGTCTCACTTATAATGAAGGTGCCTCACCACATGGTTATTGGAGCCAAGCGAGGATGGTTGATGAAATTTTATCTACTACATCAACCCAATGTCATCTCGGTAACAAGTATTCACCCTCATGCATACTTTTCTAGCATCCAACCTTGTGTAGGTTGCATCATGGCATGAAACTTATTTATATGCCTTTATTGTGGTTCTTGCAAATTTTTAAAAGAAACTTCTTTATTGCAAATGAGAGTAAGTTGAGATGATTGCATGTCAAGGGGATGATATAAAATCATTTTCATGATTCACCTATCCCAATATGTCAATCTAACAATTACATTGTATATCTTTTCTCAAAATACTCTCATGTGCAATATTGATGAATTTGCAAATTCTATTCGATTCTTATGACACTTGTTGCTTTGTCAAAGCATCCCAACTATCTCCTTTCCCTTCGTGATATTTGTGATGCTTTGGTGTGGTTGTATTTGAAGTTCATTATTATACAATATGAAAATCTTGAGCTATGGGCTATGATCTACACAAATATCATATGTGTATAATATATGACTTTATTTTGGATATCTTGTTCTTTTTTAGTAACTAATTTTTGTGTACATGTTTCTTTGTGGATATATATCTTCATGATTGTTGTACACTTAGAAACTTATATACATGAGAGAAATTACATCTTTACTCGATATCCTAATTCTTCGGTGTCACCTCTTTTATTCCCTTTTTGATTCTTTGGTGTGACTCCGAAAAGAATTTGGTTTATGAGTGCATATCCTATTTTATCACATCTTGGTGCTCTCATCTTGGTGAATATCCTTGACCACTTGCTTGTCTTTACAAGCCAATAATCTTCACCATGGGATATGTCACAAGCTTTGTTTTTCATTTGCATCTTATTGAGCTTGTGAATTCATTTGATTTGTGTTTTAGAGGATACCGAGGAGTGAGGATTCCATTTTTGTACATCTTGTATTCAAATACAATATTCTAAATTGTGTACAAATATTGGGGAGCTCCTCTATTTTCCTTAAAGCACTCGTTTTCTCAAATCATAATATCTTATGTTCATTTGCTTTATTGGATCTTTTGCTTGCCTTTTATATGCAAAGTAAAAAGGATTTCCATATCATTATTTTGCAAAATTTGGATCCTCAATATAGTTTGATCTCCCTCCTACTATTCGTCATTGGATATGTGTATTTGATTTCACTCATATTTTGAGAAATGCACACATTATGGGGGAGCTCATACTATTGTGACCTTCTAAGTCTTTTCGCCCATTTTGGAAATGGATGCCAATGGGGAGAAGTTTTAGATGGTTTAAGGGAATTTGGTTTTATGCTTTTGTTTTGGTCATAAGCATTTACCTTTCATGCTCATGCATCCATGCTTGTTGCTTTGCATGGTTGCTTAATTCATTATATAAACCCTTGTAAAAAGATTGTCATCAATTACCAAAATGGGGGAGATTGAAAGGGCATGGCGCCCCCATGTGTGGTTTTGGTAATTAATGACAATCCCTATGGACTAATGGTTGCATTGAGTTGTACTTGTAGTGTTTGTCCATAGACCATGCTTGAACTCCATATGTTGGATTCAAGGTTGATGCCATGAATATATTGATATAATGAAGTATTTGGCATCAAGATCATCGAGGTGTATGGATATATACTTGATATGATCAAAAAGAAGAGTATGTGATGACCAAGTTGTTATTCGAGGAGTTATCCGATGATTGGTCATATGTGAGTTGAGCATATTGCAAGTATGTCTTGAAGAAAAGGATTATGTGATCATTCATGGTTATCTTCAAGACATCATTATTGAAAAGAGAAGAAAAGATACAAGGTTTATCAAGACACTGTTCAACACACAAAGTACATGATGTACCAAGTGGGATCATGTATCTCTTGGTATGGTAAGAAATTGTCCATATAGCTTTGTGAACTAACCCATGATATGTGTGTGGCATTTCTATGTGTGGTTAGGTATCTTTCTATGGGCTTGCATCAAATGAAGATTTTATATCACCCATGAAGGATGACGTCAAGTGGTGATCGTCATCAAGCTTGAATGTGCAAGTTCAAGAGAAGTATCTCGAAGATATCATATGCTTGATGCTTGCACCCTCTTGGAGATAATGGTCAAGTGAAGTTGTGCCTATGAGAGGCTCTCCCATAGTGGAGTATGGGGGAGCAATATGTGAGACTTCACCAAGCGAAGCACAATCAAGAAAGGTGGGCCACTTGAAGAGATCAAGATCGACATCATCTAAATCAAGTGGAATGCGCAAGACAAAGGTATGATCTTGATAGGGTTTCTATTTTACCGGTCGCATTAGTTGGGAGACCAGGTTATAGGATAGATATCGTAATATCAAGAGGGGCTCTCATTGAGCTTTAGCGTATCAGTTGGAGAGAGCTCAAACCTTTGCATACTTGCCTTCATCATCTTTCTTGGTTCTTATTTGGATTTTCTCTATGTGGAGTTTTGGAGCTTGTTGTGGTCTTCATAACAAGCTCAAGTTCATCAAAAACGGTTTTAGTATGAAAAACGTGTTGGGTTTTTGATATTGGAGGTTTACCGGTTCGTCCTTTTTAGAGAGGTTTTATCTTTCTACATTTGGCTTTATCCTCCCATGTTGGACTATGATGTTTCACTGCATGATCTTGTAATGCTCGTTGCGGTGATTCCAACGAGCCCAAGAACATCGAAAACGGAGTCCGGATGATCAAGATATGTTCGTTTTCATGTTAGGTGTTTCTGCAGTTTTTACAGGCCAGAATCTCTGGTGTGTTTACACCTGAGTCTCCGGCTCGGACCCGGACACTTCATATTTCGAGATGGGGAAACTTGGCGTTTGCCTCTGGTGTCCAGTCCGGAGATAGGCCGGAATCTCCGGCCTAAAACAGTCCTGAAACATAACGGGAAGATTTCTTTGACCCCTATTTAAGAGTGAAGGATTTTGAGCACTTCTAGTGTTCTTGCCCATTGATTTAGTTGCATCGGTTTGAGTTCTCCACGGTGATACGTGAAAAGTGAAGTTGAGAAGCTTGTTACTCTTGGATACTTGGGGTGCCCTAGAGCTTGTCCTCTTGGGTACTTGGAGTGCCCTAGAGGGATCTCTCGGAGTTTTGGTGATCTCTCGGAGTTGATCTCTCGAGTTCTCCACGGTCCTTGTTGATCTCTCGGAGTTTTGGTGGCTCGCGGGATAGTTGGGAGCCTCCAATTAAGTTGTGGAGACGCGCCCCGACCTTGTGAGTCTTGTGGCTTTGGGAGCCGCGAGTTTCCGGTGAGAGGCTCCAATTAAGTTGTGGAGTGTGCCTCATCCTTGTACGGTTTCAGTGACCACCCTCAAGTGTCCCATAGTGGATCGTGGCACTCCGCATTGGTGGAGGCACGAAGGAGATTACGGTGTGCCATTGACGGCTATTCGGGGATCACTTTATGACTCCGCACCGCTCCAACGGAGACGTAGCTTCTATTGGGAAGTGAATTTCGGGATAAATCATCGTCTCCAAGTGCCTCGGTATTTCTATACACGAGCCTCTTACTTATGCTATTTACCTTGTGATAGCCATCGAGATTGAAGTAATATATCTTGCTATCACATATTTGCTTATCTTGTTTAGCATAAGTTGTTGGTGCACATAGGTTAACCTAGCTTGTTTAGGTTTTCGTGCTTGATAAATTAAACGCTAGTTTTATTCCGCATTTATTCAAGCCTAAACCGTAAAGAATTTTAATCGCCTATTCACCCCCCCCCTCTAGGTGACATCCGTGTCCTTTCAGGTACAATCTTCTATTCCTTCAAATAGAATTTGAAAATTGCAATCTCAAGATCCTCTCTTTCTAGGGGCATTTGTGGCAATGCATCTTTGATTACAGCTACGATCATATCGCTGATTACCAGCAGCTCCTATGACTCAAATACACATCAATTTTCAAGCTCCACTATTATCTGCTACATGTAAAAGGGTCTCAGGTTGAATCATATTGTTTTTATTTCAATTTGTTATTTCAATGCAAAAGGATAAAATAATATCTTTTCAGAAAGAAAAACAAGACTTTTTAAATCTTCAAAACCCGTTTTAGTTTTAGAGGGTTCTATATTTCTAATCGAACTCAAGTGAGCATTTTAGATAATCCTTCGTGAAACAATAATTGCTTAAACTTGAACTTGACAATCTTTTTTTTTTTTTTTTTTTTTTTTTTTTGAAGGAAGCAAAGGTCATATCTGTGTTTTCTATTTCTGTAAAATGTGCCTGTAATAGTCATATAAACCTGTAACAATCCGTTTCCTCTATATTTGATTGTCAAGTGTGGAGCGGCTTCTCCCTGCTTTCCCCTCTTCTGTTTTGAGAGTCGCCTCTTTCTTCTTCTCCATTTCGCCGGCTCTCTCCTTGCTTCTCTCCGGCGGCGCGGCTGCCCGGGGTGGACATGGAGACGACGCCTGGCTTGCATATAGTAGTCGTAGATTTCTGCTTTGGCTATATGCCGTTTCTTGGCTTTATGCCGTAGAGTTTGAGAGTAGGCCAGCGGGTCTTTGCGGCCAGATCTGCTGCGCCATGGCTTGTCTCAGTCAAGCTGCTCACCAATGGTGGCAAGCGGTGGTGCAGGCGAGGCTGAGGCAGTCGTGCATCTCTCCTAATAAGGCCTGCATCGAAGCTTTGAAGCTTGGGTTCTTGAGCCAGTCTGAGCTTTGCATCTCGATTTTTCTCTCTGTGGTGGAGCTCCGATGGTTGGAGCCAAAGGCTGCGGGAGAGGATCTGATATGCGGCTTCTTCAATAAGGTTCGTCTTTGGAGGTTCTTCTGCTGCTATCTCTCTCTAGATCTGCCTCCTCCGTCTCGTGGCAGAGTTTCGGAGTTCGATGGCGATTTGGATTTCACGGTGCGGTGGCTGAAGACCTCGTGCTGCAGTTGGGGTTCCACAAGGTGTCGTGCCATTCACCAATTTCCAAAGCGCAATGGTGGCGACGGTGGTGAATGGAGATTTGGCCTTTGCAGGCCGACCCTCAGCTGCATTGGAGTTGCGATGCCGTGCTCTGGAGTTCACTCTCGGCGTCCTTGCTGGAAGCCGACCTTGGAGACCATCTGGTGGTCATTACAGTTGGCCTTCTCGACCAACGCCTTTACAACCTCCGTGCGGAGGCCCTCTTGCAAGCTCGCGATGGCGCCTTGCTTCCCTGCAGTTCCAAGTGGTCTTGTCCCCGGAGCTGGAGAGGAAGGCCATGGCTGGAGCCTGCTGTTCATCGTCGATTTCGTCGTCGGTGGTGGAGGACCCAATTGCTCTTTCCATTTCATGTGCAGGGTCTGTTATGTAAAGTGTAAGGACTGTGCTGTAATTTTTCCTTTCTTATGGGTTCTTGCTGTAAATTGTAGCCCCACCGCTGATTAATGGCATCCAGACCCTTCGGGGTCTCTCCTTTGAAAAAAAAAAAAAAAAAAAAAAAAAAAAAAAAAAAACCCCTGCAGCCACGAAAATGGATAAGGACCACTTCAGCCAAAACCCCTGAATAAACCAACTGAGTCATCACCTAACAGTACTTATGGCCTACTACCTATTTCTTTTGAGACAAGTTTTCAACAAACAACAAAAATGGCACAAGGGCTGTATGGACATGCAGATTCCCAAGGCAGAACAATCATCAGTGCCTATGGTTGCCCGCCATGAGGTGATTTTGTAAACGGAAGCTTTTGTTGTTCTTGACGAAAATAGACCGCTGTGAAGCGTGATTTTGTTTAACTAGCTTCGTCCTTGTTATCAGGAAGCCGAAACTGTATGTCTTTCGAGCTACAAATCATGAAAGAGGCGTCTGATTTGTTCAACAGTTGCAGGCATCAACGTCACGGGACATCTTTTATGCTGTAAGGAAACAATCAACAACGTCGCATTATAGAGTTGGAAGTGGAACACAGAAAAAAAATGCTGCTTCTAGTGACTGGTTTAGCAGAATATCTACCTGAGAGACGGACTTGAATATGCAGCTGTAGCAGAAAACAAAACCAGAAACAGAAAGAACAGAGGGGTTATTGCGCTTCTGGCAGCACAGAGGGCACAGCGTCCTGTCAGGTGGCAAGGGAAGTCCATCTTTAGCAACCTGAGAAAATGATAAGAGGTCCATATCAAACTGTTAAACACCTAGATGTGTACTACAAGCCAGCAGGCAACAAACAGAACAGTTGCAAAATCAAGAGGTCTGATTTCATCAATGGTTGGCATCACAAAGTTGAAAGTTGTCACAGATTGGTACTCAGATGTCAGAGAATTGTAGTAGCTTTCTTGCAAACATTTACAAGTATTCAGGAGATATACCTTTGGTAGTGGTGGAGGAGGGGGTGGGGGATATACAGTCGGAGCTGACATTCTTTCTTCAGCAGATTGATACCACCACTCCATCATCTGAATAACATTAGAAAGACAGCATTAATTGTGGTTCCACACTGGAAACGTGTTTTGTATCAACAATGCATCTACCGCACGACGAACATATTACACATTAAGAGAGTATACTAGGACCACCACATAAATTTATAACAGAAAGTTCAGATCTGACCATTCACATCAGAACTATTATGCAATCAACCTAAATTCTTTATCTGTATTCAAGTTGACAGAACCTTGAAAGATCTGAGTCTCTTGGATTTTAGGGGAAAATTGTGAGCTGACCTTGAAAAAGAAGACCGCAGCAATTAAACCAGTTTGTGCATAATCTAGAGTCGTGTACATACAATTAAGGAGCACCCTTTGCATCGTCTGCACAGATCATATAAAAAAAATCTTGTTATAAGTTATACTGGGCAATTCATACTTGTAAGCAATCACACTATCGAGTAGTGTCTGAGTCCATTCCTACCTTCAACCATGGAGGACCCCGAAGTCTCGAGAGTTCACGACTTCTAATCCTTGATATCCTAGAAGATGAATCCATCTACTTTGTCAAGAAAAAGCAAGAGGAAGTATCTCAGCAGAATAACAACATCTAAACAAAAAGGGAAACAGTAAATGCTTTTGTCATCTCACAATGCTTCATTCGATTAAAAAGGGCTGTTATCAGTAAGGAAAATCCAGTTTAACATTAGATAAGATGTATCCTGAAAAATATGATCGAGAATATGGTTCCCTATGTGTTGTGTTACGTGCTAACCAGTAATATATGCGTTTATGCAAATTGGTAAGTATTATACCAGCTCTTGTCCAGTAGCACGACAAACGTGAAGCCCAAGCACATGAAGTCCAGGACTATAAAATGCAGTAGCATCCAACAGATAGAGCAACTGATAAGCAAACGAAAGGCCTGCAAATCAATATAGCATCATAAGTTACATTTCTGTTACCCACATGATGAAACAGCCATAGCAGCAATGCACAATTATTTTGCTTACACAAAATATAAACAGAATAAAAGCAAGACAAACTGAACAAAGCCTACTTGCATTGCAAAATGTATTGACTGACCCCAGAAAAGGGAGGTCAGACAGAAGTAACAAAACAAATCGCAAAACTGAAACTGATTAGTGACGAGACACGAGCAATATGAATGAAGTAAGCTCTCCAAAATTATTAACTACAGAAGAAGTTTCGGAACAACTTATGATTTAAACAAGATGTTTAGATATACGAGTAGTGTATCAACCTTCATTGGTCGCATGAATCCATGGATAACAAAAACCTATTAGTGCCACAAAATTCGTCTTAAGATGGGTCAAATGTGACACTTCTCCAGTTGTAGTCCCAACATGTGCTTGAGAAGTCTCCCCTTGTTGATCTGATACAAAGCCCGCTTCATCTAAGCTAACCTCACCCTGATCCCATAGGCTTGCCTGCAATCTTGCTTCCCTTTCTTTGTTATATATGGACTGCAACTTTGACTTGAAATATGGTAAAACAACCTACATAGATATCTAGAGAAGATTAACATAAAATAGAAGAAATAGTCCAAAACAGAGCTATTTTATTACTTTACATATTGTCTAGATCAATTTACATACTAACAAGACAAAATTTAAATACAAATGGTTCACTTTGACAATGGCACAATCTATGTGGTTGTGCATGGGCTATTGAGGAACCTTGGGACAGTATATGAAACAAACTTAATTACTCTACGTAATATAAAGTAAATACTCTGACTTCTCATTCTTTATTGATCGTGGGAGAAGCCCAATATGTAGGAGGAATAGCTTGGCTGACAAGCCGACTCAAAGTGGACTGTAAAACAGATTCTAATCTGGACTCTGAACCGAAAACGAATCTAAACCTAATAAATGACGTGTAACAGTAAAGGAATCCTAGCCACTTTGGGCTGGACCAGGGGATGGTGCGGCCAAGGCTGGGCCCCTCTGACCATATGTAGGTCCCCACATAACAGTATTTTAAGCAAAAAATCACGGCTTCAAAGAATACCAGTGCTTAAATAGATATTATATTTTAACATTGAGATCGTAAGCTAAATAAAGTTGCATCCCAAGAAAATTCAAAACAAGTTCGTTAAAGAATTGAGGCTTAATATGCCTGCAATCAAGGAACGGACAGACTATCAGGAGCGCAGTTTACAATAGAAACAGATCTCTTCACAGGAGTTAACTACACAGGAAGAAGCACTGTGATGGCAAATATTATTATCAACAGCCAACAGAACAACAGCATGACTGAAGATTACACTTAGAAGATCACAGGAGGGGTAAATATAAGGTGAGTTTTGTTCTTGGTGATTTAGAGTTAACCTGGTGAGATTCCAGATTTAATGATGGATGCATTCAATAGCAGAATAATTTAGTAGGGCTTCGGTAGTAGTTGCTCATAGGCAATAACATCCGCAAAATCAGCATAATTAAACCTATTTAAACCCAATAAATAACAAATCCAGCATAAAGTTGCAGAAAATACTTCAAATTAAACTGCCAGGGGACATCATACCAAAAAAATAACGGAGAGGGTTTTCTGGCGCTTCCTTAGTGCAGAGTCATGGGCTTTGTCATTAGATTCTGCGCCAGGACTACTTTGGTTCACTGAAACCTTAACAGGTCTCCGCCTGAGACCATATAATGACTCTGAAAAGGAACCATCTGAAAGAAATATGCCGAAAGTTACAATCCACTACAACCACTGTAGGGAAAAGCTAATAATATAACTACTTGTTGTTGATCACATGCCAGACTTATTTCATCAATAATTATCATTGCACTACCACAACTAGGCTAAATTAGGTTAAATAGCATAGTACTAGTAATCTCTTTCATTTGTGGAAGGAGTTAGTCCTAAGGTGTGGTCATTCCCTTTTCTAACCAAACATGTTGATCTTCCATTCCGCAACCACAAAAAGAATCTTCTTGGATATTAGGATTAGCTGACTTTAGGATGAAGCTATCATCAAATCAAAAGCTTACTGCTCTGCCACATAGTTTCATTAGACAACAAAAGTAGTGGTTACCTAACCTGCAGTAGCATCATTATTCATTTGAATCACACGAGCTGATGATGAAGAGGATTTGAGATGATCAGGTGTAGGCAGAATAAGAGATGTGGTGACATCTATCACAGAGTGGTGTATGAAATTTCTCTCACTGATGAGCAGCATGCTAATTTTATTTACTTATTTATTATCTTTTGCCGGGGGCATCATGCTGATTTTGACAGGGAAATAAATAGCTCCAGATTAGCACTACATACATAATAATACATTTCCCAGGGTTTCCTATATTTCTATTCCATTCTTGAAAATATGAAGTAAACAAAGTAAACTTTCAGCAGAAAAGAGTCTGTGACGACAAACCTGTTGTTCGTAAACTATGGGACTCCAGGACAGACATTAACAATGCAAAGAATTCATCTTCATAATCTAAAACTTTATGCAGGAATGGCCTTCTTAGTGCAAAAACCTGCAAGTATAACATTAAGAGTAATTAGCGATTTAAAGAAGGGGCATGATAAACTCAAAGCAAATACACAGACAGTGATAGTTTTGGAGAAGCATCAGTTGGCAAAAGGACTTCGCAGGTCATGATACTTAATATTTCGTTGCATTAACCAAAATCTTGTACACATTACACTTGTCCATGTGCCAATACCGAGGCTCTTTTCGCACAAACAGCCTTCAGTAAAGTAAGTGTAACACCTTTTTTTTTGTGGGTCAGTAAACTAACACTTAGTGCCTGAGAAAGACTCGTGTTGCCTTGATATCACAAAGTTCTAAGTTTCTTAGGGTGTGTTTTGGAAGGTGGAGTGCCAGCCTTATTATGTGCACTCCATCCTAAAATACTTTTATTTTCTCACCAAACTAAGGAAAAAAGGATGCAGTTCGTAGTTTCTAGATCAAAAGAAAAATAATCTAGATGGTGATGTAAGATCAAAGGATGCAACACTTCGTTTCTAAGATCGAAAGAAAAATTGTAATTGACTTTCTTAAATACAGGCAAGTCCATCGGTTGACTGCAGCCTGCAGCTGAAAGCAAGCACGCAGAAATTTCGTACTGTATGGCTCTATGCACAGGTAAGGAACCAAAAATGCTAACTTAAGATGTCCAATTTTCTATGGACACTGAGCAACCAAATCACCACAAAATCCAACAACTATCCAAGTATGCATCAGCTGTATATATGTACATACAAAGGTGCCTCGTCCATGGTTTGTAAGGCGGTAAGGCGACCTAAGGCGCTAGGGGGGCGCTCTACCGCTTAGGCGACGCCTAAGCGCCTAAGGCGGGCGCCTAAGCGCCTAAGGCGGGCAAAAACCTAAGGCGCTGGGGGAGGCGCTCTATCGCCTAAGCGTCCTAAGGCGGACGCCTTAAAAAGCATGGCCTCGTCAAGATACTTGTTTCCGAAGTCCTGTTGCAAGTGGTGTTCTTGGGTGTTTTCCGCCCTGCTACTATACTGAATACTTTCCATATTGTTACATGGATTCATTTGCCACTATAGCTCGTCTCCTTGCATAACAGTTAGGATCCATGAGCGAGAGTTTCTGACGGGAGAATGCTAATTTCAGCCATCAAGTGCACTGTTCAATTAACAAGCAAGCTATAAGTTCCCATCATCCTCAAGCATATAACATATTCATGACATGATGACAAGCAAAATAACAATGTATCCCTAGCAAAACAGCACGTGAGCTCAGTTTCCATCTCTAAAAAAGACAATATGAACTCAATTTCCATATTCCACACATAACCATGAATTTACCCAAGCCATTGCATTGCACCTAGTCAAACAACCTAACAACAAGTAAACAGTGGCTTTCAGCGGCAGCAGAAGCAACTTCTCCAACCGCTAATATTCGTATTACTATCTGACCTGGCTAACTATATTCCTTGGCCTCACCGATCGAAATTGACACATATTTTCAATCAAATAGCCAAAGAAACCAGCAGAAATCACAGTCTCCAGTCATCTCCAAGCGATCACTACAATGCACCGTACGACCAGACATCATTCAAAGATTGATAAGCACCCAAAAGATGTCTCCTGATTACAGCCAACTAGTTAACCAGACCGGATCGATGAGCTATGATCGCATCGGAGAGGCGAGGTTGGACTTACACCCAGCGAGTAGGAGAGCGCGGCGCGGAGGCTGGCCGGGAGCTGCTGCGCCGCGGACATCTCGAAGAAGGTGGGCCGTGCGCCCTGTCCTCCCACCTGGAACAGCATCGCGCCGCCGGCGTCGCAGCCTCCTCCGGGGTTAAGTGGTGGGGATAGGGTTAAGCCTCGAGCCTATATTCAGACGCGGCGGCTCGGCGAGTTCTAGAGGCGGAGCTGTATCCCGGCGGGGTTATCCGGTGCCGGTGGCGGCGTGGCTCCTTCGTGTGTAGCCCTGCGCGTCCACGCCGGTGAGGGAAAGGAGAGGTGGGGCGCAAAAGAGAAGCTGTGAGTGTGACGGGTCGGACCATCGGACGCGTGGGGGAGAAGAGACGAGATGATGGGCTTATGGACTTTTCAGCCGGCCCGATAAAGGATGAGATTTCCTGCCTTGCCGGTCTGCCAAGGCCTTGTCTAGGCCTCTAGGGCGCCCTTGCTTGGCGTCTCCAATGTTTAACCTAAAAGCTTCCAAACGCGCGTGCGCTCGTCTGTTGAAGCGAACGGCCGCGTGCGCGCCGTCAGATCGCGAGATCGCTTTGCGATCCGTGCGTCAGGTGCCACCTGGTCGGAATAGGTCCCCACCCCGCAGCGAGACAGCGTCGTGGTGCACGTGTGACGTGTGCACATAGCAGTTAACGCGTCCCGCACGAACTGCTCTTCCACCTCGCTCATTTCCGTTCGGGGAAGGAGGGAGCGAGCCCAGAAATTTTCCACTTCAATGAGATTCGCCGCGGGGAAGCGGATACGGGAGCAGCGGCTGGGGTGTCGGGGGTGCAGATCCACGGGGGACAGGCGGTGGTGCGGGGGAGCAGCAACGATAGGCGGTGTTGCGGAGGATCAAGCGGCGACAGGCGACGGGTGTGGACCTGGTCCGACCGGCGGTGGTGCGGAGCTTCGGCGACAGCAGGCGGTGTGGACTGCGGAGCTTCGACGACGGGTGGTGCGTGGAGCTCCTCCTGCTCCAGTGCCGGCCGTGCCGCTCCTCCTGTTCCGGTGCCGCATGCCGTGTGCCAGTTCTTCTCGGCTAGCGTTGCTAAAACGGTAATGGAAGGGATAGGCAGTTCAGCTGCTTTTTGGGGATACCACGATTGATTTCGACCAGGTTGCAATTGGGCCTTAGTTGGGCTACACGTGAGAAGGAGAGAGGGGAAAAAGAGGGGCCGTTCTGATTGAGCCCAACCTGTTTTTTGATAGAGTAGTTATGTTATTGTCAGATTATTGCCTAACAACACATAGTAGTTGCCCAAGTCTGTCATTGTGTTGCCTAACATCGTAAATTAGTTGCTCAATTACGGACATAGTAGTTGCTCACTTTTAGCTATTTGTTGCCCAAGTCTGTCATCGTAAGATTGTATCCTAACCGTACATAGTAGTTGCTCACTTTTAGCTATTTTGTTGCCTAATTCTTATATTTACAAACTGTAAAGTTGTTTTTCATCATTTTACGAGTTTGCCTGTTGTTGTGAAGTTGCCTATCGCCATTGAGAAGTTGCCTACCGACGTAATGAAGTTGTCAAATGTTGTTATGAAGTTGCCTACTCTGGTAATGAAGCTGCCTATCGATGTTAAGAAGTTGTGTACCAGTGTTATAAAGTTGCCTAACTTTGTTTGAGAAGTTGCCTACCACCATTGTAAATTTGCATACCTCAATTGAGAAGTTGCTTCTTCGTGAACCAAAGTTGCTCTCCGGGCACTAAAGTTGCTTATTCCCGCATCAAAATTGCTTCGTCGTGCACCTAAGTTGTTTGCTAAAAACTTTGTAAAGTCGAAGTTGCCTACGTCCGTATTTTACATTATAGACCATTATTGTGAACGTTACATTATAGACCATTATTGCAAATGTTGTCTATTTTCGTAAATTTTACAACAGTCGTAGGCAACTACACATCCCTTTTAGACAACAATTAGATAGAATTAAGCAATGTTTACACACATTTAGGCAAACAACCCCTTAAGAGTCCACCACGAGGCCGAGACCACCGGCTCAGAGTCCTAGGTCCTCGGCGAGCGCGAGGAGCCGAGCAGGAGCGCCTTGTGGTCGAGCGGCGACGTCGGGACACGCTCGGATTCGCCGTCATCCGGGGACTGCTTCGTGGTGGCGAGCTCACAAAAGTTGCTTCGCCACCCACAAATGTTGCTTCGGCGCCCACAAAAGTTGCTTCCTCGGCCACAAAAGTTGCATCGATGGCCACAAAAGTTGCTTCATCGCCCACAATGTTGCTTTCGCGCCGTCACCCCCGACGAGAGTGACATCCACCACGAGGCCGAGACCACCGGCTCGGAGTCCCAGGTCCTCGGCGAGCGCATGGAGCTGACTAGGAGCGCCTTGTGGTCGAGCAGCGACGTCGGGCTCCGCTCGGGCTCACTGGCGTCCGGGGACCACATCGCGGCAGCAAGCCCGACGAATAGCCGTGGCACAGCCAAGAGCGCACCACCGGCACCACGAGGCCTGGCATCTCCTCGGTCGCCCCCCGACAGATTCCGGGCCCTGGCTCGACACCATCCTCCGCAGCATCGCCAGACGGAACAACTTTGCCCAAAAATGTTGCTTCGTCTCCTATAAAATTTGCTTTGGCGCCCACAAAAAGTAGCTTCATCGCCTAAATATGTTGCTTCGACCCCCAAAAAATTGCTTCGGCACGCACAAAAAGTTGCTTGGTCGCCAAATCTCTCTTACCCTATCTTATGCGTGAGAGAGATTTGAGCAACTATTATACCATTTTTAGGGGACAAATTGGCGTAATTAAGCAAGTACCAACTATCTTACATGTGGGACCCCTATCTCTCCCCAAATCTCTCTCATCCTTATCTTCTTCCTCCCACATATCTCTCTCCTTCCCGACTCCTCCTCTGTCTTCCCGTCACCCAAGCATGCTCCGCCAGTTCCGGCCGCCATCGACCTCCTCTCGCACCGTGGTTCACCAGGCGGAACTGTCAGCCTTCTATTCCCCAATTGCCTACCAGCCAGAAGTCGCTCTGCCTCCGCGCTGCTCCCACGAGCTGATGCTCCTGGCCAAGGCGCAGTCGGCCTGGAGACGGCCCCACTAGTAGAAAAAAAGGCTACTAGTGGCGCACCAAAATCGACTATCGGTGGCGCACCGTGGTGCGCCACTAAACTCGCGCCACTGGTAAGTGTTACCCGCTAGTGCGCCACATGTAACCAAATTATCAGTGGCGTACCAGCCCGTGCGCCACTGATAGTCGACTCTAGTGCACCACAGGTAAGCTTAGGGGGCACCCATATACAGGTAACTCAGTTACCAGTGGCGCGCGCTATAAATGGTGCGCCACTAGTAAGTTGAATACCAGTGGCGCGCTCTTCACCCTGTGCGCCACTGGTAACAATTTATGAATTATAAAAAAATACTACTAGTGGCGCACTATTTCTGTTTTGTGCGCCACTAGTATCATTTACGGGATTAAATTAATTAATTAATAAATTTAAGAAACACAAATAACATTTTCAAGAGTGGTATCCTACATCATTAATTACAACTCCACATTGTTTGAGAACACAAATATACATAAGCGACGCTGCACATTGTTTCAGAAACTCAAATATACATAAGCGACGTCAACGTCGCTGCAACCCCGGTGTTGATGTTGTCGTCGCCGCCACAGCCCCCGTGTCAATGTCATCGTCGCCACCACAACCACGTGTCAATGTCGTCGTGACACGTCGTCGTCGCCGCCGCAAACATATCTACAAAACCATGCACATACAAGTCATTACACAGTTAGTTTTATACACATATATATTTTCAAGTTAAATACAATTAACATATCTAACATAGGGAATAGGCTCCAAGTACTTTTCCTGTTTTTAGGCTTATTAAGAAAACGAGATAAAACACTACAACAAGCCTAAATGAATTTTTAAGTAGTACACATGAATCATCCAAGCCGTTATGTTACTTCAACTCAACGAGTGCTTGGTTAGATTAAATTATTCAGAAATGAGTATTTCTTACATACATGCCTAGCTAGACTACATGCAGCGCCATGGTTGTCCAACCCTGCAGCTACAACTACCAAATATGTATTGAGCTTTGAGATACTAGAAAGCTGTAGGGGCTGGTAATACTTATGCATTGTAGCTAATTTTGTTAAATGCAAATTCGAAATCAAATCGGTACAGTGGGCAGTTGGGCATAGTAAAGCTGCAGGGTTTCAATGGCTAGAAATGGGAATTTATATCATACCAAGAAAGTATATATCTTGTGCTGTCCTATTTACATGTTCCTAGCAATAAGTACAAGAATGGCGTTGGGTTTCTGTCACATGCTATCTCCCCCCACTTATACACATGTCAATATTTTTGGCAATAAAAAGGGGAAAAAGCTGTGGTTGTCACCAAACAACATAATTTTCTGACCAATATTATACCAATAACAACATCAGCATTTCGACAATCTCAACACCAACAGGCATACTCCTACATCATTATTACTTTGTGGTTGTTTCAAGTGTGCAAGTAACTGATAAGCAACATTATAAAGTCTGCTGTTTCCAGAATTCAGAATAAGAAGTAGCTGACTTGGGCAATTCATAACAAGATGATACTCATGGAAATTAAGTCCCAACTTGTTAACCAACCAACCATGTGAGAACTACAATCAAATATATCAAAGTAATTTCTCTTATGCTAGAAATACCTCATACCATCGAGTATATCAAATTAGTTACACACTCGTCTCCACTTAAGGATAGCACAATATTACTTAGCAGTTATAATTTTTGATGTGGTACTACCCTACTGATAATGGAGCATGCAAGCACTTCCTAGTAGTTCCTAGGAAATACTACGGCATACTAAGCTACAGGTGGTGTTGTGTGTGCATAATAAGCTACTGTGAAGATAGAATCGCAACTAAATTTCCAGGTACCATAGTTCTTGGTACAAGAGCAGCAGCAACAAGATTTGTAGCACTCCAAGATACATAGAGCAAAATGTGTACCACAGTGAAGGAGGAGAAGATGCGCATGGAAGGTCTCACCAAAGCGAGGACGGCCGGTGGCAGGTCGCGGCAGCTACGGGTGGGGCGCCCCCTCGTGAAGAGTACCGCCGGAGGAGGCCGGTGGCGGCAGGGATCGACGGCCAGGCCAGAGAAACTCCGGACCCGCGGAGCCTGCTCTCGATCTCGATCTCGATGAGCTCGATGGCGACGGTGGGGAGCTCGGCGAGCTCGAAGACCCACGCGCCGGTGTGCTCGGCCTGCTCGGCATCTGAGGCGGCGGCGCGGGCGTAGGTGGAGGCCTCCCGCGCGAGAGCGGAGCGGGCGTAGGTGGAGGCCGGAGGAGATCGAGCGGGCGGCGGCGGTGAGAGAGAGGGGGTGCGGTGGTGGGCGTGACGGCGAGAGAGGGGCCGGCGTGGGCCGATGGCGAGGATGGAGGCGGCGCAAGGCTCGTCGGCGGCGCGGAGGCATGGGCGCGGTGCGGGGCAGAGGCGTGGGCGCGGTGGTGGTGGTCTGGTGGATAGGAGAAGCGTGAGGACTAGGTGAGGATAAGGCCACTCGACAAAAAAAAGGTGAGGATAAAAATACCTGTGGCGCACCACACACTGTGCGCCACAGATAAAAAAAATTACCTATGGCACACCACAACCCAGTGCACCACTGGTAGTCTCTCTCCTCCACCCCAAAATTTTCCAAATTTAGATGGAACTTACCAGTGGCGCACCAGGTTTACGGTGCGCCACTGGTAAATATATACCAGTGGCGCACCAATATCTTGTGCGCCACTGGTATTTTCTGCCAACTCCCAAAACCGAGGTGAGAGACTATCAGTGGCGCACCGTAAACGTGGTGCGCCACTGATAGCATCTCACCTATAAGTTTTTTTTCTACTAGTGCCCAGTAGACAGTAGTCCTCCCCGCAAGATGAGGAGGGCAGCGGCGAGGGCGACTCGCGCAAGGAGCGCGTCGTGGTCACGGGCGCGGTGCGGTGGTTGGCCGGGGACAGGACGCGCGGCATGGCCGCGGGCGCAAAACGGTGGTTGACCGGTGCGACAGGAACTTTTCTTTTTCAGCCTGCCGTTCCGATGCGCGAAGCTACGGCCGGCCGTTCGCTAGACGCGTCCTTTTCGTTTGGGTCATAAGCTAGGCCCCACCGTACTTCTTATGGCGACTTAAAATTCTCACAATGCTTAAGACCAACAAGAGCCATAACGTGGAGCCCACATCTGTACCATCAATGCTAGAAATACTGCCGCATGCAAGCAAACTACGATGGAATCATGCAGTCATAGGAGAGATGAGAGAGAAACAAACGTTTTGTAAACACTATGGCCTGGTCATACCGGTGAGGTCGCCCTTAAGGAGTCTTTTGCTAAGACCGAGTCCCACTATGTTTATTTCCAGCTATGGTCGACTATAGCATCTCTAGTAAACTACGCAATTTTGGCTGATGGTGATCGGAATACCCAATTTTTCCATCGCCGTGCTAGTAATCGCAGGCAAAAGAACAAGATAGCTCAGCTGACCAAGTCGGATGTCACTATAACTGAAGACGCAGCTGAGATGGGAGAAATGACGAGGAGTTTCTATAACAATTTATATGAATCTGAAGGTGTGTCGGATATGCAAGTAGTACTGGATACTGTTCCAACAAAAGTATCTACTTTTTTTTTTTTTAGGATAACAAAAGTATCTACTGACATGAACAGAATTTTGACGAGGAGTTTTACAACCCAGGAAGTTAAAATCGCGTTGTTCCAAATGTTTCCAACTAAATCTCCTGGGCCGGACGGTTTTCCGGCCCATTTCTTCCAGCGCCACTGGTCTTTGTGTGGTGAGGAGGTCACAACAGTGGTTTTGCGAATATTGGAAGGGATTGATGATCCAGAGGAAGTGAACCGTACTTTCATTGTTATGATTCCCAAAATAGCAAGCCCAACAGATTTGGGACAATTCAGGCCAATTAGTCTCTGCAATGTTTTGACAAAGATTGCCTCAAAGGTGCTTGCGAACAGGTTGAAGCAAATTTTGCCTGAAATCATTTCTTGTGAGCAATCTGCTTTTGTTCCCGGGCGGCTAATAACAGATAACATAATAGCTGCGTATGAGTGCTTACACTTCATGAAGCGCCGACGAACAAAGAAAAATCCTTTTTGCGCTTTGAAGTTGGATATGCGGAAAGCATATGATAGAGTAGAATGGACTTATCTGAGGGCAATTATGCAAAAACTTGGATTTATACAGAGTTGGATTGATATGGTGATGAGGATGGTAAGATCAGTATCCTTCTCTGTGTTGTTTAACGGATCTCCTTTGGAAAGTTTTCGACCAACCAGGGGAATTCGTCAAGGTGACCCTATTTCACCTTATCTTTTCTTGATAGTGGCTGAGGGCCTTTCTATTGGGTTGCGTGTACGGTAAATTAAAAATTTCCGTATAGCTACGCAACAACTGCCAAGATCTACTATGAAGATACATACGAATACGAAGATCCAAAGATCTAGATAGAATACGTTACCAACACCGAAGTTTGCGGAAGAAGTGTTGATGACGTAGTTGATGTAGCTCGTCGTCGTCTCTCTCAACCAAGCCTGATAGAGAGATTCCGACGCCTTCTCCTCCTCGCCTTGTCACCTTGATCCAATAGCGTGAGGGTCAACCGTCAAGATCGACGGATCACCCCTCCGAGAGCTTGCATGCGTACGCCGGGAAAGGTTCAACAGGGCTTCGCCGTCCAAGCTTGAAGCACTACTGGTGTATATGAAGGTGGAGATCTCAACACATGAGAAAGAGAGAGAGAGAGATTAGATCTTGTCTAATCGGATAGGTTGCCTCTAAATAGAGGTTCCTCTAATCCAACTAGAAGAGGTCTAAACTAGAGAACTTGTCTCAACTTGTGTGTCTCCAAATAGGAGGGGGTGGGGGTTTATATAGATGGCCCAAGGGGTGGAGGGACTTGGGGAAGGGAAAGCTTTCTCCTTGTCCAAGTCAACTTGGGCAAGGGGAAAGTCCCCAAGCCCAATTCGGTTTGGGAGGAAGAGTTGGAGTTGGACTCCAACTCCCCTCCCCCTCCACCGCCTCTACCGCCGCCGCCGCCGGGTGGGGCCCACCCTAGGCCGCACCGACCTAGGAGGTGGGGCCCACCTTGCCGCACCGACCTAAGGGGGCGAGGCCTGCCCTAAGCCGGCCGGCTTGGCCGCCGCCTCCGCCGCCTTCCCCCATGGGCCGCAAGGGCCCATTAGGGTTTCGGCTGGGGGGGAGCCTCCCCCCCATGGTGCCTTGGCCCACCACCACCACTTGGTGGTGCGGCTACCTTGGTGGGCCCTAGGGCCCATCTTGGTAGCCCCATGGTTGTCTCCAATTTTATTTATAATTTTCCAATAATTAATTAATTAATTAATCAATTAATTCTTTTGTCTAATTAATTCCAAATAAACATTTTCCTTTTACAGAAAATTCCCGGAATTAAATACTTATCATGTAAAACACTTTTACATGATCCGAGACACCTAGTGTCCGCCGACAAAATTCCTAGATAAATATTTCCATCCTTTATAAACCCTCGGAATAAATCCGACCGTGATAGCAGCTTCTATCACAATATAATCTCTCCGATAAAACCATATCTATCACGCAGACACTATGCCGGTGATACCCTCTCCATGTTTCAGACCAACCATAATACACAACTAACCAATCCTAGTTTAAGCGTGTCCACCCTACAGGTTCGATAACGTGTAGCTATAATTGGATATCCAATCACCGGCCAGGGTCAGGTCCGTGGACGACCTGAATAACTGCTACCGTTATGCGAAGACACTCTATTGAACCTGCTGGCTATTTAATATATCATTCCCATTACTCGCGATACCAAAACTTCACCCGAGATATAGATCCGTGGATGACACCATGAATCAATCATTGATTCATTACATCTTTGTCTATCTCGTTAACCGGCAAGTTTCCTTTACTCGTTTCCGTATCATGATATCCCACACGGTGTAGGTTTACCATGCATTATCTGCAGAACTGTCGGGGATGTAACCCCGGGTACCCCAGAGTTGGTGGTTTAGTTGAGTTGATGGAGGAAGAAACAACAAATAAATAACCGTAAAGATAAAGGAAACAGAGAAAAAACAATAAGCCTGGGCCGAGTTACCCAGCGTTAGGCCGAGGTACGTCTAACTCGTTTGGGCCGAGTTCTCCCTAAACCTCGGAGCAGGCCAATCTCCAGGAGCGGGAGTGTTGCACACCTCGGCTGGGCCGACCTCTCTTTAGCCCAGCTGGGCCGAGGTCCCCAAGGCCTAGTGGGCCGACGTTGACTTTGCCATCGCCTCGACGGCTTCCACCTCGGCTTCGTCCCGAAGGCTGCCATCCCCGCGCCGCCCCGGCTCCAGCGCTTCCGGCTGCGCCTCCCCGTCGCCACCTCCTCAACCCCCGCATCCTCGGCCCCGACCTCGTACAGCTCCGCCCGGCGCCCGCATCGACCTCGCCGCCGTCCCCAACCCCGGCTACGTCGACCCGGCGACCTCGCCATCTTCGACCCCAGCGACCTCGGCGTCCTCAACCTCGCGCCTCCCGCCTCACCGGGTCAAGCACCTCGAGCGTCGCCAGGCCGAGACACCTCGGTGGGCCGAGTCGGCCGTCTCCTCCAGCGTGTACTCCAGGGCCGACCGAGATACACGCAGACCAAGCATACACCTCAGATCCGAGGTGACACTGCCGACGTCTTCATCAACTCTGCCTCGACCGGGTTCTCCTTCACTGACACTGCAACGACCGAGGCAGCTTCGACCGGGAACCCCAGCCTCACATCCGAGATCGCCAGGAGCTACTTCGACCGAGGTAACCAAGATGAGACCGAGGCAATGGCACGCACGGACGGACCGAGGTACGGCAGCAGGCCGACATTCCTTCATCGACGAGTATAGATGCTATGCCAAGATCCAGGAGACAGACGCTAGAGGACAAAGACGATGACACAGGCAGCGTGCTACAGTGCCAGCGATGTGACTAGAGTACATCTCCATGACGCAGCTACAGTGTGATTAGACCCCATTGGTCAGATCATCTACAGTGTACCTGGAATAGTGTTTCTTGTCCCCTGCTTGTCCCCTTGTTGTCCCCTGGGCTCTCTCTATATAAAGAGCACCAGGGGAGAGGCAAAGGGACAGGCACACAAGGCCCCTGGGCTCATTTCCCCCTGCGGGAGCTCTCCTCTCTGGGGATTAGCAGTGTTTAGCAACTTAATTAGCAGTGATTAGAGGCATACTTAGAGGTATTTAGAGGTTTACAGCTCGAGGAGCATTTGTACACACCGCATGTGAGACGAGAATACACCAAAGTAGGATAGATGCTGCAGTAGGGGTTTTACCTCCTCACGAGGGCCCCGAAGCAGGGTAGATCTTTGTGTTTGCAGTGTTCTTCGTGTGCGACTCCATCGCGCAATCCCTCCCCGAATCCTCAAGCGTACGTTCGGCCCCAGACTAAGCCTACCCCTAGGCATCTGCGTGATCCCACCACGACAGTTGGCGCCCACCATGGGGCTGATAGTGGCGCTTGCTGGATTAATTCGGATGGGACCTTCGTCATCAACGCGGGGACTCAACTTCGGCATCGTCCCCGTGTCATTTTCGAGTTGGCTACAGTGCGAATCGGAGCTGTTCTGGAATCCGAACTGTTCTGGAATCCGAGGTGTTCTGGAATCCGAGTTGTTCTGGAATCCGAGCTGTTCTGGAATCCGAGGTGTTCTGGAATCCGAGGTGTTCTGAAGTCCGAGGTATCCTGGGAGAATCCGAGTTAAGACTTGGAAATCCGAGTTAAGACTTCTCCAACAATCTGACCGTGTAAGTATCATTTATATGTCTGCCCATGCTTCTAAATAGTCTCAAATAGTACTCGGGGACTGGCCCCTCATTTCTACCTTGCTTTGATTAGTTGTTTTACCCGGGACAAGATGTCTTGACCCGGGGACTGGATAGCCAGACTGTTTTACACCTTCTCCTAGATAAGAAAAGTAACTCGGGGACTCGGTTGAAACCGAGTCTAGTTCTTTGTGCTTGGTAACTCTTGTTAGATTCGTTTTCTATTAAGTGCTATAGCTGGTTTGCCTCGGTTAGTTTAATTGTTATTCCCGTCAAATATTCTTCATGATATGTATGTTGGACTAACGTTGAAAGGTGACATCGGATTTGTTGAGAATGTTCGTTACTGAGGTATCCTGGAAAATCCGAGGTATATTGGAAATCCGGGTCATATTGGAAATCCGGGTCATGTTGGTAATCCGAGGTATATTGGAAATCCGGGTCATATTGGTAATCCGAGGTATATTGGAAATCCGCGTCATATTGGAAATCCGGGTCATATTGGTAATCCGAGGTATATTGGAAATCCGGGTCATATTGGTAATCCGAGGTATATTGAAAATCCGGGTCATATTGGAAATCCGGGTCATATTGGTAATCCGAGGTATATTGGAAATCCGGGTCATGTTGGTAATCCGAGGTATATTGGAAATCCGGGTCATGTTGGTAATCCGAGGTATATTGGAAATCCGGGTCATATTGGTAATCCGAGGTATATTGGAAATCCGGGTCATATTGGTAATCCGAGGTATATTGGTAATCCGAGATATATTGAAAATCCGGATCGTAATGGAAATCCGGGTTATAATGGAAATCCGAGGTATCAAGGTTATATTGGTTATCTCAAATTACCCAAGGTACCCTGGCATTATCGGTATTCTCTAGATCGCCGTTTGTTTCGGTTTGCCATAGTATCACGGCATCATTTCATATCCCAAATCACTGTTTATTTCGGTTTGTCACGATATCCTGGCATCATTCCATATCCCAAATCATCGTTTATTCTATTTGCCAATGTATCATGGCATTACCTATGTACCAGATCAGTGTCTATGTTGGTTAATCAGAGGCAACCTTTGAGATATGTTTTTGCAGGTTATGTATCAAACCAGCAGTGGCTGGAGACATCTATGTCGGTATACGCCCGAAGTGGCTAAAACCGGCATTCGAGATATGCTTGTGTCAAACCAGCAGTGGTTGGAGACATCTATGTCGGTATACGCCCGAAGTGGCTAAAACCGGCATTCAAGATATGCTTATGTCAAACCAGTAGTGGCTGGAGACATCTATGTCGGTATACGCCCGAAGTGGCTAAAACCGGCATTCGAGATATGCTTGTGTCAAACCAGCAGTGGATAGAGACATCTATGTCGGTATACGCCCGAAGTGGCTAAAACAGGCATTCGAGATATGCTTATGTCAAACCAGCAGTGGCTGGAGACATCTATGTCGGTATACGCCCGAAGTGGCTAAAACCGGCATTCGAGATATGCTTATGTCAAACCAGCAGTGGCTGGAGACATCTATGTCGGTAAGCGCCCAGAGTGGCTACCAGACAACCGAGATACCGAGATATGTGATGTGCCCAGAGGGGCCAAGATACTGAGACATGTGTGATATGCCTAGAAGGGCCGAGATACCGAGACATATGAGATACGTACTTGCAGGTTTATGTCGGTCCAGTTTAAGCTGGCGGCATCCAAGTTTGGTAAAAGCCAGGAGGGCCAACCGACGCTGGCGGCATCCAAGTTCGGTAAAAGCCAGGAGGGCCAACCGACGCTGGCGGCATCCAAGTTCGGTGAAAGCCAGGAGGGCTAAGAACCGACGCTGGCGGCATCCGAGTTCGGTAAAGGCCAGGAGGGCTAAGAACTGACATATGCTGGTGACCATGCAGGCAGTGTGCCAAATTGCCCAATGTCGGTAGAAACAGCTATGTGTGGCCCTGCCCATGCAGGCTACACATTTCCAACACAAACTGTCCATCTCGTTGTTGATTCGGGTGAGCTCGGTCAACCGGATGTCGCAGTTGGCCTGGAAGGCATGGCTAAGATGACCAAATTACAATGGCGCCCATACACGCAGGAGGTCGTGTACATAGAGGTTTCGATGGTGGCATTTGTTTTTGTAAGTCTGTGCGCGACTCTGCGAGTCCCCCACAGCCTCGGGGACTACTGTCGGGGATGTAACCCCGGGTACCCCAGAGTTGGTGGTTTAGTTGAGTTGATGGAGGAAGAAACAACAAATAAATAACCGTAAAGATAAAGGAAACAGAGAAAAAACAATAAGCCTGGGCCGAGTTACCCAGTGTTGGACGAGGTACGTCTAACTCGTTTGGGCCAAGTTCTCCCTAAACCTCGGAGCAGGCCAATCTCCAGGAGTGGGAGTGTTGCACACCTCGGCTGGGCCGACCTCTCTTTAGCCCAGCTGGGCCGAGGTCCCCAAGGCCTGGTGGGCCGACGTTGACTTTGCCATCGCCTCGACGGCTTCCACCTCGGCTTCGTCCCGAAGGCCGCCATCCCCGCGCCGCCCCGGCTCCAGCGCTTCCGGCTGCGCCTCCCCGTCGCCACCTCCTCAACCCCCGCATCCTCGGCCCCGACCACGAACAGCTCCGTCCGACGCCCGCATCGACCTCGCCGCCCTCCCCAACCCCGGCTACGTCGATCCGGCGACGTCGCCATCTTCGACCCCAGCGACCTCGGCGTCCTCAACCTCGCGCCTCCCGCCTCGCTGGGTCAAGCAACCTCGCGCCTCGCCAGGCCGAGACACCTCAGCGGGCCGAGTCGGCCATCTCCTCCAGCGTGTACTCCGGGGCCGACCGAGATACACGTAGACCAAGCATACACCTCGGATCTGAGTTAACACTGCCGACATCTTCACCAACTCTGCCTCGACCGGGTTCTCCTTCACCGACACTGCAACGACCGAGGCAACTTCGACCGGGAACCCCAGCCTCGCATCCGAGATCGCCAGGAGCTGCTTTGACCGAGGTAACCAAGACGAGACCGAGGCAACGACACGCACGGACGGACCGAGGTACGGCAGTAGGCCGGCATTCCTTCATCGACGAGTACAGATGCTATGCCAAGATCCAGGAGACAGACGCTAGAGGACAAAGACGATAACACAGGCAGCGTGGCTACAGTGCCAGCGATGTGACTAGAGTACATCTCCATGACGCAGCTATAGTGTGATTAGACCCCATTGGTCACATCATCTACAGTGTAGCTGGAATAGTGTTTCTTGTCTCCTGCTTGTCCCCTTGTCCCTTTGTTGTCCCCTGGGCTCTCTCTATATAAAGAGCACCAGGGGGAGAGGCAAAGGGACGGGCACACAAGGCCCCTGGGCTCATTTCCCCCCGGGAGCTCTCCTCTCTAGGGATTAGCAGTGTTTAGCAGCTTAATTAGAAGTGATTAGAGGCATACTTAGAGGCACTTAGAGGTTTACAGCTCGAGGAGCATTTGTACACACCGCATGTGAGATGAGAATACACCAAAGTAGGATATATGCTGCAGTAGGGGTTTTACCTCCTCACGAGGGCCCCGAAGCAGGGTAGATCTTTGTGTTTGCAGTGTTCTTCGTGTGCGACTCCATCGCGCAATCCCTCCCCGAATCCTCAAGCGTACGTTCGCCCCAGACTAAGCCTACCCCTAGGCATCTGCGTGATCCCACCACGACAAGAACATATTGGATACCTTATAATGCCGAGAGGGCCCAGGGCGTATCTCTCTAATCACCGAGGAGTAATTTTCCATCTCAGAACATTACGATATACACACACCTTGAAGGCACCCAGTGACTGCCGTTTTGCCACCCAGTTACGGCTGTGGCGTTGATAGTACCAAAGTAACTCTTTCAGTATGCATAACCCTAATAACCTCATGGTTACAGGACATGTTATATAATAAGCTTACTGTGATAAAGCTAAGGACAAAAAGACATTTTAACGGAATCTCTTAGCATACCAGAACTTGGGTTTACCCGGCCATATTATTATCCAATAATATGCCACTCATTGATGCTGACATAAACAATGTCCATGACTAGGAAAGCAGTGTCATCTAGCAATCAACAGATTAGTCCGTAAAAGAACTAGGGTATATTTTATGTGTTCATATTCCCTACACGCGTACGAGTGAGCTTTCCCCTGAATCATGTATTCAGAAACCACCGTAGTTATAGCATAGAGAATACAAATCATAATTAATGAATCAGATGTATAAATACATTGCCTTTTGGGCATACATCCAACACTTTCGTGCCTGTTAAAAAATAGAAGTCAGTCATCAAACCTCGAAGGTATCAAGGTGGCGCCAACTGCTCCGGCGGTTAACCATCTCTTGTTTGAAGATGACAGCCTGCTGCTTTTCACGGCGAGTGAGGGTGGGCAATAGAGGTTCAGAACGTGCTGAATGCGTACTGTATGGCTTCAGGACAGAGGGTGAACACGGACAAATCCTCTGTTTTCTTTATCAAAGGTTGCCCAAATAGGATACGTGATCAAGTGAAAAACATTCTGGAGGTTCCTAATGAGACTCTGAGTGAGAAGTACCTAGGAATGCCGTCTGACGTGGGGCGCTCATGGAATGGCTCTTTTAAGTTCTTGAAAGATAGACTTTGGAAAAGAATTCAGGGTTGGATGGAACAACTTTTGTCAGCTGGTGGGAAGGAGATTCTTATCAAATCAGTTGCTCAAGCTGTTCCAACTTATTCTATGCCATGCTTTCGGCTGCCAAGGGGGTGTGTCTTCATCTAAATTCGTTGATCCACAATTTCTGGTGGGGTAGCAAAGAAGGCAAGAGAAGAACATGTTGGGTTTCTTGGGATGTGATGACTAGTCCTAAATATATGGGAGGTTTGGGTTTTCGGGACATTGAACTCTTTAACCTTGCGATGCTAGCAAAGTAGGCGTGGAGGATACCGATGGACCCGAATTCTTTGAGCTCTCGCTTGCTGAAAGTAGTTTACTACCCAAATGGAGAGCTCCTAGATGCTTCTTTGGGTAGTCACCCCTCGCAGATTTGGCGCTCTATATTAGATGGTGTGGACGTTTTAAAGCAGGGGTTAGTCGGAAGAATTGGATCGGGAGAGGATACTGATCCATGCAATAATAATTGGCTACCAAGAGATTTCTTACTGAGACCGGTTGCATGTTTGAAGGAGGATCCACTAGCCAGGGTTAAGTGATTTTATTGACACACCTTCTGCCTCCTGGAATGTGCAACGGCTACAAGAATTCTTTGTAGAAATGGATGTTGGGGCAATCAGAAATATACCTCTAAGTACTGTTCATCGTCCTGATGAATGGGCGTGGCACTATGAAAGGAAAGGATTGTTTACTGTCCGGTCAGCTTACAGGATGTTGATTGAGACAAAGAAGAGAAGGGAGGACTGGCTTGAGGGAAATGCTGCTAATTCCAATTTAGTACAGCAGCAAAAACATTGGACCTCAATCTGGAAAATTAAGGTACCCTCGAAACTGAAAGTTTTCTCTGGAGGTTGGCGAGACATTCCTTACCGACAGGAGAAACGAGACACAAGCGAAATATGGCTCAAACAGCAGAATGTGGGATTTGTGGAGCAACAGATGACTCCTGGAAGCATGCTCTGCTGGAGTGTAATATGGCAAAGTGCGTTTGGGCTTTGTGCGATGAAGAAGTAGTTGAACATATTAGCATGATTGATGAAGAAAATGCTAAGCTCTGGATCTTTGTAGTGATGAACTCGGTAAAACATGAGGAGCTTATCTCGGTACTGGTAACAATGTGGTCAATCTGGTATGCGAGACGGAAAGCAATTTTTGATGATGAATATCAGAGCCCGTTGTCAACATTCAGTTTCATTAATAAATTCATGAGTGATCTCGATTTAATTCGGGAGGAGAAATGTCGGGGGGCTGCCCCCGGGTAGGGCAAAGAGGTGGTGTTGGGAGCTATAAAGTGGAAGGGAAAGTCAATCCGGGTCACTCAAGCCGGATCACTTGGATCGGATCGGTTGAGAAAGTCGGTTAGTACTCAATCTTGTTTAAGTACAGGGAGACGCCAAAGGGGAACAGGCAAAGTCTAGCCGGATCAGAAGAAGAGATCCGGCTCAACTAGCCGGGTTGCCTGGAAGAGATCCGGCTCAACTAGCCGGGTTGCCTGGAAGAATCCGGCTTACCAGCAATGTCGGATAATGCACAAGGGCCGAGTAATGTCAGTAAGTTCACGGGTCCTGCAGGCCTCCTGCCCGAGGCTCAGAGACAGCCAGGTCGAGACACGGGATTCCTGGGAGCGCAGCAACCTAGGAGCTGACTCGGCCAATTCGGGAAAGGGGCTATGACCTAGACCCGGTGGGCTACACCTGCCATTGCCCGAAGTGGCAAGATAGGCCTGCTAGGGCCTGACAGTCCAGCCGTTGGACTGACAGGGGGCAGAGGCTTGTCCTCTTCCTCTTGGAAGTGCCATTATCTCATGGAGCCAGGGGCAAAGAAGTAACTCGGCAAGCCTTTATATACAGCACCACCACCTCCTGTGTGGAGGACGAACCCTAGAGCTCATTTTCCCCCCTTGGTAGCTTCTTCTTCATCGTGAGCTCTCACCATTGTTGCTTCATACAGCTCGAGGAGCGCTTTGTACTTGTCACCATTGAGATATAAAGAGAGTAGGCTAGTGCTGCAGTAGGGGTGTTACCTCCACAAGAGGGCCCCGAAGCAGGGTACATCGTGGTGTGTTTTGTGTTCTTGGTTTCTTGTTCATGTTCTTGCGGTTTCTTGCGTGTTCTTGCTTGTGCACTTCTTGAGTGCATAAACCCTCCCCGGTTCCCCCAACGCACTTTCGGCCCCATCTTAGCCATACCTATGGCATCTGCCGTGATCCCACCACGACAGTTGGCGCCCACCGTGGGGCAGATTGAGGCGTTGGAGGGAGTTTACATCCGGACGGGCTCAGGCGAGCGTGTTCTTTCTGGGCTTATCGCCAAGATCGGCGAGTTCACCTTCGTCAGCGACAATGCAGGGTGTTTCGCCGGCAAGCCCTTCCCCGAGCATGGCTGATGATGCTTGGTAGCTTCGTCACCTATGTTGCTGTCGAGGCTGTTCGCGAGTACCCGGCGCAGGTGCTCGTGGCCGAGGACCCTCCTTCTTTCCGCGCAGCTCTCGGACGGCGTAGCGCTCGCCCCGGGAGTAGTGTGGAGTGATGATGACCGGACCAAGTGCTGGAGCAGGCAAAGGAGATGCCGGCAATAGCATGCCCGAGGAGCTGATCACGCCAACCGATCCGGTTGACAAGCCGACTCGGACGGCAAAGTTCCCAAAGGAGAAACCAGATCCGGTTGGTCCACTTGGCATGTCAAGTAGGGAGGCTCCCTTAGAGGATGTCCTGGAAAAGTTAGCTCGGCCAGTGGCACCTGGGGCAAATGTAGAGCTTACTATAGCTCAGTTAGAGGCAGAGCGCCTGAGGTTGCAAAGAGAAGCCCGGTTGGTGGTAGAGTCTAGGCAAGCATTTGATAGAGATATGAGAGAATATAATGCTGCCAATGGTATTACCGATGGTTTCACTCCGGTAGCGCCTCACCCGCGCAAGAAGCAGATTTGCGTAACAGGGGTAAGGACCTCAATGACGAGTTAGCTAGAGCCGCAAGATCGAGCTCGAGTAAGGCTACTAGTCATAGATCGGGTACAGGCAAGCCGGTGTATAGCTCCCCGGCCAAAATCTTAGGGCTGCAGCGGCAGCGCGAGCCGAGTTGACCACATTAACCGGGGATGCTTGGCGCAAGCAGGCAGAAAGGTCAATGAGCTGGTTGATGTGTGTAACCGGCAGAATGAGGCTTACCGGAAGGCTAATCCGGATGCTGGTGGTTCTCGGGTAGTGTGTCGGCTAAGGCGGTTAGCCAGAGATCCAAGGGGCAAGCGTCATCCCCGCATGTCGGAGCTGACCGGGCCCAAAGCGTGAATTCGGGCAAGAGCAAACAGCTGCAGGCCTATGATGCTGAGTATGCCGGCAAGCAGCTAGCTGCTCAAGGAAGAGGTGGCCAGAGCAGAAACAATGGCGGTCAAGGCAATCCGGGAGCCGGAAGGGGTAATTCGGCTGGCCGAGGTCAACCACCTCGTCCTCCTGGGCAGAATCAACCCCGGCAGGAGCAGCAAGTGATGGTGCAAGCGCAGCAGCAAGGTGGTGGCCAGGCGGGCTACCGCTATGATGATGGTAATTCGGCTATGGCGCGAGCCGGATACCAAACGTATGATAATGCACTTGCGTCCAGGCTGGGACCTCGGACATTGGCTCCGGATGATCAGCGTCTCAGGTTGGATAGGATTTACCAGTCCGAGAGGCTGGAAGAGCAAGGCCCACCAGGTCCTCCATGCTTTGGGCCTAGGATCATGAACGAGCCGAATGTGCCGTTGTTTCAGCTTGGCCGAATCACAAAGCCGTATAACGGCAGCACTAAGCCGCAGGATTGGCTGATAGACTATGTATCCTCGGTGCACATTGCGGGGGGCAATCGCCGATGGGCGGTCCGGTATCTCCCGCATATGTTGGAAGGGCCAGCCCGGATTTGGCTGAATAACTTACCAGAGGGTAGTATCAACTCTTGGATGGATTTGGAGCAGGCATTTTACAGCAACTTCTCCAGCACTTACAAGAGGCCAAACCGACCTCAGCTCTTGTCTGCGTGCAGGCAGGAAGAGCGGGAGACAGACCGAGAATTTTTGACTCGGTGGAGCAACATTCGCAATTCTTGTGAAGGTGTCGTGGAGGAGCAGGCCATTTCTTGGTTGCGCAGGGTTGCCGACATGGCACCCCGCTTTGGCAGAAGCTCCAGAGGGATATGCCAAAGACCCTGGCGGAAATGATCCGGATAGCAGATACATATGCTCTTGGCGATCCGACGCAGCCAGCGTTGGATGTGGTGGGAACAAGCAGGAGGCAACCGGTTAATAACCGAACTGGACCATTGAGGCCCAGTGACCGACATGAGTTCGGTTATAAAAGGAGAGATCCGGATTACAGATACGGCTCAGACCAGGTTGCTGCAGTAAATATGGATCATCCTGATAGCCAGAGACCAAAAAATGAGGGTCCAGCTTGGAGGCCGAATCAAGGTGCCTGGGCAAAGAAAGTGTGGGATGGACCGAGTCCACCTCTAACTTTTGAGGCAATGATAGATGGGCCTTGCCGTTATCACACAACAGACCCACGCAAGCCGGCCAATCATTCAACTCGGAATTGTAGCTGGCATCATCGCATCCAGGCGAAGGTCAGAGAGGGCCACCTCAGAGAGGTGCTCCTAGACCGAATTTCAGGCCAAATACGCCTTTATCCGGAGCCAATGCAACCCCGGTGAACGAAGGAGCTCCAAGGCCGGCAGCCACAAAGCCGGTTAACCTGGTAAATATGGGAGGCAACAACAACAATGCTGGTCCGAGTCGGCAAGGTGGATACCCCGGAAATGATTACAAGGAAGCTCATCAAAGTTATGTGGTTTTTGTGACCGAGCCAACTGACAAGAAAAGTCAGCTGCGAAGGGCGAAGGAGGTGAATGCAGTCACACCAGCAGTACCAAAATACCTGAACTGGTCCGAGCAGGAGATCACTTGGAGCAGGGCTGATAATCCCAGGGTTATGCCAAGCCCAGGAAACTACGCACTGGTGGTGGATCCGACTTTGGTTGGACCAAAGATTAATGTGAAATTCACTCGAGTCTTGGTTGACAATGGCAGTGCTATAAACATCATGTATCGGGACACAATGGTCAAGTTGGGTTATTCGCCGAATCAGTTGCAGCAGAGCAGTTGCACCTTCCATGGTATAGTACCCGGGTGTCTTGTTCCCCAATGGGTAAGATCTGGGTAGATGTGCTGTTTGGTACCAAGGACAATCACAGACTTGAGAGTCTCGAATTCGAGGTGGTAGACTTGGAGAGCCCATACCATGCTCTGCTCGGCAGGCCGGCATTAGCCAAGTTCATGATATCCACTCATGTGCCTACCTCAAGATGAAGATGCCTGGCCCGAATGGTATCATCACCGTTGCGGGAGATTACAAGAAGGCCATACAGTGTGCCACGGTTGGTTCCACCTTAGCCGAGTCGTTGGTGATCCAAGCTGAGAAGAGCAAGATGCATGAAGTAGTGGCGATGGCGAAGTCAGCTCAGCTCGGCGTGCTGGCCATGACCAATCCGGATGCAGGTGCAACATTTGAGGTGCCCAAGGAGACAAAGAAGATCCCCATTGACCCGGAGAATCCGGAGCGCATGGCCATCATTGGTGCCGGGTTGGGCGAGAAATAGGAAAGCGCGCTCTGTCACTTCCTCCGTGAGAATCGGGATATCTTTGCATGGTCGGCTAAGGACCTGCCTGGTGTTCCGAGGGAGTTGGCAGAGCACTCTTTATTTGTCAGGCCGGATGTGAAGCCGGTGAGGCAACCGACTCGGCGTCTTTCAGACGATCGAAGAAAAGTGGTGCTTGATGAGCTGGCTAAGCTACTTGCAGCCGGATTCATTATGGAGGTGTTGCATCCAGACTGGATATCCAATCCGGTTCTGGTAGAGAAGAAGAAGGACGAACCAGCGGTGGTCAAGGTGTGGCGTATGTGCATCGACTTCACCAACCTGAACAAGGCGTGCCCGAAGGATCCCTTTCCTTTACCTCGGATTGATCAAGTGATCGATTCTACTGCTGGGTGTGAGTTGTTGTCTTTTATTGATGCGTACTCTGGTTTTCACCAGATACCACTGAACCCCAAAGATCAAATAAAGACTGCTTTTATTACCCCGTATGGGGCGTATTGCTATCGTGTCATGTGTTTCGGTTTGAGAAATGCCGGTGCAACTTATCAGAGATGTATGCAGAAATGCTTACATCTCAAATGGGCAAAAATGTGCAAGTGTATGTCGATGATATCGTCATCAAAACTAAAGAAAAACGCACTCTCCTCGAGGATCTCGAGGAAACATTTGTGAACTTGAGAAAGTATCGGTTAAAATTGAATCCGGATAAATGCACCTTTGGTGTCCCGGCTGGAAAGTTGCTCGGTTTCCTTGTATCGAGCCGAGGTATTGAAGTGAATCCGGCTAAGATCCGAGCCATAGAAAACATGAAATTGCCTAAATGTCTAAAAGATGTACAAAAGTTCACCGGGTGTCTAGCCTCGTTGAGTCGGTTTGTGAGTCGGCTAGGAGAAAAAGCCTTGCCCTTGTATCAATTGATGAAAAAGAGCACCGGGTTCACATGGACCCCGCAGGCAGATTCGGCTTTCAATGAATTAAAAAAGATGTTGTCCACTGCACCAATTTGGCATCACCTTTGCCGAATGAGCCAATGCTACTTTACATTGCGGCCACTAACCGGGTCGTAAGTGTGGTGATAGTGGTAGAGCGAGAAGAGGAGGGTAAATCCGTGCAGAGACCGGTGTACTATTTAAGCGAGGTGATCTCAACCTCGAAGCAGAATTATCCTCACTACCAGAAGATGACATATGGTGTATACCTGGCGGCCAAGAAGTTGAAACATTACTTCCAGGAGCACCCGATCACCGTAGTATGTGAAGCTCCAATCTCGGAGATCATTGGGTGCAAAGATGCGACTGGCCGAGTTGCCAAATGGGCAATAGAAGTGTCTCCTTACACCCCGCATTATGAAGAAGAGATGCTATCAAGTCTCAGGCTTTACCGGATTTCCTTTGTGACTGGGCCGAGATGCAGTATGAGCCACCAAGCCGGATTACAATTACTGGAAGTTGCACTTTGATGGCTCCAAAACCAAAATCGGACTGGGTGCTGGGATAGTACTCACATCACCGAAGCAAGATCAGTTGCGATATGTGTTGCAGATTCATTTCTCAGCATCAAACAATGTGGCCGAATATGAGGCACTGATCCATGGGCTTAATGTGGCTAAGGACATCGGCATCCGCCGGATAGAATGTTTTGGTGATTCAGATTTAGTGGTGCAGCAGTCTTCTGGAAATTGGGATGCCCTTGATGCCAATATGGCACTATATCGATTTCATGTCCAGAAAATTTCAGGATTTTTTGAAGGCTGCGAGTACAAGCACATACCTCGGCTGGAGAACGAAGCTGCTGATATCTTGTCAAAACTCGGGTCGTCTAGGGATGCAATCCCACCCGGGATATCCTTGAATCACCTAAGGATCCCTTCAATCAAACCTTCACCTGATTCCGAGTCAATTTTTATCCCAAAGCAAGAATCTGAAGCTGTTCCTATGAATGTTGATGTCGGGTACATTTGGGAGGACCCGGGGACTGCATGGCGAGACTCGGGGACTGCGCACCGAGACTCGGGGAATGCTACCCAAATCTTAGGGAAGAGGGGAAGAGAGGAAGATGGTGCTAACCGAATCTTAGGGAATGGACAGAGACTGATAGAAGAGATAATGGCGGCCGAACCAGTGGAAATAGATGAGCACTTATTCCCTTTGCATCCAGTACCGGAATGGGCTGAAGAAATCATGAAGTTCATGTCGGAGGGGAGTTTGCCAAATGATGAAACCGAAGCTAGGCGAGTGCAGAGGAGGTCCAAGGGTTACACCATCATAAACAAGGAGTTATACAAAAGGAGTGCAACCGAGGTGCTACAACGTTGCGTGGAGCCAGCCGAGGGCAAGGAGATGCTCCTGGAGATACATCAAGGAGAATGTGGGCATCATTGCAGTACAAGAGCCCTGGTGGCTAAAGTATTCCGGCATGGGTTTTACTGGCCCACTGCTCATGCAGATGCAGAGGACATAGTCCGAAAATGTGAAGGATGCCAAAGGTTTGCCAAGCAGACACACCTACCCGCATCGGCGCTCAAAACAATTCCTATCACTTGGCCGTTTGCTGTGTGGTGTTTGGATATGGTGGGAGAATTCAAGCCGGCTAGGGGTAACATGACACATATGCTGGTGATGGTGGATAAGTTCACCAAGTGGATAGAGGTGAAACCGATCCGGAAAGTGGATGGTCATTCGGCTGTAACTTTCCTGAAAGAAATCATTTTGAGATACGGTTACCCCCATAGCATCATCTCGGATAATGGCACGAACTTTGCTGTGGGAGAGTTTGCCCGATTCTGCATGAATAAGGGGATCCGGTTAGACATAGCCTCAGTGGCACACCCAGAGTCCAATGGACAGGTGGAAAGATCAAATGCTTTGGTATTAGCTGGGATAAAAGCCCGGTTAATAGAACCTCTGGTAAAGACTCCGGGGTGCTGGATAGATGAGATACCGTCAGTACTATGGGGTTAAGGACCACGCCGAATCGGTCAACTGGCTATACGCCATTTTTTCTGGTATATGGGGCAGAAGCAGTGCTACCCACTGACATAGAATATGATGCACCAAGGGTGACAATGTATACGAAACCGAGGCAAAAGAGGCCCGGGAAGATGCAGTGGATCTGCTAGAGGAAGCAAGGGAATTGGCCCTGTCTCGGACAGCAGTATATCAGCAGGGTCTCCGACGTTATCATAGTCGGAAGATCAGCCCTCGAGTGTTTCATGAAGGAGATCTAGTACTAAGGCTGGTGCAGCGCAGCAAAGGCCGACATAAGTTATCACCTCCATGGGAGGGACCATTCATTGTGAGCAAGGCTATGCACAATGACTCGTACTACCTTGTAGACGCACAGGAACAAAGGAAGGATGGCCTGGACAGACCCGGAGAAGAAACCAAGCGACCCTGGAATGTAGCTCTGCTTCGACCCTTTTACTCTTAAGGGCGCAATGTATGTATCTCAGTTTATCATAAATGAAATTTCGGCAATCCGAGTCTGGACTCGGGGACTGCCTCGTCCTTATGCATGTGTTTTTTATTACTGTTTTGTCCATACCGTTCATGTGTCGGATTGTTTTGAACCTCGTCCCAAAATTCAAGTAATGTATGCTGTGTTGTTGATCTCGTGACTCGACTGACAAACACCAAAATGGTAGTCAAGAGCAGAGGTGGGAATATGGGAAACATGAAAATGGACTCGGGGACTCGGTCCAAAACCGATTCGGCACATGTCGTTTACTAACCCTGTTATTTCTTTTTTGTTTATGTTAGATGATTCTAAACCACAACTCGCATGTTTCAAGTATTGTATGCTATGATTCCTATCTTGTGACTCGACTGTCAAACACCTAAAAGGTAGACAAGAGCAGAGATTCGGCAAAAATAGTAAACAAGAAAACAGACTCGGGGACTCGGTTTAAAATGATCCAACATAAACTTAGTCCGGATCACATTAAGCAAAATAAAAGTAGTCTCGAAGAACTTAAATTGTATATTACATCTGCTCCCGGCATACCGGGGATTTAATGTTTTTCATTAAGATATTCAGGAAGAAGGAGCCAAGGTTGCAGGAGACTCGGTTGCAGGGATGACTCGGATGATGGAGGAACCTCGGTTGAAAGAGGACCCTCACTTGCAGGAATGACCTTGGACGGAGAGCTTGAAGGCTGGGCAGATTCGGAAACATCCGGGTCAGCTGAAGAAGTGGCGGTCTTGACTAAAGCTTGCTCTGTGGTCTTAGCCGAATCAGTGGCTGGCGTCTTGGAAGTTCGGATTAAAGCTTGTTCGGCAGTTTCAGCCGAGTCAGTGGCTGGCATCTTGGAGGTCTTGGCCGAGTCACAAGCTGCAGGTTGTTCGGCGGAGTTAGCCGAATCACCAGATTCGCCCTCAGACTCGGCGTATTCGTCAAGGGAGGCATCATCCGATTCCTCTTCTTCAGATTCTTCCCCATCCGAGTAGACCGGAGCCTTCAGATCAAGATGCTTGGTGTTTGCAAATTCGGCCATAAAGTTGGCAGCTTCCTCGCGGATCTTGATCCGGTTTGGATCTGAAGCCCATGAAGAACCCTCGCGAAGGGAGCGCACTTTGGCAAGATCAATCAGCTCATACCAAGACATGATAAATAGCAAACCTGCGTCAGCACCAGCGCGGGCGGACGAAGATCTCCACTGCTTTAACCGGGTCTCTGCCTGATCCAGGTCTTTGATTAGCTCGTCCGCAGACCGGACTTGCCGAGCTTCAGGAAACAAGACTCGGTGAGCTTTGAGGCTTGCATTGAACAGATCAATATGGGAATCCTTCAAAGGAGCAATCCGAGCTCTAAGTGCAGTAATGTGATCTTCGATATCCCACGTCTCTGGTAGGGGAGCTCCAGTTAACTTAGCTCTCTCAGCTCGGGCATCCCTCACAGCTTTGGCGGCTTGAAGCCGGATGCTGGTAAACTCTCCTACATTCAGATAAGCTAACACCGAGTTAAACGAGGTAACACGAAATGAGTGTCGGATAAGAGCAGAGGAGGAAGAGGAGATTCGGCAAACTTACGATCCATGTCTTCATTGAGGCTAGCAAGATCAGCAAGCCATTTCGCGCTGATCGCCTTGTGAGCAGCCAGATCATCTTTCGCCGCTTTAGCTTCGGCTTCAGCATCTGCAACGTGCGTTTGGATTTTCTTGTCCAATTCGCCCGCTTCTCAAGCCCGGCTTTGAAAGTATCTCGCTCCTTCTGGATCGAGTCTTTCTCCCTCTGCAGCGTGTCCCGGTCTTTCTTGACCTTCTCCTTCACTTTTTCAACCCGGTCAAGCTCCCGCAGGAGCCGGTCACTTCTGACTTTTCCTCCGATAAAGCGCGCTTGTGCTCCTGATCTTTCTTTTTCATCTCCTCACCTTGCGCATCGAAGGAAGCTTGGAGGGCCTGGTGCTGCAGGACTAGCTGCTTAAAGATCCGGCTGCGAGCAGTCGTGGTTTCCTGAAAGAAAAAGGGTTAATGGCGTAAAAAGAATCTCGGGGACTGGAGGCCCGAGATTAATAAAAAAGAAAGTTGACCGAATCAATTGGAAAGAGACTCGGGGACTGGGAGTCCCACGATTTTTTCAGCGAGACAAAACTTATGATCAAATGTTAGAGATTCAAGCCGAATGACTTTCTTACTGAGGAGTATCAGTCATTCGACCCGAATCTCGGGGACTGGGGATAGTGTAGATTGATCATGGTGAAATAAAAGCAGGATTCGGCAAGTTACCTCGAAGACCCGGTTAGCTTCAGTGACCGAGGCCTGCACAGAATGTAGAGATTGAAACATCCGGCTAGGACCAGCCGGATGTGGCGACGCTGAAGTGGTCGAGCCTTCGGCAAGGTCCGCAGCATTCCAAGCTTTAACAAATTGCTCTGCGGAGCCGAGGTTGTCGCCGCTCGGAGTGCGGAGATTCGGCAGAACCTGGCCACTAAGTCGGGCGCGAGTGATCGCCTCAGAGAGTTGATCATGCACCCGAGTTGCTGATGGAGTGGCGGAAACAGGCTTGCTAGCAACCACCTGCTTATCCGAGGAGGTGGAGTTGTGCCAAAGGTGACCTGAGTCGGCTTAGGTAGAGGCGATGCGCCCGAGGTCTTGGCTGGATCTGGCTGCCTCGGTTGGTTCTGGGACGCTTGTTGGGTGGTTTAGATACTTCTTGTTGCTGCTTCTGCGGCTTCTCGAGGTTGTTGCTGCTGCTGCTTCTTCTTTTTCTGCTGCTCTTGATTCAGAGCCTTGGCGGTAGGGCGAGGATCCGGCTTAGCTTTTTCCTTCTCCAACTCCTTCAGAGGACGTGGCCAAGTTGAATCTCGGGTAGGACCCGAGATTTCCTCTTTCTCCAAGTCAATAACCGACTCTGGAACGAGAGTTGGCGGAGGAGTCTTGGCGGTTGTGGCACGCGCGGGAGAAGGGACAGCCTTTTCAGGAGATTGGCTCTCCGTGGCCGTATCCAGTGGAGGAATGGGAGAAAGAATGGATGAATGAGTTTGCTCGGTGACGATGACGTCACTACGTAGAGCAAGGTAAACAGTTAACTCGGATAAAGATGACTCGGTTAATAAAGAAGAAAGCAAATGAAATTGGCATTACCCCTTGGTAGTAGGCATGGCCTTCAGCCGATTCGGTTTGGAGACAGTTTTCTTCATTCTCTTGGCTGGAGGGGCATCTGATCCGGACGCGTCAGGGCGTTTCCGAGATGTCCCTTGAGCATCCGGTTTGGCTGGAACACAAGGTTGTGACCATGAAATCGGAATGGCATCAATAGGATCTAGGATCCAGCAATCATCATCTTCATCCTCGGAAAGGTTGTAAATAGTCGGTTGCTTACCCTTGCGAATGGGCTTGGCGCGCGGAATCGGCAAATAATCGTCCGTATCCGCATCCTCTTCGCCCTCGCGCAGCGGGCTGATCCGGTCCCCACACTTTGGTGGAGAGATCTCCATCTTCGGTGATTTGGCGGTCGAACAGCTGCAGTAGAGTCAAGGCGAATCTGGATTAGTCCGATGTCATTTTGATGAACTATGGATTGATTCGGAGAATGGTGAACTAACCTGTGGTGGAAGTGCATCTCGGTGGAACGGCTCCACGCCCCACCGCCACTTGTCCAACATCTCGGTGTAGGCAATGGCGTTTACTCGTCTCTTGACGGAAGCTCTGGTGAGGTCATGTTTGCTGATCCGGGTAGGATCTAGCAGACCACCCATGTGGCAAATCTTGTGCTTGCGTTGTTGAAGAGGACTGACCCGGCGACAGACGAAGGTCCGGAGGAGATCGTCCGCGAGCAGGCCTTTCTCCAGAAAATCCTCCAAAGTTTGATGTATGATTTGAAGCTCCGCAAGAGTGTCAGCCGGATCATATCTGAAGTTCAGTTCGGCTGTGGGGGGCTCGATCCTGAACTCGGGCAAGTTGAGAGCATCATGGCCTTCAACGCTCTTCACGTAGAAGAAGGACCTTTGCCATTTCTTGCAAGTATCCAGGCCAGTGATCCGGGGAAAGATGGAGCCCGTCCTCGGGGTAATGCTGGACGAACCACAGGCGGTCATCACCTTCGGGTCACTACCCGGGATCGTATGTTTCCGGAGGTGAAAGTACTTCGCCCAGGTTTCGACAGTCGGCCAGAGACCGAGATATCCCTCCATAAAGGAGGTAAAAGCAGACAGGGAGACAAAGGAGTTAGCCGGAAGGTGGTGAGGCTGCAGGCCGAAGAAATCTAGGAATCTCCGGAAGAAGTCACTCGCTGGGAGTCCGAATCCGCGCTCGAAGTGCGCTAGAAATACAACGCGCTCACCCGGTTGGGTGACCGGTTCGAGTTCTTTCCCCGGTTTTCGGCATATAACTTTAGGTGTTATACGCCGGGTGCTCAGCAGCCATTCCAGATCATCATTTGTAACGTCGGAACCCTCCCAACTGCCGGGGGGCAGCTTCGGCATATCCGAATCAGTCCTGCAAAAGGTCGGATATAGCCGAGTTAGGAGATGCGGAATCTCTAATCCAGCGAATCGAATAAAGGTGTAACCGAATCAGCTGTTAAGGGATTCGGTAGAGGCTATCCCGGATAAAGTGGTCTAGTTACTGCGGAAAAGTAATTCGGCTAGTAACTACAAACACCTTTCCGTGAAAATCTAGGGTTACGCAAGATCTACCGCAGCAGTAAAATAGAGAAGAAATCCCGAGTAAAAATATGGTGGAACTGTTCAAGCAGTGGCAAGCCAAACTGGGGCAATCTAGTGCAAAACCTAGAAAGGAGATCTAGGGAATGCACTAAGGCGCGGCAATGGACTCGTTTGCTAGTGAATCTAGAAAAAGCAAGCGCAAGTTCATGGCGGAAGATGAACTCGTTCGAGGGAAGCATGGCTGGGGATGAAGAACTCACGGTTGCAGTACGGCGAGGAAGAGGCCCGGTGAAGAAACGGCGGCGCAGGGCGCGGTGCGCGGCTCCGACGAGTTTTCTCAGGCGTTGTCGAGATCTCGGCACGGCGAGGTCGCAAGGGCGAAATCGCAGGCGTCAATGGCACGGTTGGAGTTCTCGAAGTGGGGGGTGCGGGGAAGAAGAAGAGGTAGCCCGCACCCCTATATATAGCCCCTAGCTGGTAACTGGCGCACTACCGCGCGGGTTTCGGGGCGTGGCCGGATGAAGTGTGCCCTGAAACTCTGCGGTCGCTGCTGTGGCCGTGTATTTCAAGCACATGCTGGGTCATAGAATTGGAAGCGGTGGTGTGGATCAAGTGTGCAGGTCAGTGCAGAAACCGAGGAGACGCAGTCATTTAGTCAAATGCACTCAAGTACCTTATGGATCCGGATAATGTGTTGTCAGTGGCATGTCAAATCAAAGACCCGGATTATGGGGCTTTGCGCAGAGATTCTCAGCCAATGTCCCAGGAAATCCTGAGACAAATTTAGTCGATAAGAGATTCGGTTAAGGGTGTTTATTTTTAACCTGCTACGGCCCTCCATCCGAGGCTGTAGGACCGCACCAGCTTCGGGGACTACTGTCGGGGGGCTGCCCCCGGGTAGGGCAAAGAGGTGGTGTTGGGAGCTATAAAGTGGAAGGGAAAGTCAATCCGGGTCACTGAAGCCGGATCACTTGGATCAGATCGGTTGAGAAAGTCGGTTAGTACTCAATCTTGTTTAAAGTACAGGGAGACGCCAAAGGGGAACATGCAAAGTCTAGCCGGATCAGAAGAAGAGATCCGACTCAACTAGCCGGGTTGCCTGGAAGAGATCCGGCTCAACTAGCCGGGTTGCCTGGAAGAATCCGGCTTACCAGCAATGTCAGATAATGCACAAGGGCCGAGTAATGTCAGTAAGTTCACGGGTCCTGCAGGCCTCCTGCCCGAGGCTCAGATGACAGCCAGGTCGAGACACGGGATTCCTGGGAGCGCAGCAACCTAGGAGCTGACTCGGCCAATTCGGGAAAGGGGCTATGACCTAGACCCGGTGGGCTACACCTGCCATTGCCCGAAGTGGCAAGGTAGGCCTGCTAGGGCCTGACAGTCCAGCCGTTGGACTGACAGGGGGCAGAGGCTTGTCCTCTTCCTCTTGGAAGTGCCATTATCTCATGGAGCCAGGGGCAAAGAAGTAACTCGGCAAGCCTTTATATACAGCACCACCACCTCCTGTGTGGAGGACGAACCCTAGAGCTCATTTTCCCCCCTTAGTAGCTTCTTCTTCTTCATCGTGAGCTCTCACCATTGTTGTTTCATACAGCTCGAGGAGCGCTTTGTACTTGTCACCATTGAGATATAAAGAGAGTAGGCTAGTGCTGCAGTAGGGGTGTTACCTCCACAAGAGGGCCCCGAAGCAGGGTACATCGTGGTGTGTTTTGTGTTCTTGGTTTCTTGGTTTCTTGTTCATGTTCTTGCGGTCTCTTGCGTGTTCTTGCTTGTGCACTTCTTGAGTGTATAAACCCTCCCCGGATCCCCCAACGCACATTCGGCCCCATCTTAGCCATATCTATGGCATCTGCCGTGATCCCACCACGACAAGAAACCTGCAAGACAGACTAGCTCTGTTGCAAGGGGCCCTAAATGGATCGCACCACCATCAAATACTATGCAGATCAATGTTGACGCAGCCCTGGCAAAATCAGCTAATAAGGGTGACGGTCGCTGCTGTTGCCAGAACTGCTACAGGGAGTACTTGGGGAGTTCTTCTGTAACTTTTGAGGGACTGTCGGATCCGGCAATTCTGGAGAGTTTGGCGTGTAGAGAAGCTCTAGCACTGTCAGCTGATTTGAATCTTCGACGAATAAAAATTGCCACAGATTGTTTGGAAGTTGCTAACAGTCTCCGTTCCCAGGAGCCTGACAGAGGTGTATTCAGTTTCATTATTCAGGAGTGCCAGGACTGGGCTAAACGGTTTGTGGAAGCAAAGCTTCTGTCATGAAGGCCGAGCTTCTAATGGTGAAGCTCATCGATTATCCCGCTATGCTACGTCCTTGATGTTGGTAGATCGGTTTGGTTTGGAAACCCACCGATGAACCTTTGTATTCCTATGTCTTTGATTGTTTAAATAAAGAGGGCAATGACTCTCAAAAAAAAGTAAACTACGCAAAACCATCTCGTTAGAGAACCATCATCATTATCTTTGTCAAAAATGAAAAAATCACCACGACACATATAGGGATGGCATCCGCAGGGCATGGGTAAGGGTGGAGCCACCCCATATCCTTACCGTCCCTCTCAGCCTTACCCATCACCCGTACCCATACACTTGAGCGGTATAACCTTTGCCCATACCCTTCACCCGACAGGGTAAAAGGGTACCCACGGGTAAAAATATCCGTGTTTACAACACAACAGATTGAGTAGAAAATAGTCGTAAACAACATCATATAATCGTCTAAGCTTAACCAGTAGCACATACTTAGGAATATCATCACTTATCCTAATCGTTCGTGGCATCATGCATCATGATTGGAAAAAATTAGTAGGTACATTAGGTTATTATTATTGGGAGACACACTTGTCACAAATTTAGAGGGTACATGTACGCGGGTATGGGTTATACGAACCCATACCCGTACCCTCCCTGCTTGATGGGTATGAGATTTCCCTATTGAAATACCCACGGGTATTTTTTTGGGTCACTAAACCCTTATCCTAATAGGGTTACCCGCAGGGTACGTGGGATTACCCATTACCATCCCTAGACACACAACACTGATTATTCCGTTTTACTTTTTAAACATTTTCTAACGTTCAAACCCATCTGTTAGTTATATGTGGCAAAAATAGACGGAACAAATGCACAAAAATTTCACACTGTCAGAATAGACATAGGCGGGACGTGAGACCACTAGTCTGGGAGACGCCAGGGAGATGCCACTTCACTTAAATCACCGTGCCAAAAGCCGAGCCATGATTAGGGCCCAAGCCCTCTAGCTAATGAGTTGTGTATGAAAGCAACATTAATTTGCGAGGGAGCGAGACATGATCTGAAATAGGGTTACATGTTATCATTGAGAGTGATTCCAAGGTCGCGGTAGATTTGTGTAATGATAATAACGCTGCCCATTTATGTGCTAAACAAACTATAAGTGATAAGAGGAAATGTATGTGTATTAACATAACCTAGATTTTCTCGTTGATACTATTCGGGGTGATTGTAACCCTCTCACGTGATCATTAAAGCTCTGAATTCACAAAAAAAAAGTCGAGCTTGTCCAAGACCATTGGAAGACAACTCGACGTGTGCATACATGAGAGCAGAGGCTAGGGTAAACAGTAATTAAATAAGTTAATAAAGCGGTCATATGCATCACTTTGATGCAGAGTCTGGGATAATCCCCATTTCAAGAAAAACATACATGAGAGCAACCCTGTTTTTTTTTTTTTTGATAAAGGGATTTTATTACATTCTGTCTAATCTCATAGTAGGTAGCTTCAGACTTTGGACAAGAAGCAACTTGAGTATGTATACTGTAACAGTACTCTCTAATACTAGTACACCGGGTAGCTAAACTAGAGGAGCAAACCAGCTGGTGGCACGCTTCAAACTGTCCAGCCTCAAACCGTGGTCCGGCCGGGCGGCAAGTAAAAGTGAAAAGAAGAAGAAAGAGAAAGAATGTCCCCCTGCTAGTGTTGCTACATGCGGCGGGGAGAGACGAGACCGTCGTCGAAGTTCTGCGAGTAGCTCTTCAGGTCGTAGCCGAAGCTCACGGCGGGGCGCTTCGGCCGCATCACGGCACGCCTCACCCTCCAAACAGCTGCCGCACGGGCGCCGGCGCCCGCCGCCTCGACTCAACGGCGCCGCCCTTCCCGTCCATCCTCTTCCGGCCGCTGACGCTCCCCGTCGCGTGCAATGATCCCGGCAGAAATGACATGATCCTTGACGAGCTTGGTACAGGAGGGATCTGAGGTTTGACTATGGTGCAGCAGAAACTGTGTATGTAGCTAGGTTCTGATAATCCGAGATGAACGCAGCGTTTGCACAAATGAGCTTCCTCGGCAGCCGTTTTATAAGCTCCGAGTGGACGGGCTCCGACTCTAGATGTCGCCAGCACTCACGCACTCCCACTCACTGCTGATGAGAAAAAGCATTGTGCATGACTGGCCTAGGCAAAAGCACGCATCTTTCGACATTGCCGCACTACAGTCCTACAGTCAAATTCCGACGCGGCATCGGAAAAAAAGCTAGGTTGGAACCACATGCTTAGTGACGACTCGTATATCCGATCACGAAGATATAGTTGTTTGGGACAAATCCTTAGAAAAGAAACAAAAGGAAGGGACGATGACTGCATTGGGACGCTTTACGCGCATGATTGTCGACATTGCACAAACGATGGTATATGCCTAGTTCAGGTTAGTTGTCGGCCGTGAGTTCACGTTTGCAGTGACAGACGCCACAACAATGAGCAGCAGTAAGCACTTTCAATCTTTGTCTAAAAAAGCGATCGAGGAACTCCTTTGTCATGATCTTATCCTAAGATGAAGAGAACGTATGTACAGTATACATTAACGGATAATGAATCAGAAATATTAAAGCTCTCTCAGCTCAATAAGAGATTCAAGCTTTCGATCGTGTTTCTTTTTGAACCATTGGATCGATGTTGTTTGACGAGGTGAGATTGTTTAAATCTGCCTCACTGGTTCTTTTTTATTTTTTTAGAAAATGCACCGGTTCATATGTTAAAGAAAACACATACTGATATCGAAGAAGGTGATGACGCTAAACATGAAGAACAATTTTTCTAATGCGTAAAAGTTCATATACCCGACTACTCCTACTCCGCTTAATGAAATAAAATGCAAATCGAGACAAATTGTGAAGGTGCAACTTATAACTCAAAACAACCGTGAACTTATGAATTGTAGATGGAATGGATTTTTTGACAGAACTACGTGATGGAGTTTTATATTATATAGTGTATGTGTCGTATACTTATTTCTGTATAACAGTAACAATGCATATCTACAAGGTTTGCAACTATTTTGGATTTGCGTATGCACATGATTTTTTCGACGTGATCACTGATTAGGCCTTCCTTTTCTAGACATACAACCTAATGTATCACCTTATAAGTATGACGACAACATCAACCACACAGTGAGCCTTCCTTTTCTAGACATTTTACAGATCTCTCAAATGAAATTAGCGACACAATGAAGCAAACGAATACACAGTGAGCTCTCACCTCGTTTCAATCTGATCATGTTTTTTTTTAGTTTTTAACAGTATTGAAAAATACACTATAATCATAAGAGCCTTTTATTCCGAACGGATAATAATACCAAAAGGAAGATAATCACTTGTGACTTTTGACTAGGGGATGGAGTGAAGCCGCATTCTACCCGCAAAACAAACCGAAGTGGTAAAATATAGTCCACTAATCCGGGAGACGCCATGCGCCCAAATCACCGTGCCAAGAGCGGAGCTCGTCCAAGACCATTGTGACAGCCTGATAGGTGACAGATTGACGAGTACATATATGGAAGCAACACTGTCTAATTTCTTTGGTAGTTTAAGACTTTGGACAACTTGTATATATACTTGAACAGTACTGACTAACACTAGCACACAGGTAGCTTCAAACTCTCCAGCCTCAAACCGTGGTCCGGCCGGGCGGCTAAGTAAAACTGAAAAGAAGAAGAAAGACAAACAATGTTCCCCTGCCAGTGTTGCTACTACAAGCGGTGGGTGTTAGGATCACTAGAACCACTACTCGTGTAGATCATCATGTGCAGCGTGTGTGTATGTTGAACAGAGAGAGAGAGGGAGATTTGGGCGTACCTTCTCCATGGGTCGACGTGCTCGAGGCCGAGGCCATGGTGGCCGAGGCAGTGGTGGCGTGGCGGTGCTGTGGCGGCGGTGAAGCTTCCCGTCGGCACAGCGCTAACCCTAGATCGGATTGGGGATGTCGGTAGGGTGTGGCGGCGCACAGTGAACCTCGTACCGTGTGCCCGCCGGCCCCCACCTCTTTATATAGCGCTGGCGACAGGGGCCCACCAACCATTAGGGTTGGGCGCCCCCGATCAGGGCGCAGTCAAAGGGCCCGGTGGGCCGTTGGGCCCACACGGGGTGGAGATCAATCTAACATTCTCCCCTTGATCTCAACTTTTACTTTTAACCTTTTACCTTTTACTTTACTCGTTTCATCACCGATTAGTACATAGAGCATGTTTCATCGTCACAGCTCAATTGCCGATAGAATCAGACAGCCACTATATACTTTTCAGTTTTGAAACAAAAACTTTTACTTTTGGGCCTCTATGATCCAGGAATCATAGGCTTTCCATTAATCCCATGCCGGCTATGTGTTTCTGGAACACATCGGGTGGTAAGCCTTTCGTTAGCGGATCCGCAAGCATTTCCTTTGTCCTTATATGCTCGAGACTTATAGTTTGATCCTGGATCTTATCTTTCACAACATAATACTTTATATCTATTGCCTTTGTAGCATTACTCGACTTGTTGTTGTGAGCATAGAATACTGCGGGCTGGTTGTCACAGTACATCTTTAGTGGTTTGTCAATGCAATCTACCACTTTCAAGTCGGGTATAAATTTCTTTAACCATATCGCCTGTCCCGTGGCCTCATAACATGCTATAAACTCTGCATACATCGTGGATGCAGCAACTAATGACTGTTTGGAGCTTTTCCACGAAATAGCCCCTCCTGCGAGAGTGAACACGTACCCTGACGTGGACTTCCTATCATCTTTGTCTCCCGCAAAATCTGCGTCTGAATACCCTCTTAGTTCTAGGGAATCAGATCTTCTATATGTTAGCATGAGGTCTTTTGCGCCTTGTACATAACGCAATGCTTTCTTTACCATGTTCCAGTGTTCATGGCCTGGATTTTCTTGATATCTACCGAGTACCCCGGTGATAAAAGCTAAGTCAGGGCGAGTGCACACTTGTGCATACTGTAAGCTTCCAACAGCCGAACCATATGGTACTGCTTTCATTCGATCGATCTCATATTGACTTTTGGGACATTGAAATTTCCCAAAACTATCGCCCTTGACTATCGGAGCAGGTGATGCGCTACTTTTATGCATATTATATTTCTTTAGAACCTTTTCTAAATATGCCTTTTGTGATAGTCCTAGCACTCCATTCTTTCTATCCCGGTGAATTTCTATGCCCAAAACATATGAAGCTTCACCAAGATCTTTCATATCAAAATTTGAGGACAAATATTTCTTTGTTTCTAGCAGTAGACTGACATCATTGCTTGCAAGCAAGATATCATCCACGTACAGAATTAGGAAAATATATTTCCCACTTTTAAACTTTGCATAAATGCAGTTGTCCTCAACATTCTCTTTAAATCCAAAACTTTTAATTGTATTATTGAACTTTAAATACCACTGTCTAGAGGCTTGCTTTAACCCATAAATGGATTTCTTTAGGCGGCATCCCATATGTTCCTTCCCCTCCATGAAAAAACCGGTGGGTTGTTTCATGTAAACATTTTCTTCTAAATCTCCATTTAGAAATGCCGTCTTTACATCCATTTGATGCAACTCTAAATCAAAATGCGCAACTAGTGCCATGATGATTCTGAAAGAATCCTTACATGAGACCGGAGAAAATGTCTCATTGTAATCTACCCCTTCTCTTTGCGTAAAGCCTTTTGCCACAAGTCGCGCTTTATACTTTTCTACGTTCCCATTGGAGTCATACTTTGTTTTGTAGACCCATTTGCAGCCTACTGTTTTGGCTCCTTTAGGAATTTCCTCTAAATCCCAAACATTGTTAGAACTCATCGATTTCATCTCGTCTTCCATGGCTTCCAGCCACTTCGAAGAGTGAACGCTTCTCATGGCTTCTTCATATGAAGTGGGATCTTCTTCCATATGAACTGTTTCTGTATTATAAACTCTATAATCACTAGAAATAGCTGATTTCCTAGCTCTTTTAGACCTTCTAAGAGTCTCATTCTCTGGCACATCATGTGTCTCAACGTGCGACTCTTCTTCTAAATGTGGCTGTCGTCGCTCCCTTTCATGCTCAACAACGGGTTGAGTCGGCTCCTGACGGACAGGTTCCGAATCTTGCCTCGTTGTGGTCACGGGTGGAGTTACAACAGGTGCTTGCACCACAACCTCTGGGATTATCGGTGCAGGTACAACAGGTAGGGCGAAAAATGGCTCATGGATCATCGGAAAAGGTGCACACACCCTCTTCTCCTCAAGATCAATTTTCCGGCCTACCATGCTCCCCCTCATCATTTCGTCCTCCAAGAAGACCGCGTGTCTCGTTTCTACAAACTTTGTGTATCTGTCTGCACAGTAGAAACGATAACCTTTTGATCTATCAGGATAGCCAATGAAATGGCAAGTTACTGTTTTGGGGTCTAACTTTGCAATGTGTGGATTAAAAACTTTTGCCTCAGCTGGGCTCCCCCAGACTTTCAAGTGGCGTAGAGAAGGAACTTTCCCTGTCCACAACTCGTACGGTGTTTTGGGCACCGACTTACTTGGTACTCTGTTGAGAATGTGAATGGCGGTTTTTAACGCCTCCATCCATAATCCCAATGGCAGTGTGGAATAACTCATCATACTGCGCACCATATCCATAAGAGTACGGTTACGCCTTTCAGCTACTCCATTTTGCTGTGGTTCGCCCGGCATAGAATACTGGGCGACTATTCCATTTTCCTGTAAAAACCTTGCAAAAGGTCCAGGTACTTGACCATATGGAGTGTGCCGACCGTAGTACTCCCCCCCACGGTCGGACCTGACTATTTTAATTCTTTTATCATGTTGATTTTCAACTTCAGCTTTGAATATTTTAAATTTATCCAATGCTTCAGATCTTTCTTTAATTGGATAAATATAACCATATCGGGAGTAATCATCTGTGAACGTTATGAACGAGTCATAACCATCCACACTTTTCACCGGAAATGGTCCACATATATCAGTGTGAATAATTTCTAGTGTCGCGGTGCTTCGGTTTGCACCCTTTTTAATTTGTTTTACGTATTTTCCTTTTATGCAATCTATGCATTGTTCAATATCTGAGAACTCTAACGGAGGAAGAATATCATTTTTAACGAGGCTTTCTATTCTTCCCCTCGAAATATGGCCTAATCGACAGTGCCATAACTTCGACGAGTCATGAGTTCGCTTTCTTTTCTTTTGTTCTTTGTTCGACAAGGAATTTGTTCATTCACATTACTCACAGAATGCACTTTTTCACGCAAGGATAACAAATAAAGCTTATCATGAAGTAAAGCAATACCCACACAAGCATCTTTAAACCATATGGCACACTTGCCATGACCGAAATAACATTCATAACTGTCTTTATCCAAGCACGATACACTTATTAAGTTTCTGTGAATCGAAGGAACAAATAAAACATCTCTAAGCATAATATTGAAACCATCAGCTAGCTCCAAGGAGATGTCGCCAACAGCTTCAACTTCTGCTTGAACTCCATTTGCGACTTCAATGTGTCTTTCGCTTCTTTGCAAAGTCCTTGTCGAATGGAATCCCTGTAAAGAATTTGCAACATGAACAGTTGCACCTGAGTCAATCCACCAAGTAGATTTTGAAAACTGTGTATACAGGGATTCATTTACAAAAGAAACTGTGTCTTTACCTCTCTTTTCCATTATCATCTTGAGCCAATCTGGGCAATCTTGCTTGAAGTGCCCTTTCTTCTTGCAGTGGTGGCAGTGTCTTTGTCCACTTGCTGATACTGCTGGGGACCTTTGCCATGTGGCTTATACTGGCGAGGACCTTTGCCATATGGCTTAGAAGGGGAACCGTTGTAGTTCCTGTTCTTGTTGTCCTTCACAAAGTTCAAGGAGCCCCCATTCTGGGACTTCAGCCTTTCCTCTTCTTGCGACAGCATGGCAATGGTCTTTTCAATGTCCCATTTTTCAGGTGACACATTGTAGTTGATGATGAAATTTTCAAATTGTGGTGGCAGTGAAGCCATCACCAAGTGAACTATGAGTGCAGGCTTGAGCTCCAGATCAGCCTCCATGGACTTAAGCTTAGCAGCCATGTTGCTCATTCTGAGAATGTGCTCCCTTATTCCATGTGAACCTCCATGATACTTTTCTGTCACCAGCTGTCTGAGCAGCTGGGTAGCATATGTCTTTGAAGAACCAGTAAACTGGCTCTTTATCTTTTGGAGATACTCTCCCACAGAGGTACACTCTTCAATTGAGCCCACAATAGCGTTCTCAACTGTGTTCTTTATGAATGCCATGCACTTTTTGTTGGCGTTCACCCACTTTTGGTTCTCTAGGGTGTAACCCATCTCTACTGGACCATAGTCCAGCTGCTTTTTCTGCCAAGCAGAATCATCATCATCAGATGCTCTCACTGGCTCTGCTGGCTTGACTGGCTGTGGAGTAGTCACAACCCAGTCGACCTCAGCGCAGACAAAAGCCAGCTCCACTTTCTTCCACCACTCAGCGTAGTTGTCACCCCTGAGCGTCGGAACATCCTTGAGGCAACTCATCAGGTGAAAACTTCCTGAAACCACAAGGATATAAGATAACAAAAAACAATTGCATGTAATAATCCAACGTTGGTATAAATTAAAACATACAACCGTTTGTGCAATTAAAACTATATTACCGTTGGGCAATAAAAGAAATAAATGCACCTTTAAGACAGATCATAATCATGTTATTAACAACGTTGGTCATTTAACAACAAAATCATAATCATCATTAAATCACTTTATCATGCTTTCAATTCTCACTTTAAATCATAATAATGCTATTAATAACGTTGGTCAATTAATACAGAATCATAATCAGCATTAACATCACTTTAATCATGCTTTTAATTTTCACTTTATTGCTTTTATGCAATTTCTTTTAACTATTTGCAGCGGAAACTTTAAATAAATGAATAAAAATTCATAAACTTTTATACTTTTAACAAGTATTTCTTTTCTTTCTTCTGTTTTCCTAAACAAAATTTTCGTTGGATAAATTTGGATAGGAAAAACAGAATGTAAATTGCCCAAAAAAAATGGACCAAAACTAATAAAAACTTGCTTCTGTAAAAAAAATAAAAAACTACTTTTCTTTTCGACAGGAAAAAAAATCACGCGGCCCACGGCCCGTGGATTATCTGTCGCGCAGCGCGATGGAGCAAACACGGCCCACGGCCCGCGGCCTGCTCACTTTCGGCCCGAAGCCCACTCTGGCGCTAGGGTTTGCCGCCCGGACGATCTGAGCCGTTCGATGGCATCAGACGGTGGAGCGCTGTTTCCGCTCGGAACAAAACCCGCCGAAACAGTACGAACCCTAACCCTAGCCTTTCACTCTCTCCTTTCCCCGTGCTCTGCTCCTTTCCCGCATGGATACGGCGGCGACGCGATGCGCGAATCCGGCCGTCGGAGACGGCCGCGCCGTCCGGCGAAGACGGCCGCGCCTAGCGCGTCCTTCCCTTTTCTCTTCTTTTTTCTTTCTGTTCCCCTGCACAGAAACAGCCCGAAGGCATGCATCGAGACGGAGAAGATACGGCGCCTCCCCTGGCCCCTTGCCGGCGCGTGCGTTCACCCGAGGGTGAGCGCATCACCGTCAAGTGGCGCAGGCGGCGGTGCCCTTTGCCGGCGACATCATCGGTGAGATCTTTTCCCCTTCCTTTGATTAGGATTTAGGGTTTTCCTTTTCTTTTCGTGAGCTTTTATTTGCCCCGAGGGGTGAGTTCTTCGTCCAATCCCTCGGCTTGCCGATGCGGATTGGATCGAGAGGAACGGGCGCGGCCGAGATCGGCGGCGCTGCTTTTCCGGCGAGCCCGAGGGCATCCCCGGTGACCTTTTCTTTTGCTTTTGATTCTTCTCAACACGATCTGATACCATTGTTAGGATCACTAGAACCACTACTCGTGTAGATCATCATGTGCAACGTGTGTGTGTATGTTGAACAGAGAGAGAGAGGGAGATTTGGGCGTACCTTCTCCATGGGTCGACGTGCTCGAGGCCGAGGCCATGGTGGCCGAGGCAGTGGTGGCGTGGCGGTGCTGTGGCGGCGGTGAAGCTTCCCGTCGGCACAGCGCTAACCCTAGATCGGATTGGGGATGTCGGTAGGGTGTGGCGGCGCACAGTGAACCTCGTACCGTGTGCCCGCTGGCCCCCACCTCTTTATATAGCGCTGGCGACAGGGGCCCACCAACCATTAGGGTTGGGCGCCCCCGATCAGGGCGCAGTCAAAGGGCCCGGTGGGCCGTTGGGCCCACACGGGGTGGAGATCAATCTAACAGTGGGCAGTGACGAGGCCGTCGTCGAAGTTCTGCGAGAAGCTCTTCAAGTCGTAGCCGAAGCTCACGGCGGGACGCTTCGGCCGCATGACGGCACGCCTCACCCTCAAGAACAGCTGCCTCACCGGCGCTGGCGCCCGCCGCCACGACTCGCCGCTGCTCTTCCCGTCCATCCCCTTCCGGCCGCCAACACTCCTTGCCGCGTGCGATGACCTAGCAGAAATGCCATATTTATGAGTTTGTTGCAGGCGGGATCTCAGAGAGACTATGCTGCAACTGTATCGCGCGCTCTTGTTACTTAGCTAGCTTGTTATAATCCGAGATGAACGCACCGTTTGGACAAATCAGCCTCCTCAACAGCCATTTTATAAGCTCGGAAAGGATGGACTCCGAGGCTAGATGTCGCCGGTGGGCCCGCCAGCACTCGCGGGCGCCCACTCATGGCTGACGGGAAAAGGCACTATACACGACGTGCCTAGGCAAAAGCACGCATCTTTCCCCGTTGCCACCCTGCAGTCCTACTTCTACAGTCAAATACCGACGCGGCGTCGGCGTGGCAATGGTACTATCTCGTCTCGCATAAAGGTTAGTTCGTCATCCAAAGGTGAGTCCGTGTCGACATAGCCAGACAACTTCGCCGCGCCGGATTTAGTTGTTTTCGTTTAATTGATTTGTTCTTTATTTTTGTTCTATTGTTGTTGTGATTTTGAATAAGGCTTTTTAACATATTGTTTGTGTTTTCCAGTTGGACAAATAGACAGAATATGTTATTTCTCTTCATTATAACAAGTTTGTGAGTGCTATGAGGATAATATTCGGCACAAAGTTTATGACAAAAATATTTCAAACTCATAAAGTCATAGTTTCTATTTTCCTGATAGTAAGGAGAAAACTCCCATACTATTATTTGAAAGGATTAACAATACAACTGAGATGTCATGCATTTCCAGCAAAAACCTAATCTCTATTAATCTCTACTACTCCGTATTAAAAGGACAAACTATCTAACTATTGACTGCCATTAAGGTAAATCACTTGAGCAATCATCATCCTTCTATAAATGTACGCGGTAAAAGAAATCAACTCATGTGTGCCATTAAAGAGAAATGTATTCAAATTTTATCGGCTAGCCAACCATTTGGATTTGGTACTTTATAGTAAGAATCAACATCATTTCTAAACGTTTTAGAAATATCATTTCTATCATCTACCTTACCATATCATCGGTGTATCGAAGGCAACAAATTCAAAGCAGCTCTTATAGTGCGGAATTGCCTATTGAAATATGCCGTTTCAGCTAACATGTACGTTTCATTATAACTAACCTCGCCAATCCATGCGTAGGAGATTTTTTTTGTGAAACTCCATGATTTTATTAATTTTTGCCTGCATCTGGAGATGTTTGGTTGTGTATTGTGTTTCTTGTACTCTCACCACTTGGCTAAGTGTTGAACGTAGGTCACACCACCACACTTGAACAAATTTGTTTAGGTGACAGTCACATGAGAGCGGCGAACGGAATAACGGCGCGGTGAGACGACAGTGCAGCGGCTGGAGCTGAACAAATTTTCAAATTTGTCTAAAAATGATTCAAACTTTGGTCCAAAATTAACAAGTTACAATTGATGAAATTCGAAACGGATCACGGTAATGGATACTACTCATCGACGTGCATATATTTCGTGTATATCTTTTTGGAATCAAATACGGTTGTGTATATTAGATGGGATCAAAACAAGGGTTGGTTCGATGTTTTTTCAAAGACCTGATTCGGCTTGTGCCTAGACATGTAGAGCTGCCATAAAATACTCACATGCATGCATGTAGGCCCATCTTAGACCCTAAACGGAGGATGAGGTGGAGCAACCACAAGCTTGGAAATCTAGGGAGCTTAGGTATTAGAGATGATGTGTTTTTGCGCATGTGCGTATATACGAATCGGTTATATAGTCTAGTTGGGCACTCTGGCCGTGTTCTGATGGATGCCCTATGAGCGGAAATGAGCTTCTCCAACCTATATGTCACACAACCCGTATCTCGGCCATCCATTTCCGCGATTGAACGGTCTAGAACTACCGTTGAACGAATTGAACATTCAACGCATTCAACAACAAATCTCGGCCGTTCAATCACGGAAACGAACGGTCCGAGATACGGGTTGTACGTCATATGAGTTGGAGAAAAGGCCACATGTACAGCTTGTACTTCATAGTTCTCACACACTCACGCCACACATGATCCAGGATCGATTAGGCTCTCGTACGATCATTTTTTTAGTTCTACATGTTGTGTAAAACGGCCCCGAGAAGCATCGGATCACACGCATGTGCATCGGTTACCGAAAAGCTCATGGTGGCACGTAAGTATGTGTTGGTTGTGTTAAAACTAGGTTGAAACCACGTGCTTAGTGACGACTCATATATCAATCGGATCACGAAGATATAGTTCTTTGGGACAAATCTGTAGAAAAGAAGCAAAAGGAAGAGAGATGATGACTGCATTGGGACGCTTTACGCGCATGATGGTCGACATTGCACAAACGATGGTATATCCTCTGTCCAGGTTCTGAAAACGATGTTCGCGGCGAGTTCGCGTTTGCAATGAAGGACGCCACACGGCCACAGTACTGCGATAAGAACTTTCAACCTTTGTCTAGAAAAGCGGTTGAAAAACTCCTCTGTCATGATCTTATCCTTAGATGAAGAGAACGTTATGTATAAATTAACAACATCACACGGATAATAAGTCAGAAAATTAAATCGCTCGCAATGCAACAAAAGAGATTCAAGCTTTTGATCGTGTTTCTTCTTCTCCATCCATAGCTAAGGATCCAGCTGGTGCAGTGCACTCGATGGCTCTTTGTAGACATAACTTTCTATCTACTAATCAATGTCGTCCACCGGCAGGCGTCGAGAAACTTTCCCTCATCATCCTACTAAGCTCATCTGAAAAGCAGACTCACCGGTGAGCAACTTTCCCACGTCCTACTAAGCTCATCTAAAAAGCAGAGAATAAAAGGCAAATCACTACTGTTTGAACAAATATCAATAGGAAGTTGTCCATGGGCTAGGATTAGCAAAACACAACATGAAGGACGGCCATTGCTGGTAGTTTGTGAATGAGGTGCATATATGTCAATGTCTCTTTCTTAATTTTAGAGTAACCACATTTCATTAAACAACAATATTATAACGATTAAACATGTGGAAACCATAAGAGGCGTCAATACAGTTAGGTGTCATGCAAATTTGTGATGGGCAAAAAAAACACCGTGATCCTTGGAGTGCCTAATGGATCGCCCAACCGCCGTCCACCGCCAGTTACCACCGCCCCCATAGCGGCGTCGGGAACAGAGGGGGGAATCTATCAGTTCCAAATCTAAGTCGACGTTGCTTGTTGGGCCGATGAACTGGTCCGCTGCATGCAGCAAAACCAAAACATTGTGGCATGCTAGCAGGGGATCGAACCTGTGCCCTCCCGATCTTGGTGCCCGCCGTCTTTGTTCGAAAAGATCAAAGAATAAGTACGCCGCCGCCCGCCTCCAACCATGATTCCCGCTTCAAGCCACCAGAACCATTTGCACAAGCCGATCTCTCTGCCGCTGAAGAAGACGACGAGCACTGACCACCGACACCTATGCAAGCTAGATCTGAAGGACGCGGAGCCAACAAAGCCAATTACACCTTTGGTGCCACCGGCCGAAGCACTACAAAGATGGGTAAAGGTAGTGGTAGATTATTCTGAAGCGGTACCGTCACCTCCATCGAAGCCGTGTCCCTAAGAAAAAACTAGGCCAGCTATCCCTATCTACTGGTCCGAGCCAAAACGTTAGGGTCCCCACCCGTCATCGTCGCCGAAGCGACCGACCGAGAGGACTAGGAGCCGCGCCCACCGACGGAGGGAGAGGGCAACAATGCTACCTCCCAGGTCGCCTCTCATGTGCGTCTGGATACGAAAAATGTTGTAAACGTGACATTTATATATTTTTGAGTCATTCTTGGTTTACGATGACCAGCTGGACATTACACTCCGGTTGGTTAGATTTCATTCTTCAAGTCTCCTACCTAAAGAATCATAATAACACACTATGGGTGAGCTTATTTCTAACACACTCATCTTGTTGCTGGTTCCAACCGAATTATGTTCCCTTGTCGTCGCCACAGGTGGTGGATCGAAGGTGATGCGATAGTGGCTGGAAGCGGTGTGATATTTATCTCCTCCAGGTGTATCCGACTAGCGAGATATCCTAAGTAGGTAGATGGATGGTGGAAGTGGCGGCTTCATGACAAGTATGCACGCATCCCGATGGAAATACGAGATCACTGATCAAGCAATGTCGACGTGCGTCTGTGTCATGCCCTTGTTGAAGGTGGTGGCTGGAATCTCGACTTTCGTGATGAAATTCCTGATACCGATCTACGGTTGGACTCGTCATCATCGGTAGACGTGTGACAGTCGCTTATCGAAAGTTTTGCCAACGAATTGTTTACATTTAGTTTGTTTTTGTCACTTGGCCATGGGGTTATTGGTAGGTTGGTGGGAGTCGCTGCATAGGACCTCTGTATTCTTCTTCTTTTGGTTGACTTGTTCTGCATCGTTACTGCCAAATAGTGTGGGTGTGGTTTGAAAATTACATTGTACTACGGAATACATTTATACACTTGTATCATGATTAGCTGCACACTCAGTGGAACCAAAACTGCGCATAGTATTATTTAGGAAACTATTCGGTTGAATTTCGAAAGGCTAAAAAATGCATAGATGATGTTATCAATAAAGCTTTAGGGCTGGATCGATATTGGGTACATTTATTTGTGGGGGACTTTGGAGGCTTTTGATAAGAAAAACGTAAATAAAGCTCAACATGTGTGCGCATATCAAACGGTCGAACATCGAGCCATGCCATTCTGACGACTAGCGAATCTTGCCATTCACGATTAGCTGATCGAATATATAGTCAACATGTATAGGAAGCTGGTTTACAGAACAACGACAAATCTGTGTTATTACATGTACAATACCGATCAATTGATGCACGCAGCCATGTATGATTCTAGCTACGTACACAGGCATACATCAGCTAGCTAGACGAGCAAATTAAAAATGGTGGCGACACTTGCAGCTCCCCAGCTTCACAAGCCATGGGCGGCTCGTCGGAAATAAAATAAAAATTATGTACACAGGACTAGCTAGCTAGAAACTATTGATGGTCACTAGGCAGCTGAGACGAGCTGGCCGTCGTCGAAGTTCAGGGAGTAGCTCTGCAGGTCGTAGCCGAACCTCGCGGCGCCGCGCCTCGGCCGCCGCATCACGGCGCTCTTCCAGCTGGACCTCACTCTCCAGAACAGCTGCCGCACTGGCGCCGGCGCTCGCCAGGAGTCCCCGCCGGCAGCTCTCATAGACGCCATCTTCGGTTGATCGATGTTCACCACACTCCACAGCCCACTCAGCTAGCAGGCAGCTGGTTACTAACTAATCACTCGTCTTTGCTCTGCACTTCTGATCCGATGATCACACACTAGTTTATTGTGCAAACCAGCACTCTCGGCAGCCGCTTGTAACGATGGGCCTAGGTACGCATCGCCGTCGCCGGCGGGCCCGGCACCACTCGCCGGCTTGACGAGGCCATACACCACGCACGACCTCCTGGCATCAGAATGGCCGTAACAAAAGCACATTTCAGACATCTTTAGTTCTCCTCGTCGACATGGCACAACCATGATATATCCTTTGTTCAGGTTCAGGTAACGATGTCGGCCTCGAGTTCGCGTTGGCAATGACGGACGCCACAGCACTGAGCAGCAGTAAGCACTTTCAACATTTGTCTAGAAAAGCGATCGAGGAACACCTTTGTCATGATCTTATCCTTAGATGAAGAGCATGTGTGTATGCGTTAACATCACGCAGATAGCGAGTCGGAAAATTAGATCACTCACAGTGCAACAACAAGATATCAAGCTTTTGATTATTGTGTTTCTTTTTCCCCCAATGTACCGATAGGGATATAGCATGTGCAGTGCACTCTGTGACTGTCTTTATATATATACGACTATCTATATCTACTCAGCGATGTCGACCGGCGGGCGTCAAGCAACTTTTCCACGTCCAACTAAGCCCATCTGAATAGCAGAGCACTAATGAACACATATCAAAATAGGAAGTTACCCACGAGTTTTTTTTTTTTTTTTGAACGGGATCTGCCCTAGGACTAGCAAAACACAACATGAAGGGCGGCCATTGCTGGTAGTCCATGTCTCTTTCTTTTAGTAATAAACACATTTCACTGAACAACAAAATTCTAACGATTACACATGCATGTGGAAACCATAAGAGACATCAATACAGTTAGGTGTCATGTAAATTTGAGAAAAGCACCGTAAAAGAACTAAGAAAACTCTACGATCCCTTTTTTAGATGAAAAAACTCTATGATCCTTGGAGTCCCTAACGGCATGCCCAAATTTCGAAAGGCTAAAAATTGCATAGACGATGTTATCAGTAGAGCATTAGTGCTGGATTAAGATTGGGACATTAATTTGAGGGAGAATTTGGTGGCTTTTGATAAGAAAAAACATAAAATATATATGCGGTCAACATGTGTGTGCATATCAAACAGTAAAATATCGAGCTATGCTATTCTGACGAATGGCGGATCTTGCAATTCACGAGATTAGCTGATCGAATAGTCAACATGTAAAGGATACTGGTTTACAGAACAACGGGCAAAGCCGTGTAATTACATGTATAATACCGATCAACTGATGCACGCAGCCATGTATGATACAGTATTAGGCTACTAGCTAACGTACACGGGCAGACATCAGCTAGCTAGACGAGCAAATAAAAAATGGTGGCGACACTTCCAGCTCCCCAGCTTCACAAGCCATGGGCGGCTCGTCGGAAATAAAATAAAAATTATGTACACAGGACTAGCTAGCTAGAAACTATTGATGGTCACTAGGCAGCTGAGACGAGCTGGCCGTCGTCGAAGTTCAGGGAGTAGCTCTGCAGGTCGTAGCCGAACCTCGCGGCGCCGCGCCTCGGCCGCCGCATCACGGCGCTCTTCCAGCTGGACCTCACTCTCCAGAACAGCTGCCGCACCGGCGCCGGCGCTCGCCAGGAGTCCCGCCGGCAGCTCTCATAGACGCCATCTTCGGTTGATCGATGTTCACCACACTCCACAGCCCACTCAGCTAGCAGGCAGCTGGTTGCTAACTAACCACTCGTCTCTGCTCTGCACTTCTGATCCGATGGTCACACACTAGTGTATTGTGCAAACCAGCACTCTCGGCAGCTGCTTATAACCATGGCGCTGGGTACGCGTCGCCGTCGTCGGCGGGCCCGGCACCACTCGCCGGCTGACGAGGCCATCCACCACGCACGACCTCCCTGGCATCAGAATGGCCGTAGCAAAAGCACATTTCAGACATCTTTAGTTCTCCTCGTCGCCGTCCTACAGTCAGATACTAATGTGGCAGTGACTGACCTGTGGGGGTGGAGAACTCCCGTAAAAGGAAGGTCGGCGACAGATGAGGAAAAATGGTAGCCCTGAGTTCCTGTGGGGTGTCTATCGATGGCCTGTGAGATCGGTAGACAGTTTGCGCGTCTAGATCCATGCACACGTGGTTGCTAGCTACTACCACATGGATCGAGCCGATCCGATGCGACCTCGACTCTCCCACTCCATTTCTTTGACAGCTCGACCATTGTCCACCGCAAATAAGTTCTTGTTAAAGCTCGTTATCCGTTGGTTATGTTAAAGCTCAAGCACTAAAGCAACGTGGTTAGTGAAGAATGTTCGAAGATACTCTTCTTTTGATCAAAGGCGACCAAATCTCTGAAACAAATAAAGTCCGTGCGAGGGAGATGACTGAAGAAGGACGCTTTACACGCATGATAATGTTTGGATGACAAGAGACGAGTCCCGGACGTCTCCCTTTCTCTCTCGCACAGTGAAAGGCGACTTTTGAGCCCCCCCGTCAGATCCACCTCGCCGCCGGCGAATCGCCGGTTTCCTCCGCCTCCGCCGGCCGCTCCGGCGGCGGGAGGTTGGGGAAACCCCGATTCCCGGCGTGTACATAGTGTAGCTTCTGGTAGGGTTGCAGTTGGCGGCGCCATGGAGGTGAAGGTGTCGGCAGCCAAGTTTCTGCAGGTGGTGCTCGTCACCTCCGGCGGTGAGGCTCGGTGGAGCGTCACGGCGGAGCATCCCTGTGCTCGTGCTCGCGGTCCTATGCGGCCGGTGTGCGTGGCTTCCCCCATTCCGGAGTCCGGTGCGGCGGATCTGGATCTTGTTGTTCTTGAAGCTGTAGGGATTGGAGCGTGGTGGTGCTGCCGGCGGTGCGAGATGGAGGCTCCCCGGAGTTCGAGCATCGAAGACTTCCCGTGCGCATGGGGGCTTCTTCCATTCCAGGATCTGAGCGAAGAAGTTGCGGCGGCGCGTCATCGATACGTCTTGTTCGTCGACGGTGACACCCTGATGCAGAAGGACTGGGTTGTAATTTCCATCTTTGTTGGGTTCTTTTCTGTATTATCTGTGCTGTAATTCCTGCGGTTTCCCGCAAAAAAAAAAAAAAAAAAGATAATGTTTGGATGACGCACGTCGGCTTCATCAAACCAAGTAACCAACCAGACTTTTGCACAAAGAGTTGAAGTATGGTCCATCCTCTCACAAAGAGCAACTTGACAACGCTAACACACTGCGATGGAAGATTGCCAAAATCAATGGGCTGTCGAACACAATTAACAGAGACTTAACGAGCAACGGTACAGGCGCGCTCGTACCGTGTCGCCATACCACTATACGTCGGCGACTTTGTTAGACCAAACCATGTAAGCCCTTGGTGGCAACCCGATATATGACACTAATACCGGTTGAGGCACCGAGTAGTTTCCGCTATAAAAAGAATACACTCTCAAATAAAATCAGCAACATAACAAAACATACGGATATAAATTGAGCTCTCTTCTCGTTTCAATTTGATCGATTTTGTGCAAATATATCGTTTTTAACTATAACAAAAATATTACATCACAGTCATATGAGGCAAGATCCGAGCTCAACCACGAGCCATTCCATTTGTGACAAGTGACAGACAGCTTGTTTAATACATATATATATGGAAGCATATATACAGTATCTAACTTCATTGGTAGGTTTACATTTTGGACAAGAAGCAACTTGAGTAGTACTGGCTAGTTCAACCACGCTTCAACTCTCCGGCCTCAAACCGTGGTCCGGCCGGGCGGCAAGTAAAACTGAAAAGAAGAAGGAAGACAAATCATATCCCCTTGCTGGTGTCGCTATTGGCGGTGGGCAGCGACGAGGCCGTCGTCGAAGTTCTGCGAGTAGCTCTTCAGGTCGTAGCCGAAGCTCACGGCGGGGCGCTTCGGCCGCATCACGGCACGCCGCACCCTCCAGAACAGCTGCCTCACCGGCGCCGGAGCCCGCCGCCACGACTCGCCGCCGCTCTTCCCGTCCATCCTCTTCCGGCCGCCAGCGCTCGCCGTCGCGTGCGATGATCCCGGCAGAAATGCCAACGATCCTTGATTGAGCATGTTGCAGGCGGGATCTCACGATTGACTATGTATGTATGTACCGTAGCTAGCAAGCTTCTGATAATTGAGCCTCCTCAGCAGCCGTTTTATAAGCTCCGAATGGATGGGCTCCGACGCCTAGGTGTCGCCGACGGTCCCGCCAGCACTCATGCGCTTCCACTCACGGCTGACGAGAAAATCCACCATGCACGACTGGCCTAGCAGGCAAAAGCACGCATCTTTCTTTCCCCGTTGCCACCCTAGAGTTCTACAGTCAAATACGGACGCGGCATAGGCGTGGCGATGGTACTATCTCGTCTCTCACTGTCTCACATAAAGGTGAGTTCGTCATCCAAAGGTCGGTGCTGGCTTCGTGTCGTGTCGACATAGGCAGACAATGTCTATACGGATCGATGGTTAGATCTGTTAGACTTGTAATATGTTCACGTATACGGGTATGGAGTAGTACTCCAACCCAAATACGGACCCATGTACTGCCACGTGATGGGCTTTTCATCACCATATAACACGCATCCGATCGACCCTCTGGGCAACGATCGTTCCACCACATCTGACATGGTATCAGAGCAGGCCTCTTCCGAGACCTAGCCGCTGCCACACCAAAAATCCTAGAAAACTTGCCGCCGCCGCCGCATCTTGCCGCCGCCGCCTCTACAACCTACAACCAGCCGCCGCCGCCGTTCTCAGCCGCCGCTGCAGTGACTGCCGCCGCCGCCAAAAAAAATCCAAAAAACCTTGCCGCCGCCATGTCGTCATCCACATCCATGACCACCTTGGCCACCGCCCTGGGCAAACCCCCTGCTCAACAACTCACCCGGAGCAATTTCCTGTTCTGGAAGGCACTTGTGTTCTCTCCTCTCCGGGGTGCGCAGGTGATGGGCCTGCTCGACGGCACCGATGTCGTGGTGGTGTCACGGCAGATGCCATGGGTATGGCTTAAGTGTGGGCTCGCTTGGGCGTTGGGGGAACCGGGGAGGGTTTGCGCGCCTACGAAGCACGCATGAAGACCAAACAAGAACCTCGCAGGAATCAACAAGAACAAAGCAAACCAAGAACAGCGAAGAACACCACGATGTACCCTGCTTCGGGGCCCTCTTGTGGAGGTAACACCCCTACTGCAGCTCTAGCCTACTCTCTTATATCTCAAGTGTTTACAAGTACAGAGCGCTCCTTGAGCTGTATGATGAACAAAGGAACGGGCTCTAGGTAGAAGATGAAGCTTGGGGGGGAAATGATGCTCACAATGGTCGATCCTCCCCACAGAAGGAGGTGGTGTTGCCTATATACAGTAACCGAATTACCCTTTTGCCCCTGGCCGCAGAGGACAATGGCATGGACAAGGAGAACAGGACAAACACTGGCCACTGTCACTCAGCCCAGCTCACCCTCTGTTCACCACAGGCTTATCTTTCCTCTTTGAGCTTAAGGCAGTGTAGACCACAGTAGCCTAGCCACTGCCCCTTTCCCGAATAGGCCGAGTCAGCGCCTAGGGGCTTGTGACCCGGAAAACCTGTGGCAGCACCTTGCTGTCTTCTGAGCCCCGGTCAGTAACCTTACAGTGCCCGTGACTTTTACTGACATTACTTGGCCCCTGTGCATCATCCGAGTTGCCCTACCCGGGTCCTTCCTGACCGACCCGGATAACTTAGCCGGCTCTTCTTTCCTGGATCCGGTTAAACCTCACCTCTTTTCTTTCACTGGCTTGAAGTAGGACTGACCGAATCGCCTTGAGATCCGACCCGGATAACTTAGCCGGCTCTTCTTTCCTTGATCCGGTTAGACCTTAACTGCTCATAACACATCATCTTTGCCCTACCCGGGGGCAGCCCCCCGACAGTAGTCCCCGAAGCTGGTGCGGTCCTACGGCATCGGCTGAAGGGCCGTTCCAGATTCTAAACCAACATCACTAACCGGATCACCTCTAGCTGTCACCGAATTTTCCGGGACATTTGGCAGGAAAAGCCTGTGCAAAGCCGTATAACCCGGGTTGTCAGCTCGTTATCCGGATCCACCGGGTACTCGAGTGTGTTTGACCAGAAGACCACGTCTCCTCGTTTTCTCCGTTGACCGGCACATAGGATCCGCTCCACCGCTTCCAATTCTGCGGCGTGGCCACGAGTGCTTGAAATACACGGCCACAGCAGCTGCCACAGAGTTCCGCGACGCAAGGGATCTAACCGTGCTCCGGTAACCGCGCGGTAGTGGGGGGCAGTTACCGCTGGAGGCTATAAAGAGGGCGCGGTGGTTTTTCCCCTTCTTCTTCCTCTCAACTCCCACTAACCCGCTCCATCGACGCCGCCGCAACCTCGCCATTCAAGGTTGCCGCGCCAGGGACGCACAGCGTACCAGAGCAAGACCATCGGAGCCGCGCCTCGCGCCCATCTCCGACGTTTCTCCGTCGAACTCCTCCTTCGAGCGACTCGCACTGTAAGTTCTTCCTCCTCTCGCCATAGCCACCGTGACGAGTTCATACTCTCGGAATACACACACCTGTTCTTGGTAGATTGATGCGTATCTAAGCCCGTGTTCCTGCCGTAGCACACTCCGCAAATTTTCTGTCCAAGTTCCGCAATAGACTGGCCTAGATACACCTGTCCCCGTTGGAGCAGTTCAACCATGTTTTTACCCGTGATTTTCTTTCTTTTTTACCACCGCTGTAGATCTTCCCAACCCTAGAAACTTGCGGAAAGATGTTTGCGACTTCCAACCGCTTCACCTTCTCCACCGGACCCGGTTAACCCTACCCGGGATAGGATTAGCCGAGTCACCATAGATCTGATTCGGCTTTAATGTTATCCGATTCTTCTTTGGTCCCATGGATTCCGAATTTCCTGACCCGGTTATCCGACTCTTTGCTGCAGGACCGATTCGGTTATGGCCAAACTTCCCCCTGGCCGATGGGAAGGATCTGATGTTACCAAAAATGACTTGGAATGGCTACGAGCCACCCGACGCATAACGCCCCAAGCCATCTGCCGCCGACCCGGAAAAGAACTCGCACCGGCGCCCGAACCCGGTGAACGCGTGGTATTCATAGCACACTTCGAGCGCGGGCTCGGGTTACCTGCCAGTGACTTCTTCCGGGCCTTTCTGGACTTCTTCGGATTACAGCTTCACCACCTCCCGGCGAACGCCTTCGTCTCTTTATCAGCTTTCTCTTCCTTCTGCGAAGGCTATCTCGGTCTTTGGCCGAGTGTGGATATATGGGCAAAGTACTTCCACCTTCGCAAGCACACCATCCCGGTACCAAGCCGAAAGAGCTGACCGCTTGCGGTTCGGTTAGCATCACGCCACGGCAGGGATCCGCCTTTCCCCGAGTCACCGGCCTAGACACGGTGAAGAAATGGCAAAGGACCTGGTTTTACATAAAGAGCGCTGAGGGCCATGACGCTCTTAATCTGCCCGAATTCAGGATGGAGCCGCCCAGAGCCGAGCTGAACTTCGGTTACAATCCGGCTGAAACGATTGCTGAACTCCAGACAGTGCACACCGCTCTGGAGGATTTTTTGAAGAATGGCATGATCTCTGACGACCTCCTCCGGACCTTCATCTCTCGCCGGGTCAGCCCTCTTCAAAGGCGTGACCACAAGATATGCCACATGCGTGGCGCACTAGATCCTACCCGGATCAGCAAGCACGAGCTTAACAAAGCTTCCGTCTTCAGACGGGTAAACGCCATTGCTGTCAATGAGATGTCGGACAAATGGCGGTGGGGTGTAAAGCCATTCTACCGGGAAAAACTTCCTCCACAGGTTAGCTCACCACTCTCCGAACCCAATCCTACTTCATCCGCATAACCGCGGCCTGATCCGGATTCGCATTACCTTCTTTGTAGCTGTTTGATCGCCAACTTACTGAAGACGGAGATCTCTCCACCAAGGCATGGACACCGGATCTCAGCCCGCCGCGCGAGGGCGAAGAAGATCCGGATACGGATGACTATTTGCCCATTCCCCGTGCCAAGCCAGTCCGCAAGGGTAAGCAATCAAACACTCACAACCTTTCCGACGAGGAAGATGAAGATTGCTGCATCTTAGAACCCATCAATGCTATTCCGATTTCATGGTTACCACCACCTTATGTTCCAGCCAAAGATGATACCCAAGAGACATCTCGGAAACGCGCTGAGGCGCCCGAGACAAATGCCCCAGAGACCAAGCGAAGAAAGAAATCCGGCGACAAGCCGAGCCGTGTCAAACCGATGCCCACCACCAAGGGGTAACATTGACCGAACTTTATTTGCTTTCTTCCTCTATTAACCGAGTCATATCTATCCGAGTTAACTGTTTGCTTTGCTTTATGCAGTGATGTCCTCATCACCGCGCAGACTCATTCATCCATCTCTTCTCCCATTCCTCCATTGGATACGGCCATGGAAACCCAGTCTCCTGACCGAACTGCCACCTCACCCACGCGTGTCCCAACTACCAATATTCCCCAGCCGACTCCCATCTCAGAGCCGGTTATCGACTTGGAGAGTGAGGAAACCTCGGCTCCAATCCGAGATTCAAGCTGGCCACGTCCTTTGAAGGAGCTGGAGAAGGAAAAGGCTAAGACATCGGTTAAGTCCACACCTAAGCCGGATTCCCGTCCTGCTCCTGCAACTCAATCTGCACTGAGCCAAGAGCAGCAGCAGAAGAAGAAGAAACCGAGGCAGCAACAACCACAAGTAACCCCTGAAGAGCAGCAACAGCAGCAACAACAGCAACAAACTTCCGAGAAACCACAGAAACCGCAACATCAGAGACAGACCCCGGGTGCATCACCTCCACCCAAGCCGACTCAAGTTGTCTTTGGCACAACTTCCTCCACTCCGGATAAGCAAGTGATTGCTGTCAAGCAAACCACCGCTACCTCCTCTGCCATTCAATCCGGCCAAGCCAAGCCTAAGCTCAGCACTGCCAATGACTTTATTGAGGCCTGGAACGCCGTGGACCTTGCACCAGGCTTTTCCGCTGCAACGCCGCACCCTGCTGGTCCTAGCCGAATGATGCAATCTCTTCATTCAGTGAAGGTTGCGTTTACTGCATCGCACCAAGTCTTCGAGGTAAGTTTGCCGAATCTTGCTTTTAGTTCGTCATGATCAAATAGTATACACCCAGTCCCCGAGATTCGGGTCGAACGACTGATACTCTTTGGAGTAAGAAAGTCATTCGGCTTGAATCTTTTAAAAAATTTGATCATGATCTTTTTCTTAACTGAAAAAACTGTGAGACCCCCAGTCCCCGGGTTTCTTTTTAACCGATTCGGTCAGTCTCGGCCAATCTCCGAGATTTGTTTTGGCTCCACCTTGTCTCGGGTATCAGTCCCCGAGTCTCTTTTGACGCTATCTACTTTCTTTCAGGAAAGCACGGGCACTCGCAGCGACCTCTTTAAGCAGCTTGCCAACCAGTACCACAAGCTCCAAAAATCATTTGATGCCTTGGTCCTCAAGATGAATAGCAAAGAGGAAGAGCAAAAGCGTGCTTTATCCGAGGAAAAATCAGAGGTAGCCCGAGTCCAGCGGGAGCTTGACCGGGTTGAAAAAGTGAAGAACAAAGTTAAAGGAGAGCGGGATGCACTGCGGAGGGAGAGAGACACGCTCCAAAAGGAGAAAGATACAATTCAGAAGGAGCGAGACACTTTGCACGCCGGGCTACAGAGGCGAGCCGAAATGGATAAGCAGATTCAAACCACAGTGGCCGAGTCTGAAGCTGAACTGAAAGCTGCTAAAGAAGAACTGGCTGCTCACCAAGCGGCCAGTGCGAAATGGCTGGCTCAACTTGCTAGCCTTAACGATGACATGGATCGTAAGTTCACCGAATCCCCTTTTTTCTTTCTGCTCTTAACCGATACATATGATTGTGTTCCTTCTTGCTGAACTCAGTATTAGCTTATTTGTTTGTAGGAGAGTTTACCAGCATTCGGCTTCAAGCCGCCAAGGCTGTGCGAAACGCCCGAGCTGAGAGAGCTAAATTAACCGAGGCTCCCCTATCCGAGACATGGGACATCGAAGATCATATTACAGCACTTAAGGCTCGGATTGCTCCTCTGAAGGATTCCCACATTGGTCTGCTTAATGCAAGTCTCAAGGCTCACCGAATCTTGTTTCCTGAAGCGCGGCAAGTTGTGCCCGTGGAGGAGCTGATCAGAGACCTGGATCAAGCAATGACCCGGTTAAAACAGTGGAGGTCTTCGTCTGCCCGCGCTGGTGCTGACGCAGCTTTGTTATTCATCATGTCCTGGTACGAGCTGATTGACCTTGCCAAAGTGCGCTCCTTTCGCGAGGGTTCTTCATGGGCTACAGACCCTATCCGGATCAAGATCCGTGAAGAAGCCGCCAACTTCATGGCCGAATTTGCACGCACCAAGCATCTTGATCTGGAGGCTCCAGTCTACTCGGATGGAGAAGACACTGAAGAAGAGGAATCAGACGACGCCTCCGCTGAAGAATATGCCGACTCAGAGGGCGAGTCTGATGAAGAAAAATCCAGCAAGGTACCAGCCTCCGACTCGGCCAAGCTCACCGAACAAACTCCAACCGAGTCTTTTGTGATTTCAGCCACTAACTTGACTGTGATTACTAAACAGGCTTCACGCGATCCGGAAATTTCCGAATCCGCCCATCCTTCAAGCTCTCCAGTCAAGATTACTTCCGGAGCGCCACCATCTTCCGAATCTGCTCCAGCAACAGAACCTCTCGTAACCGCGTCCACTTCCACCGAAATACCCGTAACCGAGGTTCGCGCGCCCGAAGCTCCGCTAACCGAAGCTCCTCCCACAGAAGTTCCCGCAACTGAAACTCCTATGACCGAGTCTGCCGCGACCGAGTCCGCTGCCCCCTGAAGTACTTAACAAAAACATTAAATCCCCGGTATGCCGGGAGCAGATGTAATAGACTATTTTAAGTTCTTTCGAGACTATGCTTATCATGCTTAACGTGATCCGGACAAGGTTTATGTTGGATCATCTTAAACCGAGTCCCCGAGTCTGTTTTCTTGTTTACTACTTTTGCCAAATCTTTGCTCTTGTCTACCTCTTTGGGTGTTTTGACAGTCGAGTCACAAGATAGGAATCATAGCATACAGTACTTGAAACATGCGAGTTGTGGTTTAGAATCATTCAACATAAACGAAAAAAAAAATAAATAACAGGGGTTAGTAAACGACATGTGCCGAATCGGTTTTGGACCGAGTCCCCGTGTCCATTTTCATGTTTCCCATATTCCTCATCTCTGCTCTTGACTACCATTTTGGTGTTTGTCAGTCGAGTCACGAGATCAACAACACAACATACATTACTGAAACTCAGAACAAGGTTCAAAGCGATTCGGCACATGAACGGCAACAAACAAAGCCGTAATAAACAACACACGCATAAGGACGAAGCAGTCCCCGAGTCCAGACTCGGATTACTGCGATTTCATTCATGATAAATTGAAATACATACATTGCGCCCTTTAAGAGTAGAAGGGTCGAAGCAGAGCTACATTCCAAGGTCGCTTGGTTTCCTGTCCGGGTCTGTCCAAGCCATCCTCCCTTGGTTCCTGTACATCTATAAGATAGTACGAGTCATTGTGCATAGCCCTGCTCACAATGAATGGTCCCTCCCATGGAGGTGACAATTTGTGTCGGCCTTTGCTGCGCTGCACCAGCCTCAGCACTAGATCACCCTCATGAAACACTCGAGGACTGATTTTCCGGCTATGATAACGCCTGAGATTTTGCTGGTATATTGCTGTCCGAGACAGGGCCAACTCTCTTGCTTCCTCTAGCAGATCCACTGCATCTTCCCGGGCCTCCTTTGCCTCGGTTTCAGTGTACATTGCCACCCTTGGTGCATCATATTCTATGTCAGTGGGTAGGACAGCTTCTGCCCCATACACCAGAAAGAATGGCGTATAGCCTGTTGACCGATTCGGTGTAGTCCTTAGACCCCATAGAACTGATGGGATTTCATCTATCCAGCACCCTGGAGTTTTCAACAATGGTTCAATGAGACGAGCCTTGATGCCGGCTAACACTAGAGCATTTGATCTTTCCACTTGCCCATTGGACTCTGGATGTGCCACTGAGGCTATGTCTAACCGGATCCCCTTATTCATGCAGAATCGGGCAAACTCTCCGACAGCAAAGTTTGTGCCGTTATCCGAGATGATGCTATGAGGGTATCCGTATCTCAAAATGATTTCTTTCAAGAAGATTACAGCCGAACGGCCATCCACTTTCCGTATTGGTTTCACCTCTATCCACTTGGTGAACTTATCCACCATCACCAGCATATGTGTCATGTTGCCCCTAGCCGGCTTGAAATCTCCCACCATATCCAAACACCACACCGCAAATGGCCAAGTAATAGGAATTGTCTTCAGTGCCGATGCGGGTAAGTGTGTTTGCTTAGCAAATCTCTGGCATCCTTCACACCTGCGGACTATGTCCTCCGCATCTGCATGAGCAGTGGGCCAATAAAATCCATGCCGGAACACTTTAGCCACCAGGGCTCTTGTACTGCAATGATGTCCACATTCACCTTGGTGTATCTCTAGGAGCATCTCCTTGCCCTCTGCTGGCTCCACGCAGCGCTGCAACACCTCGGTTACACTTCTTTTGTATAACTCCTTGTTGATGATGGTATAAGCCTTGGATCTCCTCTGGACACGCCTAGCCTTGGTCTCATCGCTTGGCAAGCTTCCTTCCTCGATGAACTTCATGATCTCTTCAGCCCACTCTGGTACTGGATGCAAAGGGAACAAGTGCTCATTTTCTTCCACAGGTTTGGCCGCCATTATCTCTTCTATCAGCTTCTGTCCATTCCCCACAATCCGGTTAGCATCATCATCTCTACTCCTCTTTCCCAAGACTCGGTTAGCATTTTCCGAATCTGCGTGAGCAGTCCCCGAGTCCGGGCATGCAGTCCCCGGGTCTTCCTCGATATACTCAACGTCAACATTCATAGGAATAGCTTCGGATTCTTGCTTGGGAATAAAAATCGACTCGGAATCAGGCGACGGTTTGATTGAAGGGACCCTTAGATGATTCAAGGATATTCCGGGTGGGATTGCCTCCCTAGACGACCCGAGTTTTGACAGAACATCTGCAGCTTGGTTTTCCAGCCGAGGTATATGCTTGTATTCACAGCCTTCAAAAAATCCCGAAATTTTCTGAACATGAAACCGATACAGTGCCATATTGGCATCAAGAGCATCCCAATTTCCAGAAGATTGCTGTACGACCAAATCCGAATCACCGAAACATTCAATTCGGCGAACGCCGATGTCCCGAGCCACATTAAGCCCATGGATCAGTGCCTCATACTCGGCTACATTGTTTGACGCTGAGAAATGAATCTGCAATACATATCGCAATTGATCCTGTTTTGGTGATGTGAGCACCACTCCAGCACCTAGCCCGATTTTGCATTTGGAACCGTCAAAGTGCAACCTCCAGTAATTGTAATCCGGTTTAGGTGGCTCATATTGCATCTCAGCCCAGTCACAAAGGAAATCCGGCAAAGCCTGAGACTTGATAGCGTCTCTTCTCTCATAATGTGGTGTGTAAGGAGACACTTCTATCGCCCATTTGGCAACTCGGCCAGTTGCATCTTTGCACCCAATGATCTCCGCAATTGGAGCTTCACACACCACTGTAATCGGGTGCTCTTGGAAGTAATGTTTCAATTTCTTGACCGCCAGGTACACACCATATGTCATCTTCTGGTAGTGAGGATAATTTTGCTTCGAAGTTGAGATCACCTCACTCAAATAGTACACCGGCCTCTGCACGGATTTGCCCTCTTCCTCTCTTTCTACCACAATAACCACACTTACGACCCGGTTAGTGGCCGCAATGTAAAGCAACATCGGTTCACTCGGCAAAGGTGATGCCAAAACTGGAGCAGTGGACAACATCTTTTTCAACTCATTGAAAGCCGAATCTGCCTGTGGGGTCCATGTGAACCCGGTGCTCTTTCTCATCAATTGATATAAGGGCAAAGCTTTCTCTCCTAACCGACTCACAAACCGGCTTAATGAGGCTAAGCACCCGGTGAATTTTTGCACATCTTTTAGACACTTAGGCAATTTCATGTTTTCTATGGCTCGGATCTTAGCCGGGTTAACTTCAATGCCTCGGCTTGATACAAGGAAGCCAAGCAACTTTCCAGCCGGGACACCAAAGGTGCATTTATCCGGATTCAATTTCAACCGATATTTTCTCAAGTTCACAAATGTCTCCTCGAGATCCCCGAGGAGAGTATGTTTCTCTTTAGTTTTGATAACAATATCATCGACATAGACCTGCACATTTTTGCCCATCTGGGAGTGTAGGCATTTCTGCATACATCTCTGATAAGTAGCACCGGCATTTCTCAAACCGAAACACATGACACGATAGCAATACGCCCCATACGGGGTAATAAAAGCAGTCTTTATTTGATCTTTAGGGTTCAGTGGTATCTGGTGAAAACCAGAGTACGCATCAATAAAAGACAACAACTCACACCCAGCAGTGGAATCGATCACTTGATCAATCCGAGGTAAAGGAAATGGATCCTTCGGACACGCCTTGTTCAGATTGGTGAAGTCTATACACATGCGCCACACCTTGACCACAGCTGGTTCGTCCTTCTTCTTCTCTACCAGAACCGGATTGGATATCCAGTCTGGATGCAGCACCTCCATAATGAATCCGGCTGCCAGTAGCTTAGCCAGCTCATCGAGCACCACTTTTCTTCTATCTTCTGAGAGACGCCTAGTCGGTTGCTTAACCGGTTTTACTTCTGGCCTGACAAACAAAGAGTGCTCTGCCAATTCCCTCGGAACACCAGGCAGGTCCTTAGCCGACCATGCAAAGATATCCCGATTCTCACGGAGGAAATGGCAGAGCGCGCTTTCCTATTTCTCGCCCAAACCGGCTCCAATGATGGCCATGCGCTCTGGGTTCTCCGGGTCAATGGGGATCTTCTTTGTCTCCTTGGGCACTTCAAAGGTTGCGCCGCCATCCGGGTTGGTCATGGCCAGCACGCCTAACTGAGCCGACTTCGCCATTGCCACCACCTCGTGCATCTTGCTCTTTTCAGCTTGTATCACCAGTGATTCGGCTAAGTTGGAACCAACTGTAGCACACTGTATGGCCTTCTTGTAGTCTCCCGCAACGGTGATAACACCATTCGGGCCAGGCATTTTCATCTTGAGGTAGGCCACATGAGTAGATATCATGAACTTGGCTAATGCTGGCCTGCCAAGCAGAGCATGGTATGGGCTTTCCAAATCCACCACCTCGAACTCGAGACTCTCAAGCCTGTGATTGTCCCTGGTACCGAACAACACATCTACCCAGATCTTACCCATGGGGGAACAAGATACCCCGGGTACTATGCCATGGAAAGTACAGCTGCTCTGTTGCAACTGATTCGGCGAAATACCCAACTTGATCATTGTGTCCCGATACATGATGTTTATGGCACTGCCATTGTCGACCAAGACTCGGCTAAATTTCACGTTCAGCTTGGGTCCAACCAAAGTTGGATCCACCACCAGTGCATAGTTCCCTGGGCTTGGCATGATCCTTGGGTTATCCGCCCTGCTCCAAGTGATCTCCTGCTCAGACCAGTTCAAGTACTTTGGAACTGCTGGCATCACGGCATTCACCTCCTTTGCTCGTCTCAACTGACTTTTCTTGTCAGTTGGCTCGGTCACGAAAACCACATAACTCTGATGTGCTTCCTTGTAATCATTCCCAGGGTATCCACCTTGCCTACTTGGGCCATCACCATTGTCACTGCCTCCCATGTTCACCAGGTTAACCGGCTTCGTTGCTGCTGGCCTTGGAGTTCCAGCGTTGACCGGGGTCGCATTGGCTCCGGTTAGCGGCATGTTTGGCCTGAAATTCGGTCTAGGAGCACCTCTTTGAGGTGGTCCTCTTTGACCTTCCGCCTGAATGCGGTGATGCCAACTACAGTTCCGGGTCGAATGATTAGCCGGTTTGCGCGGATCGGTGGTGTGATAACAGCAAGGCCCATCTAATCTGGACTCAAAAGTCAGAGGTGGACTTGGTCCCTCCCACACTTTCTTCGGCCAAGCACCTTGATTCGGCCTCCAAGCTGGACCATCAGTTTTCTGCCTCTGCGCATCTCCTCCACCGGGTTGATCCATGTTTACCGCAGCAACTTGATCAGAACCGTATCTGTAATCCGGATCTCTTCTCTTGTAACCGAATTCATGTCGGTCACTAGGCCTTAATGGTCCAACTCGGTTATTAACTGGTTGCCTCCTGTTTGCTCCCACTGCATCCAATGCGGGCTGTGTTGGATCACCCAGCGCATACGTGTCTGCTATCCGGATCATATCTGCCAGGGTTTTCGGCATATCTCTTTGGAGTTTCTGCCAAAGTGGTGTACCATGCCTGCATCCCTGTGCAAACCATGAAATGGCCTGCTCCTCCACTACACCTTCGCAAGAATTGCGCATGTTGCTCCACCGAGTCAAATACTCTCGGTCTGTCTCCCTCTCTTCCTGCTTGCACGCAGCCAGGAGCTGAGGTCGGTTTGGCCTCTTGTAGGTGCTGGAGAAGTTGCTGTTAAACGCCTGTTCCAAATCCATCCAACAATTGATACTACCCGGCGGCAAGTTATTCAACCAGATCCGGGCTGGACCTTCTAACATATGCGGGAGATACCGGACCGCCCATCGGCGATTGCCCCCCGCAATGTGCACTGATGATACATAGTCCGTCAGCCAATCCTGTGGCTTGGTGCTCCCATTATACGGCTTCGTGTTGCGGCCGAGCTGAAACAAAGGCACACTTGGCTCATTCATTATCCGAGGTCCAAAGCATGGTGGACCCGGTGGGCCCTGCTCTTCCAGCTTCTCGGACTGGTAGATTCTGTCCAATTTGAGACGCTGATCATCCGGATCCAACATCCGAGGCCCCAGTCTCGACGCCAGTGCATTGTCATACGTCTGGTATCCGGCTCGCGCCATAGCCGAATTGCCATCGTCATAACGGTAGCCCACCTGGCCACCACTCTGCTGCTGCACCTGTGCCATCATTTGCTGTCCGGGGTGGCGAGGCGGTTGACCTCGGCCAGCCGAATTCTCCCTTCCAGTACCCGGATTGCCTTGACCACCACTGTTTCTGCCTTGTCCGCCTTTTCCTTGGGCTGCAAGTTGCTTGCTTGCGTATACCGCATCATAAGTTTGCAGCTGCTTGCTCTTACCCGAGTTCACACTTTGGGCTCGGTCAATCCCAACATGCGGAGAGGACGCTTGCCCCTTAGACTTCTGGCTAGCAGCCCTAACCGAGACAACTACCCGGGAACCACCAGCATCCGGATTAGCTTTCCTGTAGGCCTCATTCTGCCTGTTGCACACATCCACTAGCTCATTCACTCTCTCCGCCTGCTTGCGCCAAGCATCCCCGGTCAGGTTACTTAATTCAGCTCGCGCTGCTGCTGCAGCCCTAAGATTCTTAGCCGGGGAGCTATAAACCGGCTTGCCTGTTCCGGACCTATGACTAGTGGCTTTACTTGAGCTCGAACCTGCAGCTCTAGCCAACTCGTCGTTGAGGTCCTTGCCTCTGTTACGTAGCTCGGCTTTCTTGCGCGAGCGGTGCACTACAGGAGTAAAGCCATCTGTGATACCATTGGCAGCATTGTATTCTCTCAGGTCTCTATCAAACTCTTGCCTAGACTCTATCACTAACCGAGCCTCTTTTTGCAACCTCAGGCGCTCTGCCTCTAGCTGAGCTACAGTAAGATCAACATTTGCTCCAGGAGCCACTGGCCGAGCTAGCTTTTCCAAGATACCCTCTAAGGAAGCACCCCTGCTTGACGTGCCAAGGGGACCAACCGGATCGGGTTTCTCCTTAGGGAACTTAGCTGTCCGAGTCGGCATGTCAGCCGGATCGACTGGCGTGGCCAGTTCCTCTGGCACGCTCGTGCTGGCACCTCCTTTGCCTGCAGCAGCGTTTGCGGCAGCCACCATGACCTCCACGCTGCTCCCAGGGCGAGCGCTACGCCCTCCGCGAGCTGCGCGGAAAGAGGGAGGATCCGCAGCCACGAGCACCTGCGCCGGGTACTCGCGAACTGGCTCGGTGGCGACGTAGGTGACGAAGCTGCCCAGCGTCATGAGGAAGCCATCCGCGGGGAAGGGCTTGTTGGAGAAGCACCCCGCGTTGTCGCTGATGAAGTTGAACTCGCCGAGCTTGCACACGAGCCCGGAGAGGACCCGCTCGCCGGCACCAGTGACGGAGCCCGTCCGGATGGAAACCCCAGCCAACGCCAATGCTTGCCCCACGGTGGGCGCCAACTGTCGTGGTGGTGTCACGGCAGATGCCATGGGTATGGCTTAAGTGTGGGCTCGCTTGGGCGTTGGGGGAACCGGGGAGGGTTTGCGCGCCTACGAAGCACGCATGAAGACCAAACAAGAACCTCGCAGGAATCAACAAGAACAAAGCAAACCAAGAACAGCGAAGAACACCACGATGTACCCTGCTTCGGGGCCCTCTTGTGGAGGTAACACCCCTACTGCAGCTCTAGCCTACTCTCTTATATCTCAAGTGTTTACAAGTACAGAGCGCTCCTTGAGCTGTATGATGAACAAAGGAACGGGCTCTAGGTAGAAGATGAAGCTTGGGGGGGAAATGATGCTCACAATGGTCGATCCTCCCCACAGAAGGAGGTGGTGTTGCCTATATACAGTAACCGAATTACCCTTTTGCCCCTGGCCGCAGAGGACAATGGCATGGACAAGGAGAACAGGACAAACACTGGCCACTGTCACTCAGCCCAGCTCACCCTCTGTTCACCACAGGCTTATCTTTCCTCTTTGAGCTTAAGGCAGTGTAGACCACAGTAGCCTAGCCACTGCCCCTTTCCCGAATAGGCCGAGTCAGCGCCTAGGGGCTTGTGACCCGGAAAACCTGTGGCAGCACCTTGCTGTCTTCTGAGCCCCGGTCAGTAACCTTACAGTGCCCGTGACTTTTACTGACATTACTTGGCCCCTGTGCATCATCCGAGTTGCCCTACCCGGGTCCTTCCTGACCGACCCGGATAACTTAGCCGGCTCTTCTTTCCTGGATCCGGTTAAACCTCACCTCTTTTCTTTCACTGGCTTGAAGTAGGACTGACCGAATCGCCTTGAGATCCGACCCGGATAACTTAGCCGGCTCTTCTTTCCTTGATCCGGTTAGACCTTAACTGCTCATAACACATCATCTTTGCCCTACCCGGGGGCAGCCCCCGACAACCGACGTCGCGCCGCCCGCACTATGGAGATCGAAGAAGATGGGAAGAAGAAGAACATGGTGAACCCGCATATTCTGCCTGGATCGCCCGAGATCAGTTCATGATGGGTGGTTCCTCCAAACCCTTTTGCAAGACCTGCTTGCGCACGTTCTTGAGCTCCAGACCACTGCCGATGTCTGGGCCACCGTGTCCGCCATGTTCACCTCCGCCTCTAGTCACGGATCACGCACCTGCGGATGCTCTCAACAAGACGAGAAGAAGAGGAGATGACGTTGCGGATTACTTCACCAAGATGAAGGGGTTCTCTTCTGAATTCGCCGCCACCGGCAAGCCCATCGATGAAGATGAACTGATTGGTTATATCCTCAATGGTCTTGGTAGCGCTTATAATTCTGTTTTTGCTGCTGTTAATGGCCAACATGGCACTACACTTGATGATCTCTATGCTTAGGTCGCCGCATATGATATGCGCCGCGAGCTGCTCTCGGATGATGAAGAGGATGCCGCTCCTGCTATCGGCTTCACCTCCTCTGCCCATCTTGCGATAGCCGCCCTCAGAGCGGTTCCGACCAAGGGCGCAGTGGTGATCGTGGTTGAGATGACCGCGGTCGCCGTGATGACAGGCCGCATGATGATGGTGCGCCGTGGCGCTCTCGTGGCCGCTCCCGCGATGGTGGTCACAGAGATGACCGCCGTGATGATCGCCGTGATAATCGGCGCGACGGACGGCGTGATGATCGCCGAGATGATCGGCGCGATGGACGCCGCGATGATAGGCGTGATGGATGCCGTGATGATCGGCGCGATGGACGTCGTGATGATCGGCGTGGTCGCGCCCCCACCCCCCTACGTCGACACCACCTGCCAAATCTGCAAGATCCACGACCACCAGCGAGTGAGTGCTGGTGGCGCTATGATGATCACAACGACTCCGATGATGATCGTGAAGAGAAGACAGCTCATCTTGCTTCCTATGGGGTCGACACCAACTGGTACCCCGACACTGGCGCGTCAAACCATATCACAGGGGAATTGAGCAAGCTCACCGTCCACGACAAGTACAAAGGCGAGATCGTGTCCACACTGCTGATGGAAACAGTATGCAAATACGCCACATTGGTCATTCAGTTTTGTGCACTCCTCATACATCTCTACAACTTAAAAATATCCTACATGTCCCTAATGCCGCTGCAAATCTTTTATCTGTCCACAAACTTACTCTTGATAATCATGTTTTCTTTGAATTTCACCCACATTTCTTTTTGATCAAGGATCAGGCCACAAGGAGCACTCTGTTTAAAGGTCCCTGTCATGATGGCCTCTACCCACTAGTGCATTTCTCTACTGGGTCTTCCAAGCATGCACTCATTACAATAAAGCCATCTTCGTCCACCTGGCATCGTCGTTTAGGGCACCCTTCATCGTTTGTGGTTCAGCAAGTCCTTAGTAAAAATAATATTTCATATTCGCCTGAAATAAACCCATACATATGTGATTCATGTCAACTAGCTAAGAGCCATCAGTTACCATTTTCTGTCTCTACTAGTGTTTCCACTGTTCCTTTGGAACAAGTGTTTTCTGATGTATGGGGGCCAGCACCTGAGTCTGTTGGTAGACATTCATATATATAAGCTTTATTGATGATTTTAGCAAGTTTACTTGGATTTACTTACTCAAAAAACGTTCTGAAGTGTATCAAGTTTTTCTAAATTTTCAGCAGCTTGTTGAGAGCAAATTCGATAGAAAGATTATTACCATGCAAACTGATTGGGGGTGGTGAATATGAAAAACTCAACAGTTTTTTTTCAAAAAGTTGGTATTACTCATCATGTCTCATGCCCACATGCCCATCAACAAAACGGTTCCGCTGAACGCAAACACCGTCATATTGTTGAAGTTGGTCTTGCATTGCTTGCCAATGCATCCATGCCTCTCAAATTTTGGGATGAAGCTTTTCTCACAGCCACCTTTCTCATAAATTTGCTTCCTAGTAAAACCATAAATCTTGATACACCTGTCGAACGTCTTCTTCACACTAAGCCAAACTATGAGTCACTACGTGTGTTTGGTTGTGCTTGCTGGCCCAATCTTCGCCCCTACAACACACGAAAAGTTGCTTTCCGTTCTAAACGGTGTGTGTTTCTGGGTTATAGCCCACGCCACAAAGGAGTTAAGTGTTTGGATGTATCCACTGATCGCATCTACATCTCACGTGATGTTGTCTTCGACGAAAGCGTGTTCCCATTCGCCCCTCTATACCCAAACGCTGGTGCCCGCCTTCGCCAAGAAATACTCCTTCTTCCATTCGATTCATCCTCTCCCATATCCACATCCAATGACGGTGTCGCACAAACTAATGACTATATGGCTTTGCCTATTATACCAGTTGTTACTAATGAGCATGATACTATGCTGCAGCAGACGGCAGCCGAAAATTCCCAGCAAAACAATGCAGAAACGGAGCAAAACAGTACAGAAAATGGTGATCGCATGCAGTCAGAAAATGCCAAAAACCGCGCTGATTACGATGATGATTTGATCCATGCTGATCCCGTGAAGATTCTGGTGAAGATTCCTCCACCGATCCCGAGAGCGTCCCTGATTCACCCGTCGCGTCACCTGAGCTGGACCTGGCGTGGTCCTCTCCCTCCAACGAACGCAGTGCTACCACGACGCATGCGCGGACCCCGCCCGGGTCGTCGTCAAGGACCCCTCCGCGGTCCCCTGTTGCTCCTGATGAATGCGACGCCGCCACGTCGCCCCTGCACACGCCTAAGCGGTCCCCTGCCGCTGATTCGCCCGCCGTGTCGGCTGACGCGGACGCTGGTGGATCCCCGGATGCCAGCTCCGGATCCTCTGCGGCTGGTTCTGCTACATCATCTCCTGCGCCAACGCCTTCCCCTCCGCCTCCTGAACCTCACACCAGGTTGCAAAAAGGTATACGCCAACCGCGAATAATTACTGATGGTACTGTCAGATGGTGTTTGTTTGCCACTACAGATGAACCTCGCACACTATCGGAGGCCCTTGAGAACGATCATTGGCGCAAGGCGATGGAGGAAGAATACAATGCGCTCATGCAAAATAAAACATGGCACCTTGTTCCTCCTCATCATACCAAAAATCTTATTGATTGTAAGTGGGTTTACCGTATCAAGAAAAATGCAGATGGCACGATTGACAGGTATAAGGCACGCTTAGTTGCAAAGGGATTCAAGCAAAGGTATGGAATTGATTATGAAGATACCTTCAGTCCTGTGGTCAAAGCCGCAACTATTCGTATTGTTCTATCAGTTGTTGTTTCCAGAGGCTGGAGTTTGCGGCAGCTAGATGTCAAGAACGCGTTTTTGCATGGCGTTCTGGAAGAGGAAATATACATGAAACAACCCCCAGGTTTTGAAAATTCCCAAACTCCCCATCACATATGCAAGCTTGATAAAGCATTATATGGGCTCAAGCAAGCTCCCCGAGCATGGTACTCCAGACTCAGTACCAAGTTGCAGCAACTTGGTTTCATTCCATCCAAGGCCGATACTTCACTTTTTCTATATAACAAGTCTAGTGTTATAATATTTGTTCTAATCTATGTTGATGATATTATAGTGACAAGCTCTTCTGATCAAGCAATTTTTGTCCTCCTTCGAGATCTTAATGATGACCTTACACTCAAGGACTTGGGAGATTTGCATTTCTTCTTGGGAATTGAGGTCAAGAAAAATCAAAATGGTTTGCTTCTTACTCAGGAAAAGTATGCTACTGAAATTCTTGCTAAAGTCGGTATGACCAAATGCACTCCATGTCCTACACCTTTATCTTCTACTGATAAATTGTCCCTAGTTGAGGGGACTCCTCTTGGTCCTGATGATAGTACAAATTATCGAAGTGTTTTTGGCGCACTCCAATATCTAACTTTGACACGTCCTGACATTGCTTTCTCGGTAAACAAAGTATGTCAGTATTTGCATGCTCCCACAACTGCCCATTGGACCGCTGCCAAAAGAATCGTACGATATATTCAGGGTACATTACATGTTGGGCTTACTTTTCAGAAGTCCTCGTCCAGTCTGCTTAGTGCTTTCTCAGATGCAGATTGGGCAGGTTGTCTTGATGACAGGAGGTCTACTGGAGGTTTTGCTATATTTATTGGACCAAATTTAGTCTCTTGGAGTGCACGAAAATAGAAAACTATCTCAAGGTCAAGTACTGAAGCTGAATATAAAGCTCTTGCCAATGCCACAGCCGAATTGATATGGGTAGAAGCTGTTCTCAAAGAACTTGGCGTTACACTCAAGGAAAAACCATGTCTATGGTGTGATAATCTGGGTGCAACGTATTTGTCTGCTAATCCTGTTTTCATGCTAGGACTAAACACATAGAGATAGATTATCACTTTGTTCGTGAACGAGTTGCAGATAAATTGCTTGACATCAAGTTCATCTCCAGCAAAGATCAAGTTGCAGACGGATTCACAAAAATACTGCATGTAAGAATCTACATGAGTTTATGCGTAATCTCAACCTCTCTGAAGGTTGTGATTAAGGGGGTTGTTAAACTTGTAATATGTTCACGTATACGGTATGGAGTAGTACTCCAACCCAAATACGGACCCATGTACTGCCACGTGATGGGCTTTTCATCACCATATAACACGCATCCGATCGACCCTCTGGGCAACGATCGTTCCACCACATCTGACAAGATCGTCGAGTTGGGCGTGATCTGATGGATGCCACATATGATCCAGGATCGATTAGGTTTCATGTACAATCAGTTTTTTCTAGTTCGACATGTTGTGTCAAACGGTCACCTAGAAGCATTGGTCCATTGGATCACATGCACCAGATTACCGAAAAGCTCACAGTGGCACGTAAGTATTCCCTCCGTTCCCAAATATAAGATGTTTTACCTTTATTCCACATTCACATGCATATAAGTGTATCTAGACATATTTCATGTGTAGGTTCACTCAATTTAATATGTATGTAGACAACATGTGTAACACCTAAAACATCTTACATTTAGGAACGGAGGGAGTATGTGCTGGTTGTGTTAAAGAAACCACGTGCTTAGTGACGACTCGTATATCTGATCACGGAACAAATCTTTAGAAAAGAAATATAAAGGAAGAGAGCATGTGTGTTTACATTAACAACGTCACACGGATAGCGAGTCGGAAAATTAAATCACTCACAGTTCCACAACAAGATATTCAAGCTTTTGATTGTGTTTCTTTTTCTCCCAATGTACCGATAGGGATATAGCATGTGCAGTGCACTCGGTGACTCTTTATATATACAACTATCTATCTACTCAGCGATGTCGACCGGCGGGCGTCAAGCAACTTTTCCACGTCCAACTATGCCCCATCTGAAAAGCAGAGCACTAGTGAACAAATATCAATAGGAAGTTACCACGAGTTTTTTTTTTCTTGAACGAGATCTGCCATAGGACTAGCAAAACACAACATGAAGGACGGCCATTGCTGGTAGTCCATGTCTCTTTCTTTTAGTAATAACACATTTCATTGAACAACAAAGTTCTAACGATTACACATGTGGAAACCATAAGAGACATCAATACAGTTAGGTGCCATGCAAATTTGAGAAAAGCACCGTCAAAGAACTAAGAAAACTCTATGATCCCTTCTTTGGATGAAAAAACTCTATGATCCTTGGAGTCCCTAACGGCGTGCCCAAGTTTCGAAAGGCTAAAATTGCATAGATGATGTTATCAGTAGAGCATTAGTGCTAGATTAAGATTTGGGGACATTAATTTGAGGGAGAATTTGGTGGCTTTTGATAAGGAAAAACGTAAAATATATATGTGGTCAACATGTGTGTGCATATCAAACAGTAAAACATGGAGCCATTCTGACGAATGGCGGATCTTGCTATTCACGAGATTAGCTGATCGAATATGATACGGATTGTTTGCCCGATCTTTCACCGCAAGAACCACCGGATAACTATCCTTCCAATCACGGGAGCGATCCGCGCAACCTAAAGAATCTAGAGAACGAATCTCACGGCGAGCAACGAGATGATGAACACCACGCCTCACGCCAAGCTCGACAACCCTTGACAGATTCAAGAGCCTTCTCGCAATTGCACTACAACTCTTGACAGACTCAAGAACCTTCATGCCTCGATTTATTGATAACTCGACGAACGTCCGAGACGCCGTCTTACACGCCGGTCCCTTGGGACGGAGGCAAACTTGAACTTTTAGTTCTACATAATTTTCAACTCCCTAAAACCCTAGCCGCTGGCTCCTTTATATAGGAGGCCAACACCTAGTCGGTAGGACAAACCCAAACCAAAACCTATTTGACTCCTAAACCTAGTTGGACTCTGACCGATACAAACCGACCCATGGCGGGTTCGGCGTTAGATTTGGCACGCAGGCCTAGTTAACATCACCTTAGACTTTTACATATCATTTAAATCTGTCCTATCGTGTCAACCAACCAACACGATGCCGACGATGCCCTCATCATCCTCCCCTTCTTGGAAAGGCGTTGTCCTCAACGCCGGAAGGTCTTCTCCAGCGCTTGTGGCGTCAAATCAGCAATATCGCCACACTTCTTCTCCATCCTCAAGTCTTCGCCGGCCTACCACACCACATCCTCCCTCTCGGCTAGCTAGACTGCTCTTGGCGCCCTCCAAGAACCATGGGGTGGCCCGATCTTCTCGTTGAGCACTTCGTCGGATGGTGGATAACTTGGTGTCACCGATGAACTCTCCTCGCTAGAACCCTGATGCCAATGCAGCAGCACTCTACCCTTTGGATATTCACGACTTCACACACTTGCGCACGTAGCCGTCGACCACGAAACGGTATAATTGCAATCTACTAATTCCCAGTGGAAAGAACAGATCACACTTCAATTGAGGTTCAACTCTCCAGATCGATACGAATTGGAGATGTCTACTTTTAGAGGAAAGTTTCCGCTGTTCAACTCGAACTAGGGTTTTATCTAAACGTGGTCTGACTTTTACAATTAAATCTGACTGCTATTTATTGAGCAGGAGTGCGCCGCCTCAGCGTCCCGTGGCCTTCACGTCGTCGTACCGGTCATGGGCTCTTGGCGTCTCCGAGCGTGTCTCCTCCTGGCCCACTAGTGCATCGCTGCATAGGCCCGATCGATCCCAACAGCTGTTGACTCCAACTGCACACGCAAGCAAAGGCGATAGTAGAGGTCCAGCTCCACACGTCTTCTTGCATCGATCCTGGACACGTTCGTGCATAGCAAATGGCTGGACCCCACCTTGGATGCATGCATTACGTGAATGCATATGAGTGCATGCATGTAGATGCTTTGTTTGTAGACATAGGCACATGGCTGGGTCCCACTTGCATGCAAAACGTGATTGCATAAATACATGCACGTATTTGCTTGATTAATTTGTCCAGCAAACTTCTTGTGTCCTGTGGTCGCCGTCCTCGCGTGTCTGCTGGTCGCAGTCGTCGCATGTCTTGTGGTCGCCGTCCTCCCTCTCCTCCCGCTGACGCCATTTCGACGGATGCCAAATCTAATCAAATAATAATACAATGATTTAGATAGTATATAATTCTGAGATATCAAAGTATTATTTTTAACGAGGATTAAATTCACCTGATAATAATCATCTGTTAGGCTTAATATTTCCTTCCAGTTCAAACATGAATAATCACTATAATTCATAGATATATCCTCATCATCCTCCCTTTCTTCAAGAAAAGCCGTCCGCGGCTTTGGATAAGCTGAAAGTGGAAGAAACAAAAAGAACAACGTGTACGCAGAGTATATGTATATATAGCAGGTTGTATCATGTTTGTAAACATTATGATTATTCTCAAATGACAAAATGCAACGAAAATTGCAAGCATAGCACATATAATTGTCATAAGAGTACAAAGAAAATCTCAGCAATAAGCAATCATAATTGCAAGTATAAGTGAAGTCCATATAATCATGATCTTGACAAGGAACAAATATGTATAATGTCTTATTATTCAGTATTAAATCAAGTGTCCTCACAGATGATCGATGATCAAATTTCATGCTAGCAAGATCAAACCAATCCAAACGATGCAAATCATCAAATGTTTCATACCATGCTGCAGTTACGCTACTCTGATATGTAGAACCAAGCAATGACCATGCAGCACAAACAGGTGAATAGTCATGTCCATTATTTCCAGTACTTACGATGCAACTTAGTTTGCAAATATAAGTGAAGCATAAATCAGTTTGGGACAAACAAGTCGTATGTGCATAATCACAATCAAATCTAGCAAGATCAGAACAGTCCAACAAAGGTGATGCTACCTTTGTTCGCTGCGGTACATCAACTAGACTAGAATACATCATATTATCATGATAATTAGGTATTGTCCCAAAGCAAAAATAATCCAGCACATAGCATATATGACTCAAAACAGAATGTTTTAGTTCAGCAATTCTATCATAGGTAATGCATATGTGATCCACCAAAAAATTCTCGTTCATGCTATAGTCACCAATTAAATAGAATCGGAAACAATTAGCATAGGTGCTAGAATTTACATATGAAATTTCAGAAATCTTATTCATAGCACAGCTCATGGTAAGCGGTTCTTCTAGCATGATGTAATACAAAACATCAGTCGGTGGTATTTTAGCAAGAATCTCTTTATGTGTAATCAGTACCACATGATCAAAATTCGAATTCAGCAATTTATCACATGGTGCTGAAATATGTTTGCATATCAAATCACAAGAATCAACCAGCAAAGAATTATACTCACAAAGTGGCGCGCTTGCTGGCTGCTGCTCCGAATCAGTACCTATGTCAATGGCAATCTCCTCAGATGTAGTAGGTACTGGAACATCTTCCTCTTGTGGTGATGCAGCTTGTAGACTTAACGGCTCCCTTTCTTCAAAAGCAACCTGCATATCACAAGAAACAACACTAGCAACAATGGCATGCTCCTCAGATGTAAGTTGTGATGCAGGTTGTACTATAGGTGGCTCCCTTTCTTCAAAAGCAACCTGTACATCACAAGAAACAACAGTAGGCACAATAGTAGGCTCCTCGAATGCATGTGTTGGTGGTGGTGCAGGTTGTACTATAGGCTCCCTTTCTTCAAAAGCGACCTGCACATTACAAGAAACAACACTAGGAGTAGACATGATTACATTAGTAGAAAGAACCTCCTGAATGTTTTCAAGCGATGCATGGCTTCTTTTATGCCACTTATGATTCCAAAGAAATAGTATATCAGGATAATATCTCTCAAAATTGAACCGAAATTTTTTGGACAATGGTGCACTTAACAAAAGATGACAACATGTAAAAGCTTTGGGAATCACACTACAATGAATTTGCTCCGTATGACCATTAACGGTTAATGGAACAAGAGTACTTAGAGTAATTCTAATTTTATCATCATTAGTAAGTAACAAATATGGAGCTAACTGATATGTTTCCAATTGCAATTTCTCAACAACATCAAAACTAACAAAATTATACCGAGTATCCTTATCAAGAGTAATGACAGCAGGACAACTTTTGATGTCCGCGATGAAGTGGAACAAATCTGAGGCAGGTATCCCACTAGAATTCTCTTCCCAGAATTTATCACTGCACAAAGAATACGACGGTAATGGCTTTTCCCTGATAGGATCAACCATTGTTAGTACATAAAATCGTGATGGCAGTTACTCTCACAGCTCACTCAGAACAACAAGAAATAATCTGAAAGTTCCAAAGTGAATAGCAATGCGTACCCGGTCGTGGAGATGACTAAATGCACGGATGTGATGAAGTGAATATCAGGGTATAAGAACAGTCACACGGCAAAGCAGGGTTATTTATGGTGAAGCTGTAGGTAGGGAGACCTAACAACACCAATTTATCAAAGCCTAGTGCTGATCGTATGACACAAGAGACACTTCGAAACGCACACGGTGGAGATAAATGGGGCAATTGCAACTCTGAAAATGAGCTAAAAAAAATGAGATATGTCGGAGTAATGCTCGTGTTGCAATGCACAGGAGAGACGCTAGCAAAAAGCTCAATTATAAGGGCACAAGATTGCTCAAAACTATTTAGTGTAAGGCAGTAGCTCCAAATAGAACTGAGATCACAATAATTTCCGGCCTTTTATTTTTCGCGGTACTGTAGCTACAGTATTTCCGAACTCTTTTTTCTCTCTTTTTTTTTAATACTCTTTTTCTCTTTTGGCTCGTTACTGTAGGTACAGGAATTTCGGAACTTTTCTTTCTTCTTCTTTTTCTTTTTCTCCCTTTTTCTCTTTGAACTAGGCCACAGAAATCTGTAACGGGAGCAATTAAAAATAGACTGCCAAAAATAATGCACTTTCCAAAACTTACGTGAGCAGCCCTTGAGCAAACAAAAGATGCTAGTCTCGGTAGGATAGGACTAAACACGAAAAGAAGATTGGCTTATACGTATGGCTGACAAAAGAAAGACTCAAACTGACACGGACAAGGGACAAGAAAAATACCTAAACTGAAATAGACTAAGGGAAACGTGCATGCGGAGAACACGGAACCAACAGCAGCCAAGATTAGCGCACGGCAGCTAGTCAAGATCACCTGCGCCCGGCCGGCCGGTCTCGCGATAGCTATTCGGGACGCGCGACAGGAAACGACTCGGCCTGGAAACAGCCTGTGCGGAAAGCAGCGAGAACACAAACGGCGACTGAATTTTCTTGGGCGGGTGCGGAACAACAACAGCAATTTTATATGGCGCAGCAGCAACTCGACCGACTTCCGATTAAACAAAACGTAACAGACTAGGACTCCGACGACAAGAAAAACTGACGCGGAAATAAACAGAAAACTAGACGCAACTACGACTCAGATCGGAAGAAAAGCAACGCAAAAGGACACACGATCAGCAGCTAAACTCGATGAAACGATGCGATCTAAGTCTATGGCAAATATTTTTGTATGGCTTTTTCTGGATAGGACGAAAATAAATCTAAATTTACGAGGATGGATTTCTCACCGAGTAAACCTGGAAATCTGATACCAAGATGATGTAGTTGTTTGCCCGATCTTTCACCGCAAGAACCACCGGATAACTATTCTTCCAATCACGGGAGCAATCCGCGCAACCTGAAGAACGAGAGAACGAATCCCACGGCGAGCAACGAGATGATGAACACCACGCCTCACGCCAAGCTCGACAACCCTTGACAGATTCAAGGACCTTCTCGCCACGCACGAACACTCTTGACAGATTCAAGAACTCTCATGCCTTTATTTCAAAGATAACCGACGAACGTCCAAGACGCCGTCTACACGCCGGTCCCTTGGGACGGAGGCAACCTTGAACACAATGTTCTACATATTTTTCAACTCCCCTAATATTGTGACACCCCCTTTGTTTATATAGGACAAAGGGGTAGGGGTCGCCGAACTAAACCCTAACCGACTCGAACTACTAAACCTAGTTGGACTCGAACTCGATACAAACCGGCCTAATGGAGGCTCGGCCAACACATTAAGGACGCAGCCTTAGACATTACATTGCATGACTATTGTCCTAGCTGCACCTTTTTATCAACGATGCCCGCATCATCCTCCCCTTCTTAGAAAGGCGTTGTCCTCAACGCCGGAAGGTCTTCTCCAGCGCTTGTGGCGTCAAATCTTCACATCGCCACGATCCTTCTTCATTCTCAAGTCTTTGCCGGCCTGCCACACCACATCCTCCCTCTCGGCTAGCTAGACTTGTTCTTGACGCCCTCCACGTTTGGCGCCACCAACCTGATTGAGACACAAAATACTTCGTACTACATCTTGCAAACGAACCATGCAAATCATCCGAACGCAGCAGGACAGACTCCTGTACACCACGGATCCAAATAAGCCGAATACGCCGCAGATGCACCCTCCAAACTTGTGCCTCTTTATCCCTTCCTTTGTCTCTTTTTTTTCCCACATGAAAATATTGGTACCGATCCGAGTAGTCACGTATAGAAACAATATAAAAACCAATCGGTACTAGTAGTCCTTATCCTTTCCGAATTGCACACCCCGTGATGCCTTTCTTTTTTTTAAAATTTTCCTGCACTCCACGTATGTAGCAAGGAAACCAATCTGATCTTTCCACTGACGCGATCCCGATCCGCACCAAGAGTCCACGAGCAATACGATCTGGTAGATGCACCTCTCGTAACAATCTGATCCGTACGAAATCTGACTTGTCCTAGCGACAGAACCCATCTCGCCGAGATTTGGGAGCCGAATCGGCCTGCGATCTTCTCTGCCTCAACTCGCCGAGCTGCAATGCCAACTCGCTGAGATCCTTCCTCAACGCACCGAGATGCGAATCCTCGCCAACTTGTCGTCTTCCAGCTTGCGGTGATCAACATGGCGCTCTGATACCAGATGATACGGATTGTTTGCCCGATCTTTCACCGCAAGAACCACCGGATAACTATCCTTCCAATCACGGGAGCGATCCGCGCAACCTAAAGAATCTAGAGAACGAATCTCACGGCGAGCAACGAGATGATGAACACCACGCCTCACGCCAAGCTCGACAACCCTTGACAGATTCAAGAGCCTTCTCGCAATTGCACTACAACTCTTGACAGACTCAAGAACCTTCATGCCTCGATTTATTGATAACTCGACGAACGTCCGAGACGCCGTCTTACACGCCGGTCCCTTGGGACGGAGGCAAACTTGAACTTTTAGTTCTACATAATTTTCAACTCCCTAAAACCCTAGCCGCTGGCTCCTTTATATAGGAGGCCAACACCTAGTCGGTAGGACAAACCCAAACCAAAACCTATTTGACTCCTAAACCTAGTTGGACTCTGACCGATACAAACCGACCCATGGCGGGTTCGGCGTTAGATTTGGCACGCAGGCCTAGTTAACATCACCTTAGACTTTTACATATCATTTAAATCTGTCCTATCGTGTCAACCAACCAACACGATGCCGACGATGCCCTCATCAGGATGAGGACATCCATACACTTGACACATCTTCACCTCATGATGATGATCACCAAGCTGCTGCAAAGAAGTCCAATGATGAAATCAGAATTGGTCCTATTACAAGAGCTCGTGCAAAGCTATTAGAACAACAGGTGAACTCACTCCTAATAGAATCTGAATATTTCGTTCATGAGAATTGTTTACTGCCTAAGTCTTTGTTTGTATGCATACTCAGGTTTGTTGAACAAGAAGGCATAGCACGAGGGAGCGAGGAGCTGCAGCATCTGGAACAAGAGGAGCAAGGCGTGGAGTACACAAGCTGAAGAGGACGCGAGGGAGGAGAGGGAGGCAGCGTCCAAGGGGCAGGGAGGCCACCACGCCACACATGGGCAGGTGCCACATCAGGCCTGCGTGCCTTAAGGCTGAACCCAACCCTTTGGGTCAGTTTGTATCTAGTTTGGGTCGAACCGGTTTGAGTCCGAGTCAGATGGGGTTGCCCTAGGTCGGTACTGTAGCGTGCTACAGTACGACGCTACAGTACGCCCCATCCCTTTATATGCTAGTCCAGCCGCCATAGATGAGTTTAGACCACGTTTAGATAAAACCCTAGTTCGAGTTGAACAGCGGAAACTTTCCTCTGAAAGTACACATCTCCAATTCGTATCGATCTGGAGAGTTGAACCTCAATTGAAGTGTGATCTGTTCTTTCCACTGGGAATTAGTAGATTGCAATTATACCGTTTCGTGGTCGACGGCTACGTGCGCAAGTGTGTGAAGTCGTGAATATCCAAAGGGTAGAGTGCTGCTGCATTGGCATCAGGGTTCTAGCGAGGAGAGTTCATCGGTGACACCAAGTTATCCACCATCCGAAGAAGTGCTCAACGAGAAGATCGGGCAACCCCATATCATCTGGTATCAGATTTCCAGGTTTCCTCGGTGAGCATCCACATATCCACCCCGTAGTTTAGATTGAGTGTTTTTATTCCTATCCAGAAAAAGCCCCACAAAAAGAGTAGGTTTAGTTCGTGCCATAGCCTTAGATCAACCCAATTTGCATCTTCTAGTTGCTGTTTGTGTTGATCATTGCGTCCCTGTTTTTCTTTTTTGTGTCTTCGTGTTTAGGGTTAGGGTTCTTGCCTTTTCCGAGTTGTTTTTAGGTTTCACGTTAGGTCTAGTTTCCAATTCCAAGTCGAGTCCTTGTTTCTTTCTGTTCCGAGTCCATATCAAAAATACCAAAAAAAATAATTAGTTACCGAGTCCTAGTTTGGGTCTTGTTTCCGAGTTGGATTCGAGTTCTGCCGCGGCAACCAAAAATCGTCGTTTCTCTGCCGCGACCCGATCCGAAATCGGAATCGTTTCCGTGTTTTCTCCTGCCGCCGTCCCGAGTTGGACTGGTTTCCGCTGCCGCGTCCGAGTCTGCCACGGCTCCGTTTTTCCGCAGATTTTCTGCCACGGTACGCGCGTGTCCTGTTTCTACTCAAACTCGCAGTCCGAGTCTGCCACGGCACCGTGTTCCGCCGATTTTTCTGCCACGGTATAATAGTGATCAGTGTGTCTAGTTTTTGCACTTTTCTTAGGTTTTTCCTATTGATCTTTGTGAGACTTAGCCACCGCCTTTCTACAGCAATTGTTAGGTACCGTACCCATAAGACTAGCTATCTTCTTTGCTCACAGGCTGCTCAATAGAGTCTTTGCACGGTACTGTGTTTTTCTGAAAAAATTTGCTCCGCGGTGCGACATATTGTGGCCGAAAGAGAAGTGCTACAGTGAAAAAGTCAATTTTAGAGTTACTGTAGCAGTACGTGAGAAAGTATAAAAATACGAGAGTATACAAAAGAAGAGAAAAAAAAATAGAAGAGAAAAAGAGGCCTGAAAATTATTGAGAGTTGCTACAAGTTTGGAGCTGTTTTGCATTGCTATTAGCACTCGTAAATTGAGCAATCTTGTGCCTGTTTTTCATTGAGCTCTTGCTAGTGTCTTTCGAGAGCATTGCAAAATCTCTATCCATATATTTGCATTGCCACATTTGTCTCCATAATTGTGTGAGTTTCCGTAGGTGATTTCTGTATCACACAAACAGCAAATAGGTTTTGTAAGTTGGTGTTGTTAGGATTCCATACCTACAGCTCCACCATAAATACCCTGCCTTGTCGTGTGACTGTTTCTTATACCCTGGTATTCACTTCATTACATCAGTGCATTTAGTCATCCCTACGATCGGGTACGCATCGCTATTCTCTTTGGAATTTTCAGATTACCTTTTCTTGTTGATTCTGAGTGAGTTGTGAGTGTACCACCATATCGATTTTGATTATTGCACTAACCTACTAATCATGTCTACTAGTGATGAGATTGTGATGCAGAAAAAGGAGGCCGATACTCCTGTTACATGGAGTGACTATGAGCATTTGCGTGATCACTTAACGGCAATGTTTGACAAGTCGGTGTCCACCATTGACAGAGACATGCAAGCTATGCAGCTTCAATTGGGAGGAACGAACACCAATGTGCAAGCCATCGAAACCAAGGTGGATACTGTCCAAACAAGTGTACACACCTTACAGCAGTCTATTGATGCTTTACGACAGGCGTTTGAACAACATCGGCCGCACCAACAACAATTTGACGATGCTCTTGATGATGACAGTGTGCATGACAACATCCATGCTCATGCTCGGGGGCGTGCTAATCCTGTTCAGGGCCGTGGTGTTCCAATAGGACGTGCTCAGCGTGTACCCCTTCCCGCACAAGATGATGGGCTTGGCAAGCCCAAATTTTCAATTCCTCGTTTCAGTTTTGACAATGCTGATGTAGAGGAATACCTTACATGGGAGCTGAAAATAGAAAAACTCTGGCGTTTACATGATTATACTGAGGACAGGAAGGTCAAGCTTGCGTCGGCTGAATTTGATGGATATGCATTACGCTGGTGGGATTGTCTTACGCAACATCGGCGCGATGACAATGCCGTCCCTGTTCTTACTTGGCCTGAAATGAAGGCCCTTATGCGTGATCGCTTTGTGCCCTCTAATTATTTGCGTACAGTCTACGATAAGTTGACGCAATTGAAGCAAGGAACCATGACCGTTGATGCATATTACATGGAGATGGAGCTGTTGTTGCAGCGTGCACGTGTTCGGGAATCTGTTGAGATGACTATGCAGCGTTTTCTTCATGGATTAAAATTCACCATCAAGGGAATTGTGAGACATCACCAGTACACCACTATGAACGAGCTGTTGCACCATGCACGGGAGGCTGAATCACAGCTAGCTGAAGAGGCACAATACAAAGCAAGATACACTAGTTCTGGGCGTTACTCTAGTAGGGCGCCAACACCATCGGCTGCACCAATTGAGGGGCAGGCCAGCCGTGCCTCTTCCTCCTATTCTAAGCCAGCCTCTACTGTTCCTGTGTCAAAGAGGCCAGCCGCACCTGCTGCCAGTGCTGATTCGTCGATGTCTACCGCACGCAATAGGGACATGAATTGCCACACATGTGGGGGCAAAGGGCACTTCAAGAGAGAGTGTCCTAACAGGAAAGTCATGCTTGTTAATGAGAACGATGAATATGAAACAGGTGATGATGCTGATCCTAATGCTGATGATGATGATGGCTATACTAGTGATGGTGCCATGGATGCTTTTGCTTGTACAGCCCCTGTTATTGTTGTTTCACCACGCACTTTGAGTGTACAGCCACATGTGGATTCTCAGCGTTGCAATCTGTTTCAAACAAAAGCACTTGTTGGCCCCAATAAAGCGTGCAAAGTTATCATTGATGGAGGTAGCTGCAGGAATCTTGCAAGTAAAGAGTTGTGTGCTAAACTGAAATTGACATATATACCTCATCCCAATCCATACTATATTCAGTGGTTAAGTGATAATGGTGAGATGAAGGTGAGTCACATGGTACGTGTGAATTTTGAGATAGGACCATACAAGGATTCCATTGAGTTTGATGTGGTTCCTATGACTGTTTGTCACCTTTTATTGGGTCGGCCTTGGCTGTATGATCGCCATGTGCAACATAATGGCCGTGCCAATACATATCACTTGGAGTTCAAGGGCAAGAAAATTAATTTGCAGCCCATGTCACCGCAGGCCATAGTGAATGAGTCTCGTCAGAAAACAGAAGTAAATATAGAACAGCCTCCGGGGCGAGAGAAAATTGTAACAGCTGTGAGTGATATAACGAAAAGTGAGAGAGTGAATAATTTGTTGATATTAGCCACCAAAGATGACATGAGAGAATTTAGTGAGGATCCTACAGCCCTGCCTCTTGTGCTGATGTACAAAGGCGAGGTTTTGGTTTCTAATGACATGCAACCTGTTTCTCTTGGTGTGTCTACTGTTTTGCAGGATTATGGCGATGTTTTTCCGGACGATGTACCCGCAGGCCTACCACCATTGCGTGGCATTGAGCATCAGATTGACCTCATCCCGGGTGCCACTCTTCCCAATCGAGCGCCATATCGAACAAACCCCGACGAGACGAAAGAAATACAGCAACAAGTGCAAGCACTACTCGACAAAGGGTACATTCGTGTTTCTCTTAGTCCTTGTGCTGTTCCTGTAATTTTGGTTCCTAAAAAAGATGGTACATGGCGTATGTGCGTAGATTGTAGAGCTATAAATAACATCACTATTCGATATCGTCATCCTATTCCACGCTTAGAAGATATGCTTGATGAATTGAGTGGTGCTGCTGTTTTCTCTAAGATTGATTTGCGTAGTGGATACCATCAAATTAGGATGAAAGAGGGGGATGAATGGAAAACTGCTTTCAAAACAAAATTTGGTTTATATGAGTGGCTAGTTATGCCTTTTGGTCTTACTAATGCACCTAGCACATTCATGCGTTTAATGAATCATGTTTTGAGAGACTTCATTGGTAGATTTGTGGTTGTATATTTTGATGATATACTTATTTACAGCCGCACTGAATCTGAACATTGTGATCATCTTAGGCAAGTTTTGCACGTGTTGCGTGATGCTAAATTGTATGCTAATCTTGAGAAGTGCACGTTTGCAAAAGATAAGGTGATATTTCTGGGATACGTTGTATCTAAGCATGGGGTAGAGGTGGATTCATCTAAAATTGAAGCAATTCAAAATTGGCCTATTCCCATGAATATAAGTCAACTTCGGAGCTTTCTCGGTCTTGCTGGATTTTATAGACGTTTTGTGCGAGACTTTAGTACTATTGCTGCTGCTTTGAATGACTTAACTAAGAAAGGTGTACCTTTTGTATGGGGCGCTGCCCAAGACCTTGCTTTTGATGAGCTGAAACGTTTGCTTACTTCTGCACCATTACTTGCATTACCAGATTTTAATAAACAATTTGAAGTTGAGTGTGATGCTAGTGGTATAGGAATTGGTGGTGTTTTGATGCAAGAAGGTAGACCTATTGCTTATTTCAGCGAGAAACTTTCTGGTGCTAGATTGAATTATGCTGTTTATGATAAAGAATTGTATGCGCTTGTTCGAGTTCTTGAGGTTTGGCAACATTATTTATGGCCAAAAGAATTTATCATACATTCTGATCATGAGGCGTTGAAATATCTGAAAGCTCAATCTAACTTGCATAGACGTCTTGCTAAGTGGGTTGAGTTCATTGAGTCGTTTCCCTACATCATTAAGCATAAGAAAGGGAAAGAAAACGTTGTTGCTGATGCTCTCTCTAGGAAGAACATGTTATTGACACATTTAGATGTTAAAATTCCTGGTTTAGAGAGTTTGTGTGATTTATATGCAACTGATCATGATTTTGCTGAACCATTTCGTTTGTGTATGCTCAAACAAGCATGGGATAAGTTCCACATCCATGATAGATTTTTGTTTAGGGCTAACAAACTATGTGTTCCAGATTCGTCGGTGCGTTTGTTGTTGTTGCAGGAATCACATGCTGGTGGATTGATGGGTCACTTTGGGCGTGAGAAGACGTTACTCATGCTCGCTGATCACTTTTATTGGCCCAAGATGAGGCGTGACGTGGACAGATTTGTTAGGCGCTGTGTTACATGCAATACGTCCAAGTCCAAGCTGAAGCCTCACGGTTTGTATACCCACTACCTACACCTAACACGCCATGGGCAGATATTAGTATGGATTTTGTGTTAGGTTTACCACGCACTAAAAGAGGACATGATAGTATTTTTGTGGTAGTGGATCGATTCTCTAAGATGGCCATTTTATTGCATGCCACAAGAGCGACGATGCGTCGCATGTTGCTAATCTGTTTTTCAGGGACATCGTACGCATACATGGAGTACCTAAGACGATTGTTTCTGATCGTGATGTGAAGTTCATGAGCTACTTCTGGAAGACATTGTGGGGCAAGCTAGGAACGAAGCTGCTGTTCAGCACACATGTCATCCTCAAACAGATGGTCAAACGGAGGTGGTGAATAGAACTTTGTCACAATTGCTGCGAGCTATGATCAAGAAAAATCTGCGCGAATGGGAGGAGTGTTTGCCCATGTTGAGTTTGCTTATAATCGAGCGGTGCACACTACTACTCAGCTTTGTCCTTTTGAGGTGGTGTATGGCTTCAAACCAATTACACCGCTAGATTTGCTGCCTCTTCCTTTGCATGAGAGAGTTAATATGGAGGCATCAAAACGAGCAGATTATGTGAGGAAGATTCATGAGAAGACACGAGAGGCAATTGAGAAGAAAGGCAAGAACATTGCTGCTGCAAGAAATCAATCACGCAAGCAAGTGTTGTTTCAGCCTGGAGACATGGTTTGGGTGCATTTGCGCAAGGACAGATTTCCACACTTGAGGAGTTCCAAATTAAAGCCACGTGGTGCTGGTCCTTATAAAGTTCTTGCAAAGATAAATGACAATGCTACTCGATTGATATTCCTATGTCTGAGTTTGGTGCTGTTAGCAATAGCTTCAACGTTGCTGATTTGTCACCATATGATGGAGAAGACCTTGGAGCGTCGAGGTCGACGCCTTTTGAAGGGGGGGGAGATGATGAGGACATCCATACACTTGACACATCTTCACCTCATGATGATGATCACCAAGCTGCTGCAAAGAAGTCCAATGATGAAATCAGAATTGGTCCTATTACAAGAGCTCGTGCAAAGCTATTAGAACAACAGGTGAACTCACTCCTAATAGAATCTGAATATTTCGTTCATGAGAATTGTTTACTGCCTAAGTCTTTGTTTGTATGCATACTCAGGTTTGTTGAACAAGAAGGCATAGCACGAGGGAGCGAGGAGCTGCAGCATCTGGAACAAGAGGAGCAAGGCGTGGAGTACACAAGCTGAAGAGGACGCGAGGGAGGAGAGGGAGGCAGCGTCCAAGGGGCAGGGAGGCCACCACGCCACACATGGGCAGGCGCCACATCAGGCCTGCGTGCCTTAAGGCTGAACCCAACCCTTTGGGTCAGTTTGTATCTAGTTTGGGTCGAACCGGTTTGAGTCCGAGTCAGATGGGGTTGCCCTAGGTCGGTACTGTAGCGTGCTACAGTACGACGCTACAGTACGCCCCATCCCTTTATATGCTAGTCCAGCCGCCATAGATGAGTTTAGACCACGTTTAGATAAAACCCTAGTTCGAGTTGAACAGCGGAAACTTTCCTCTGAAAGTACACATCTCCAATTCGTATCGATCTGGAGAGTTGAACCTCAATTGAAGTGTGATCTGTTCTTTCCACTGGGAATTAGTAGATTGCAATTATACCGTTTCGTGGTCGACGGCTACGTGCGCAAGTGTGTGAAGTCGTGAATATCCAAAGGGTAGAGTGCTGCTGCATTGGCATCAGGGTTCTAGCGAGGAGAGTTCATCGGTGACACCAAGTTATCCACCATCCGAAGAAGTGCTCAACGAGAAGATCGGGCAACCCCATATCAGTCAACATTTAAAGGATACTGGTTTACGGAACAACGGGCAAAGCCTTGTAATCAGGGCCGGCCCTAACATTTTAGGGGCCCCGGGGCGAACTTTAGCAATGGGCCCTAAATCAATGGGCCTCTCACTTTTTTTACAATGACTTCTATGTGTTACCACTGACGTGCGTGAATTTACGTGCGCCACTAGTAATAATCGGGACAGTTTAGAACAAATATTACAAGTGGCGTGCATCAGGGACTGTACGTCACTAGTGTACATGTCCAAGTAATGGGCCCCCAGTTTGGCGGGGCCCAGGCCGTCGCCCCCTCCTGCCCTGGGCCAGAGCCGGCCCTGCTTGTAATTACATGTATAATACCGATCAACTGATGCACCCAGCCATGTATGAAACTAGCAAACGTACTGGGTAGACATCAGCTAGCTAGCTAGCTAGACGAGCAAAATAAAAATGGCGGCGACACTTCGAGCTCCCCAGCTTCGCAAGCCATGGCTAGGTCTTTGGAAAGAAAAAAAAAAAGTTATGTACACAGGACTAGCTAGAAGCTATCGAATATCAATGGTCACTAGCTAGGCAGCTGAGACGAGCTGGCCGTCGTTGAAGTTCCGGGAGTAGCTCTGCAGGTCGTAGCCGAACCTCGGTGCGCCGCGCCTGCTGGGCCGCCGCATCACGGCGTTCTTCCAGCTGGAGCTCACCCTCCAGAATAGCTGCCTCACCGGCGCCGGCGCCCGCCACGAGGCCCCGCCGGCAGCTCTCTGAGTCATAGACGCCATCTTCGGTCGGTAGATCGATGGTCCACCACACTCCAGTGTTTACGAAGCTCGCAGATGATCACTCCTCTCCGCTCTGCTGCAAGTGTTCTTAGCTACCTTCTGATCCGATGAGGACACACTAGTGTATTGCGTAAACCAGCACTCTCGAGAGCTGCTTATAACCATGGGGCGGGGTACGCGTCATCGTCGCCGGCGGGGCCCGGCACCACTCGCGAGAGCTGCTTATAACCATGGGGCCCAGCACGCATCGGAATGCAACGCGGTTTTTCCACAACTAGGAGCCTAGGCACCTATCATCATGACCGTTGATTTTACATGAGTTTTGTGATGCAAACGATGATATAGTTGTCATATTTGGATTCCTCTCATTTTTCTAATCATTTTAGATATTTTATTTGTTAAATTTCGATTTACGGATTTAAAGATATGAATTATTCCATATTAGATGAAAAATAGAAGAAAAAACATAGCTATGCCGACGGCTTTGCCGTCGTCGTAGCCCTATATACCTATGCCGAGGGCAATGTCGTCGGCGTAGCTCGAAAAAAAAATTGAAGCTACGCCGACGGCTTTTCCTATGCCGACGGCTAACTCGAGGGGCCAGCCGCGTTGGGTCCTACGCCGACGGCCCGCGTAGGGCGCCATTCCTGTAGTGGGGATGGAGAACTCCCGTATAAGCAAGGTCGGTGACCGACGAGCGAACGATCGGGCTATCTATCGATGACCCGAAGGTGTGCACTGTGGAGATCTGCAGCCAGTTTGCGCGTCTAGATCCATGCACACACGAAGGAACGATAACATGATCTTTGAAATTCGGTTACCATGATCGAGCCGATCCGATGCAAACTTGATTCTCCGACTCCCCTTGAGACTGCCGTCCACCCCAAAAAAGGTTCTTGTTGAAGCTGCTTATCCGTTGGTTATGCTAAAGCTCAAGCACTAAAGCAACGTGGTTAGTGAAGAACGTTCGAAGATACTCTTCTTTTGATCAAAGTTCAAAGGTGAGCAAATCTATAAGAAATAAAGTCAAGCAGATGACTGCAGAAGGACGCTTTACACGCATGAAATACAGACATATCCAAATTTTGGATGACGCACGTCGGTTTCATCAAACCAACCAGACTTTTGCACAAACCGAATTGCAAGTTAAAATACTTATGGTCCATCCTCTTGACAAAGAGCCACCTGACAACGCCAACACACGGAGAGCCGCAAATCTTACACACGATAAAGATTTATGAAGCTGGGCATGCTACTCATGATCATTCTACGTCATACTAACCTCAGAAAGGAAAGGGTAGAAAGCGGGAGAACACTAGATGGTGTTAAAGCGAGTTGAATCTTTAGAGCATCTCAAGCAAATCCCCTAGAACCTCCTCGATCCCAATCCATATATCAAGTCCCAATTCCGGCCGATTTAGGGTTTATTTCCTTGATCCCCTCCGCCCTATTTCTTCTCCTGCGGCGAGTCCTCTTCGGGCCTTTTTGTCCTTCTCCTCCGGCAGATCCATGGCCTCCAGATCCGCATGCGTTCGTGGGGGCCACAACAGGATGGGTGCGAGCCGTGGGGTGCACCTCCGGCGACGACTACGGCGAGGAGCAGCGCCGCTCGGAGACCGCCCGCAAGCCCGGGGGCTACCATTTGGTGAACTGGGATGGGACTTTGGTGATAAAAATCCCTATACCCACTTATGGTTGGACTCATTATTATCGGTGTACGTGTCGACGATTACTTATTGAAGGTTTTGCGACGATATGTGTATATTTTGCTTGTTTCGGTCACTTGGCCACAGGATTATTGGTAGGTTTACAGTAAAAAAATGTTGGTAGGTTGGTGGTACTGCATACAGTATCGTTTTTAAATTCTTTGGTCGACTCGTTCAGAATCGATGTCGCCAAATAGAGCGGATGAGGTTTGAATTTACATTTTACTATGAAACACTCGGATCATGCATGGCTAGCTAGCTGCACACTGAGTGGAACCAAAACTGCCCATAATATTATTTATCAAACTATCCGGTTGAACTTCAAAAGGCTAAAAATTACATAGATGATGTTATCAATAGATATATTTTCTTGCGAGTAATAGATTTTAGCGCTGGATCGAGATTGGGGACATTTATTTGAGGTAGACTTTGGTGGCTTTTGACAAGAAAAAATGTAAATATATATACGCGGTCAACATGTGTGTCAGTGTGTGCATATCAAACAGTCCAACATCAAGCCAGGGCATTCAATCAAGACAGTTAGACAAACAAGACTGTTCCTGAGAAGGTGCCGGAGAAGGAAGACAGCATGTGTGGTTCCGCTCCTCACGAGCGCGCCCGCGCGGCGACCGCCGCCTCGGCCAGCATCATCGACGCCGCCTCCGGGAGGGTGCTCCCCTGCGTGGCGCTGAGGGATGCGGAGATGGAGGTTTGCTCGGGCCTCTGCGACCCGGCTTCCGGCGTCCTCCCATGTGGCGCATTGATGGATCTTGCTGGCTCGGCCATCAATGGCAGGAGCCTTTACTCCTCCGCTCTGGTAAGCGCTCCCCACTCCCCTCCCTTTCCTGCAGCTCTTCAATCCCTGCAGCCGGCCCGGGAGAGGTCGTCAGATCCAATTTCAGCCTCCGTACTGCCCGCTCCGTCTAGCTTGCCGTCTGCAGCCCCTAGGCCTCGGCTGAGCTCCATGATTGTTGCCAATCGTGCTCCCTGTGCCGCATCTGCGTCCCCTGCTTCGCCCTCTCTGGACGCGGTGCGGAGGGAGAGCACGCCTGCCCCCCTTGCCATTACTGCTACGGATCAAGACCAGGTTCAGGATCAGTCATGGGAGACCGCGGGTTCTCGGCGTTGGCGCTACCTCCAGCGTAAACAGGCTAGTCTGAGCAGCCACCTAGCTCCACAGCCAAAGGATTTGGGCATTCAACGCCAGGATCGGGTCTTGCAGGCTGCCAAGGCTTTCAGAATCAGTCTTGCTGGCAGATGTTTCCGTTGCACGTCCTCGAAGCACAAGTTCTATCAGTGCCGTGAGCCTTTCCTCTGCTTCCGCTGCAAGCTCTCCGGCCGCACTTCCAGATTTTGCCCTGAGGCAAAGAATAGTGCCCGCCCACAAGCTCCTGCCTGCTCGACACCGCCGCCGCCGCCACCGCCCCCATCATCTGCCGCGGTGTGGCCCCTGCCTCCAGCTGCCGCTCGGATGGACCACGCGCCCGGTGCTGCTGCTGTTCGGCGGACGGACACCTCATCTTGCACGGTCGTCCGCACGCCGGCGATGGAGGCCGAGATCTACTGTCTCCGCACCACTGCCGTGACGGTCACCGTCCCTGATCAGAGGGTGCGCGTCACCGCGGCCCAGGTGGCCAAGTCTGCCCAGCTGCTGTTCCAGCTGCCCCAGGACGACATCAAGGTAGCTGAGTACTTCCCCGAGGACTTTCTGATCACGTTTCGGTACCCTGTTCAGCATGATAGGGCCCTGGGTTCACGCTTCCTTCCCGTTCGTGGTGCCTCCCTCAAGATCAGGCCATGGCATCCTGCCCCGTCTAGCGGTCAGGAGATTTGGTGGTTTTACTGCAGGATTGCGTTGGACGGGCTGCCTGATGAAGCTTGGGAGTGGGACTCGGTGCGGGACATTGTTCGTAGAGGTGGCTGTGAGCTAGACCGCATCGAGCTCCACAGAACTGCAAGGCGCTCTTTGCTTGGGTCTGGTCTTTTGACCCTGACAAGATCCCAAAACAGTCCGACTTCACCATCATCAACCGCCCGGACATCCCGCGTGATCACTTCTCCAGGCCTGAAGGAACACCGGAGGATGAAGGTAAGGAAGGGCAAACTTTTCCGGTTCTGATTCATGTGGATCTTGTGAAGGACTACTCGCCAGTTTCCTCCTCTTCGGCTCCATGGCCACGCTTGTCTGAGCACAAGGACTGGCAGTTGGGTGTTAGGGATGGTCCGCGACGCACCCGTCGCCCAGTCCAGATCAGTTCGCCGCCGAGACGCCCAGATGTTGATGACAGAGATGATGGTGATGACAGGGATGGCCGTCGTGATCGACGCCGTCGCAGTAGGGAGGAAGAAGGCCGGAAGAGGTTCTGGCAAGGGTTGCAATGCAGGGACACTGCGGCGCGCGAGCCAGCAGCTCGCCGCTACCGTCAGTGCGCTGCGGCGCCGCCGGTGACCAACCACAGTTCTGCTGCTGCGGAGATGCCGAGCCCGGGCGATCAAGGTGCAGGGGTTGCCACGGCAAGCTCCAGTGTATGTCACGCCGGACTTGCAAGTCTTGGTGGGGCCCATGGAAGACCAGTCAAAGGAGGTGCATGTGAGGATGAGGGACAGCATACACGGCACTGACATCGCATCCGCTCTCCATGCCTCTGCTGCTGCTACTGAAGGCAACTGCACTGAAGCTGTTGAGGCTGTTGATGCGGTTCAGCTGCCGCTTCCGTCTAGGCTGGGTACTCCTTTGTCCCAGCGCTGCTCGCAGAGCATGACGGAGGACAAGGAGAAGACGACGAACACGCTGCTGGAAGCGGCCACCTTGGTCCACGATGTGCCAACGGAAGAAGTAATACTGCCAAGCCACCATGAGCCAAGCTTCTTGGGCGAGACAGTTGCCCCATTGCAGGGTTGCTGGCCGGGGACCGCTGGATGTCACGAGCTGCTGCCGCTGTACAGGCCATCTGATGAGTGGGCATCTTCTTGCGCCCGTGTGAGCTGCGAGCTGGAGCCATGGAGTGTGTTGACCCCTCACCTTGGCATGCCAAGGTCTGACAGAGAACTGTGCCTGATCAGCCCCGCAACACAAGTTCTGGCCAATGCGGTGCGCAACCCTTCTTCACAGGCCATGACCCATCTGTTGTGCAGCCCGCAGTTGGGTCATGCTAGCTGGGCGGAACAGCCTGCCCTTCCTGGCTCGGAGGTTGTGTTTGGGCCGGGCGTCCAGCTACTCTCTCCACAGCAGCAAGCCAATGTGAGCAGGACGCCCATGACTGCACCTGAAACGTGAGCGCGTCTTGCCTTGTCTGATGCTGGGCTGTCTGGGTTCAGTTTGGTGGAGGCAATTACAGAGCGTATCTCCCAGCTACAGATCGATGAACAGAAAGGTTTTATCAAGAAAATCATGGCCATCTTGTCCCCGTCAGTGCTTGGTGCCCCTCCTGTGATGCAAGCCGCCGCTGTTCTGAGAATCAGGAAGAAATTGTTCAGCAAAAAGACACGACAGAGTGCACGTCTGCTTCGAACTAGCACTGACAAGACGTCGGGCTACCGCTCGCAGGCAGCAATCTGCAAGCTCCTTGGTATAATTGAACACGAAGATGACTTCACGGAGGAGACACTTCTTGAGTACCTGCAATTTTTCAAGGAACCGATTCCTGAAGAGAACGTGAACAAGCTAGCCAGGCTCGCTGGCGTTGACTCACCTGCCCAGATTCACCTGCCTGATGATGCACTCCTGGCAGTCCTAGATGAGCTCGTCACCGACGGCTCCTAATTGTGCGCCTTTGTGCTGCTGTCGTTGCATCCCATAGTTTCCATGTTAGCTCTTCTACTGTCTGCTATGTTATCGGGGGCCCTGTTGGGTCATGCTGTTGGATCGTCTGTCTTGTTTGTTGTTCATTCGTACACTGCTTTGTTGCTGAATTTGCTTGCTGAACCTAATTATGTAGTCTCTTTGTTCCTTAATGGATGAACTCCTCTCTCTGTTCAACTGGAACGTGAGGGGTCTGAATGATGCTGCCAAAAGGGCAGCTGTTTGTGAGGTTATTAGTAGAATGAAATCTTCCATTGTTTGCATTCAAGAGTCCAAGCTGGCCTCCTGTTCGGATGCCATGAGGTTTGAGATTGCGGGTCCAGCTTTTGACGCTCATGTGGCGCTCGATGCGGCCGGAACGCGAGGAGGTGTGCTGCTGTTCTGGAAAACTGATCGTTTCCTGGTCGATAACGTGACTGTTCGTGAATTCTCCATCACTGTTCGCCTAAACCCTGTTGGGGGTTTGGCTCCCTGGTTTCTGACGACTGTCTATGGGCCGCATGATGATGCACGCAAGCTCGATTTCCTTAACGAGCTGGTGGATATCCATAACTCCATTGTAGGGCCGTGGCTTGTGATTGGTGATTTCAACCTGATCAAGGATGCCCATGATAAAATAACGCCAATGTGTCTCGGCGTTGGATGCGGCGCTTTAGGGAAGCTCTGAATTCCTCCAATCTCCATGAAGTTAACCTGGTAGGGCGTAAATATACCTGGTCTAATGAGCAAGCTAGCCCTACCCTGGTTCGCCTTGACCGTGCTTTCTGTAATGTTGATTGGGAGCTGAGGTTTCCTTTTGCCAAGCTACTGCCACAATCGTCGAACGCCTCGGATCATTGTCCTCTCCTTCTAGTTAATGATGGGGTGATCAAAACTGGCAGACGCTTCCGCTACGAAAGCTACTGGGAGTACATTGGTGGATTCAAAGATGTCGTCAAGCAAGCCTGGGACATCGACACGGGGAATAGGAGTCCGCTTGCAACTCTGAATTTGAAGCTGCGCAATACAAAGGCTGCGCTTAAATCCTGGAGCCGCACGCATGTGGGTGATATTCAGAGGCAGCTATGCATTGCCAATGAGCTAATTCTGCAAATTGAAACTGCCCAAGACTACAGACACCTTACCCAACCAGAGGCTCTTCTGCGCATCAAGCTCAAATCTCGCACACTTGGCCTTGCTGTTCTTCTGAAAATCAAGCGCCGACAGCGCAGCCGTGTGACCTGGCTGAAGGCGGGCGATGCCAACCAGTGGCGGAGCCACGGCTCTTCTGTGTAGTCAGGTGACTACACAGGATTTTGGGGAAATCTTCAAGTATAGTGTAAAAATCATACGAAAATAATACAAATGCAAGTATTTGACAACACAGTTTAAAATTGACATCACAACTTTGTCGTGCTGGCTCCGCCACTGATGCCAACACCAAGTTCTTTCACAGGAAGGCTAACGCTAGGCACCGCAAAAACATCATCCACTCGCTGGCATCACCGGATGGCATTAAGACTAGGCACGAGGACATGCTTCAGCTCGCTCATCAGCACTTTGAGGACATTTTGGGTGTTCCTGCCCCTGTCTCTGCTGGCTTTCGATGGGACATACTGCAGCTGGAGACCTTCGACCTGCATGACTTGGAGCACACCTTCTCGTTGGATGAAATCAAGAAGGCTGTTGATGATCTGCCTTCGGACAAATCTCCGGGACCGGATGGCTTCTCGGGAAGTTTTTATCGGTGTGTTGGGATATTATAAAATTTGATCTGCATGCTGCATTTCATCAGCTGTACAACATGGATGCTCGTGGCCTGCGTCGTATCAATAGTGCACTCATTGTCCTGCTGCCCAAGAAGGGAGAGGCCGCTTCGCTCTCTGATTACCGGCCAATCTCTCTGATTCACAGCGTGATCAAGCTCTTCACTAAGGTCCTGGCGCGCCGACTCGCTCCCAAGCTTGACCAACTGATCGACCATTGTCAAAGTGCGTTCATCAAAGGACGGTGTATTCAGGAGAATTATCTGCAGGTGCAGAACACTGCTCGGTTTTTCCATAAAACAAAGAAACCTTCGATTCTGCTCAAGTTAGATCTTGCCAAGGCCTTCGATTCCCTGTCATGGACATACCTGATTGACGTGCTGCGAGCCAGAGGGTTTGGGGACAGATTCATTGAGTGGATTGCATTGGTCCTATGTACATCCGCATCCCAGGTTCTGGTTAACAGGCTAGCCACAGACTTCGTTTTGCATCGGCGAGGATTGCGCCAGGGAGACCCTCTGTCGCCCTTTCTCTTCGATTTGGCCATGGATCCGTTTCAGCGTCTGCTTCAGATTGCCACCTCAGAGGGTTTTCTCTCCCAGTTGCCTGGGAGACGTGCCATTGTTCGTGCATCCTTGTATGCTGACGACGTGGCCCTCTTCATTAATCCTTCGTGTGCTGATGCTAATCTTATTCAGCTGGTGCTCACAACCTTCGGCAACATCACGGGTCTGGTGACAAATCGGGAGAAAAGCTCGGCGATGCCGATTCAATGTCAGGGTTTGGATGTCACTAGCATCATGCAGCCTTTGGGGTTTGCGATTAGAGAATTCCCCACTGTCTATCTTGGGATGCCGCTTTCTCTTCAGGCTCTACGTAAAAAGGACTTCCAGGTTTTGCTTGATAAAATTGATGCTTTGCTCGCCTCTTGGAAGGGTGCTCTCATATCGCGAGAAGGACGGCTGGTGATGCTGAAAGCGGTCCTCTCCTCTGTTGCAATTTACATGATGACGGTGCACAAACTGCCGGCCTGGGTGATTGAGCGCATTGTGCAGCGGTGCCGTGCTTGGTTCTGGAGAGGTGAAGGTACATGTAAAGGCGGCCACTGTAGGGTTCAATGGCCCATTGTCTGCCGGCCTAAGAGTCTTGGCGGTCTTGGTGTTCTAGACCTCACGAAATTTGGGAGAGCGCTGCGGCTGCGCTGGTTGTGGTTCGCCTGGACGGCGCCAGATCGTGCTTGGACGGGCTCCTATATCCCATGCGACGAAACTGACAGATGCCTCTTTGCAGCAGCAACTGAAATCACCTTAGGTAATGGTCGCATTGCAAATTTTTGGAAGGATGCTTGGTTGCAGGGGCTGGCTCCGTGTGCTATCGCTCCAACCCTGTACGCCATCTCTTGTCGTAAGAATAGGTCTGTCCAACAGGCACTTGAGGGCAGCAAGTGCATCGCCGATCTTAGCCATGGTCTGCAGCCAGAGATGTTGTCTGAGCTTGAGCGTCTGGCTGCGCTCATCGACGCCACGACGCTGACTCCGGAAGTGGATGATACGATCAGGTGGCGCTTGACGGCTTCGGGAAAGTACACTTCTCGCTCGGCCTACCTTGCCCAATTTGAGGGATCGATGCACTCCGACCTGGCACCTATCATCTGGTCGGGTTGGGCTCCGGGGAAGTGCAGGTTCTTCCTCTGGACTGCGGCTATGAACAGAATTCTAACGGCAGATGCCTTGCAGCGTAGAGGATGGGAAAACGATTACTTTTGCCCTTTGTGTATGCGCAGTCTTGAGACGCCGCTGCACCTCTTGGTTGAGTGCCCTTGGTCGCGCCTGGTTTGGGAGCGTCTTGCTCATCAATCCCGGCTAAACCATCTCCTCCCTCAGAGTTGGGCTGAGCTCGATTCAATTAACGCGTGGCTGCAGCGATGTGCTTCTCAATCGTCCCCCAGCCCTTGGAAAGGAACTCAATCCCTTCTAATGCTGGTTTCCTGGGAAATTTGGCGCGAGCGTAACAGACGGATTTTCCAAAAAGAACAGCTTTCGGTAGAGACCCTTGTGTGTAGGATTAGGGGCGAAGCTACGATGTGGAACTTGGCTGGGGCGTCCATCCCCTTTGATCCTGGTTGAGGTCTGTCTCACCAGTTCTTTTTGTACTTGTAAAACTCTCTTCTTCTAATAATTGAATTTAGCAGAGCTCTTGCTAACATTCAAAAAAGCCAGGGCATTCTGACGACTAGTGGATCGGGTAGCCAATATGTATAGACATGTAGTGCGTATGTCAAACGGTCAAACATCGAGTCATGCCATTCTCACGACTAGCGGATCGAGTAGTCAATATGTATAGCATACTGATTTGCTGAACAACGAGCATAGCTGTTTAATTACATGTATAAATACTGATCAACTGATGCACGTAGTTAATAAAAATGGTGGGGCGACAGAATCTTGACCAGCGAGAAGCTTGGACCCCCGCGTCGCCAACCCTAGGCAACTCGGGGGGTGACCGCGCCGCCTCTCCCCGGCCCTCCCCCACCTCGCCCCCTCCCTCCCGCCGCTGCCAGAGGTCCCGCCGGGCAAAGCCCGGGCGGCGACGGGGCCTTTCCCTCGCGCGGTGGTGGCGTCTTTCCATGGCGGCGGCGGAGCGTGGCTCGACGGCGATTCGGCAGCGAGGAGCGGCGGGATCCCGGCGATGGGCACGGTTCGTCGATGGCAGCGGAGGCGCCCCTCCAGCCTCGGCCGGGTGGTCTGGTCTCGCGCGGGCCCAGATGGGCTTGGGCGGGCCGGATGCTCTTGGCGTGGCTGGAGGTGTGCGCGTGGAGCCTGATGGCGCTGGTGGCTAGGCACCGTGGTGGTGCCAGCTGCCGGCCAGGCGGCGGCGGGTTGGATCCTCACCGTCCAGTGGTGGTGAGACACGGTGCGACGCCTCCTGCTCCGCTGACGACGTTCGGCATCGCCTCTCGGCGGCGGTGGTGAAAGTCGGCTCCTTGCTGTGCATGTCCTATGGGCGATGAGGTCGACGACAGGGCCGGGGCAAAATCCTGCATGAAGCTGACGACGACGACGCCCGCGGGCGCCGTCACCTCCTTGGAGGCGTCGTCATGGCGCTGTACATGCTCCCCCACCTCGAACACCGGGGGAAACCCTAGAGCCAGCCTCTGGTTCAGGCGGCGGTGACACGGCTACGTCGTTCCCTTGTTGGAGGCGTCGCCTAGGTGGTTCGTGGAGTCCTCGGTTCGCCAGTCGGAGTCGTTGTTGGCCGCCACTCATAGCGTGGGCTTCCAGGGCGCTATGTACTTCGTCGCCGGTGCTCCTTGGTCGACACCTCCCCGGTATGGTTTAGCCCCACCGTCCAGTCGCCGACTCTCTCTTAGGCGCTTATGGGCGGGCGGTGCCTGGGCTTGTGCCATCTTGGTGTTGGAGTCGGCCTCATGTTTCTGGTTTCGGTAGTGACGCGGCCTAGAAGCTCTGTGTATCTCTTCCTCGCCATTTGGCTGGAGAAGGTACAAGACGAGTCTTGTCTCAGCCGGGGTGGGTTGTGTTGGAATCCGTGTGACGTCGTGTTTGTATCGTGTGCCTTTTTGTTATTTTATGGTGATCTAAATTCGTTTATACTGATGAAGGCCAACTTGTGACGAAGGAGAGCGGACTGCAGCCGACCTAGGGTTTTATGACACCATATATACATCTTGTAAGCCGCCGGTTGGGGTAAGCCATACATTGAAAACCCACGGCGTTTGTAACCTCACCCGATATAGTGAAGTATTGCTGGCTGGCGCCAGTGGTTTTTTCTCTCCATTGTTGGAGGGGTTTTCCACGTTAAAATCTCGTGTCCCCATTGGTTTGATCGTTCCGCACTTCGTCGTTTCTTTGCTATCATTTATAACAAGTGGTATCAGAGCCCTGTTTCAGATCTGTTTTCAGATTAGGGTTTCGGATGGCATCGATGAAGTTTAATCTACCGGCGCTGGACTACAAGACGAGATTTTCGTTGTGGCAGGTCAAGATGCGTGCGATCCTCGCACAGTCCAATGATCTTGACGAGGCGCTGGATAAATTCGGCGACAAGGGCAGGCGACATGGAGCGAAGCTGAGAAGCGGAAAGACCGTAAGGCTTTGTCTCTTATTCAACTTCATCTATCTAATGATATTCTGCAAGAAGTACTCCAGGAGAAAACCGCAGCGGCACTGTGGGCTAAGCTGGAGTCGATCTGCATGTCCAAAGATCTCACCAGCAAGATGCATGTGAAGATGAAGTTGTTCTCGCACAAACTGCAAGAAGGTGGTTCGGTGATGAACCACATATCGATCTTCAAGGAGATCGTTTCCGACCTAGTGTCGATGGAGGTAAAGTATGATGATGAAGATCTAGCACTTTTACTTCTGGTCTCGCTGCCAAATTCCTTTACAAATTTCCGTGATACCATACTTTTGAGTCATACTGAACTAACCACTGCGGAAGTATATGAGACCCTCTTGACGAGGGAAAGATGAAAGGTATGGTACAGAAAGAGGAGTCATCGTCCTCCAAGGGCGATGCTTTGCAGGTCCGAGGGAGGCCTGAGCAGCGAGATAACCACTACACAACAACAACAACAGAGATAAGAGCAAGGGTGACAGAGGTCGCTCAAAGTCCAAAGGACGAGACAAGTTCTGCAGGTATTGTAAGAAATCTAATCATGTCATTGATGATTGTTGGAAGTTGCAGAACAAGGAGAAAAGAAAAGGTACTTACCAACCGAAAAATAATGAAGGTAATGATACCGGTGAGGCTTCTGTTGTTGATGGTAGTTCTGATGGCGAATGCCTAGCTGTTTTAGCTGCATGTGTTTCTCGTCAGGATGAATGGATTCTAGATACTGCATGTTCTTTTCATATTTGCTGTAACAAAGATTGGTTCAGTTCTTATGAGTTAGTGCAGACTGGAGATTTCGTGCGTGTGGGGAACGACCAGCAATGCAACATTGTTGGCGTTGGTTCCGTTCAGATCAAGACACATGACGGTATGACACGCACGTTGACGGGAGTGAAACACATACCAACCATGGCAAGAAATTTGATCTCGCTCAGTACCCTTGACTGTGACGGGTACAAGTATAAGGAGGAAAGACTCCTAAAGGTATCAAAAGGTTCTCTCATTGTTATGGTTGGTGATATGAATTCTGCTAAGTTATATGTTCTTAGAGGTAGCATTATCTGGTACTGTTGCTGCTGTTTCTCATGATGACGCTAGTAAAACTAACCTTTGGCATAAGCGTCTTGGACATATGAGTGAACTTGGTATGGCAGAATTGATCAAGAGAGACTTGCTGCAAGGATGCAGTTTGGGTAAGATGCAGTTCTGTGAACACTGCATTTTCGGTAAGCACACAAGAGTTAAGTTTAATGCTTCTGTTCACACCACCAAAGGTACACTTGATTATGTACATGCTGATGTTTGGGGGCCATCTCGTAAGCCCTCTTATGGTGGTGCTCGTTATATGCTTACCATTATTGATGATTACTCTAGAAGAGTTTGGCCTTATTTCATGAAAAATAAGGATGATACGTTTGCTGCTTTTAAAGAGTGGAAAGCTATGATTGAAAGGCAAACAGAAAGGAAGGTGAAATTACTTCGTACTGACAATGGTGGCGAATTTTGTTCGAATGCCTTTAATGATTATTGCAGGAAAGAAGGCATTGTCAGGCACCTCACCATCCCGTACACGCCTCAGCAGAATGGTGTAGCGGAGCGGATGAACAGGACCATCATCTCCAAGGCTCGCTGCATGATCTCCAACGCTCGCATGAGTAAGCGTTTTTGGGCTGAGGCGGCTGCCACCGCCTGCTACTTGATAAACAGGTCACCATCTATTCCCCTCGACAAGAAAACTCCCATTGAGGTATGGTCAGGTACTCCTGCTGATTATTCACAGCTTAAAGTTTTCGGTTGCACTGCTTATGCTCATGTTGATAATGGAAAGTTAGAGCCGAGAGCTATTAAGTGTGTGTTCATTGGTTATGGTTCGGGTGTAAAAGGATACAAGTTATGGAATCCCGAAACTAACAAGGCATTTATGAGCAGGAGTGTTGTTTTCAATGAATCTGTTATGTACTTTGATAAGTTGTCCTCAGATGTTTTGCCAGATTTTTCTGAGGAGCAGGTTCGTGTCGAGGTGGAGCACTCTGTTGAAAAGGAAAATGTCACTGTTGACAATGATGGTGCTACTACAGATGATTCTGATTCATCTGATTCTTCTGATTCTGATAATGATAATGTTCAGAACTCACCCCCTGTTTTGCAGCCACAACAGTCTATTGCTGCTCGTAGGAACAGGAGGAATTGTGGTCCTCGACCACGTTTAATTGAAGAGTGTAACATTGTTGATTATGCTCTGAGTTGTGCAGAACAGGTGGAGCACGGACATGAGCCGTCCACTATACTGAAGCTATTGGTTCCGGTGACCGCGAGAAGTGGCTTGCTGCTATGCAAGAAGAGATGCAGTCACTCGAGAAAATGGCACATGGGAAGTTGTGCGCTTGCCTAAGAAAAAGAAGGCAGTCCGCTGTAAGTGGATCTTCAAGAGAAAGGAGGGTTTATCTCCTAGCGAGCCTCCGAGGTTTAAGGCAAGGTTAGTTGCAAAAGGCTTCAGTCAAATTCCAGGTGTTGATTATAATGATGTTTTCTCTCCAGTTGTTAAGCATAGTTCAATTCGTACATTTTTGGTATTGTTGCTATGCGTGATCTTGAGCTTGAGCAGTTAGATGTAAAGACTGCGTTTCTGCATGGAGAGTTGGAGGAGGAGATATACATGGACCAGCCAGAAGGGTTCATAGTGCCTGGTAAGGAGGATCTTGTGTGTAAGTTGAAAAGGTCCTTATACGGTTTGAAACAATCTCCTCGTCAGTGGTATAAAAGGTTTGATTCTTTTATGTTGTCACATGGCTTTAAGAGGTCTGAATTTGATAGCTGTGTGTACATTAAGTTTGTTAATGGATCACCTATATACCTGTTATTATATGTTGATGATATGTTGATTGCTGCCAAGAGCAAGAAAGATATCGCTGCTCTCAAGTCACAGTTGAGTAGCGAGTTCACTACTGCGGAATAGGCTATCAGTGACAGGCTAAAAAGACCCATTAGTAACGGGCAAAGCGCTTGTCACTAATGACTAGTCACTGGTATGAGGCTACTAGTGACGGGCAAGTGCCCGTCACTGGTATGTGAACATGTGACAGGCATTTGCGTGTGCATGTCACCAGTATGTGCAAACCAGTGACAGGCAAATGAAATGCATGTCACTAGTTGCGATCGAAGGCCACAGCATTGTCGGTTTTGTAGTGACAGGTGCATTACTCTACCTGTCACTGGTTTGAATTTCGGTAATAAAAAAATTTAAATCCATGTATTAGATCTCGAATTTGCTCACAAATGTCAACTAACATAGCAGCTAGCACAACAATTACACAATATTTGGGCAATCCAAAAGACATACTAATTGATTCCTAAATCGTGAGTTGAAAGAAGTGAAAAGAAAAGTCAAATGCACAACATTTTACAATAACCACTATGTTAGTGGCATTTCAAAATAATCTTCAGTTGCATTAGCGCCAGCACATCCAAACTCCAGCTTTGGGAGAAGCCAACAGCAGACAACAGCAGAGTATTACCTGCTCGCTCCTAGACTTCAGTTCGGTCACCTAAAATATAAAAATGGTACAAGTATGAAGTATATGACTATATATGCTAGCAGTAACTTGCACGTCAGTGTACATGACACATTAAAATCCATTTAGCTACAAGTTTCTTCACAATTAGTTGTCCTAAACAGATTCTCTGATTCCGAAGTATCAAGGGTAATAGACCTACATACCAGATCATTGAAAGTAAAAGATAGCCTAGATAGGAAATCAAAACCAAAAGCATCATCATACATTTAGCTATAATATACAGATCTCAGAATCTGAATCTGTTGGAATCTGTTAGTATTTTTGTTTTACCGAATAATCCAAACTCTAGATGGAAAGGGCAAGACCAAATGATTTGTGATCCTAAATGAGGCCGATGCAACATAGGCAGGGAGGGAGCGACTAGACCAGGAACTTAGACATAAACAAATAGTAATGCCCCATACCTCATTCGGTGATCCTGCGCTTGATCAATTGGGTTGGTCGCCTTTATGCATGAATCATGAACCTCCAGTGAGTCATCAACGCCATAGAAAAGCCCAGATTCCGAGGCGACCTCCAGTGGTAGGTTATTTTGCACTGGTAGACTCGTCAGCTCCAGCGGCTATCTAGAAAAATCGAGCAGTCACCGATTTAGGCAGCAAACCAGCAGGCGTTTAACGGCAGCCAGACAACACTTCAGTGCACACGGCACCACCCAACTTGGGCTTTTTAACATTCATCTGCATGGGGCAAGAAATAGAACACTTATTCAGTAATAGAAATCTTGGTTGCTGCCAGGCATGATAACAGAAAGTCTCGATACTATAAGAGAAAACTCAGATGCTAATTTGGTACATACGAACAAGATTACCAACGCACAACCATGTACCAGAAACAAAGACCAGCTTACTACACACAGAAAAATCAATTTCTGGACAGTAAAACTAAAGTGGTTGCTGCTCGCAAAGAGCTTAAACAAATTGTGCAACGAAATACTTGGTGGAAAGATGGAGACGCATACTACCAATTCTACTTATGAGTAGGGCTGGGATAACGAGCAGCTCGGCTCGTTAAGGCTCGGCTCGTTAAGAGTGATGATCGTTAAGGCTCGGTTCGTTTAACTCGTTAATGATAACGAGCTGAACAAAAGATCGGCTCGGCTCGTTAGCTGCTCGCGAGCAGCTCGTTAAGAAATGAATCAGAAATTAATAAAGCCCTAACGAAGCATACTGACATGCATATCATTACTTCAGCTAGCACAACTTTTAGGTACAGCAGCAAAACACTTAAAGATGCAAACGAGCATCAGACATCAGCGGACAACAATATATATCAGTACTTAACAAATGACCAATGACAGTTCATACTTCATAGTACGAAGGAAAATAGATAACAAATAACATTTGAAAAAGGTCTCCAACAAATGAGACATGGTGTCGAAATAAGAACTTATAAGTAGCAGAACATTCTTCAATTGATTTCCACACAAGAATCAGGAAATGGTATGAACTCCACGTCATCATCACTGTCATCTTGCTGCAAAACGGTAAATTAAGTTAAATATTTTGCTCATAGTGTACAAAAGACTGGGAAGAAGATAGTAGTAACTAACAAGTAACTTACAGTTGGAATTGTAGGTTTAATCTTGTTATTTTTTTATCCTTTTATGAAGCTGGCAGCACAAACAAGTGCCTCAACCATTTTTGGGTGCAAAGAACTACGATAGTCATCTAGAACTCTACCTCCTGTAGAGAACGCTGACTCTGAAGAGACACTAGTAGCTGGTACGTCAAGAACTTTCTTGCCATCTTTGCGATAATAGGATACCTATGAGCATTCAGCCTCCACCAGTCTACTAATCCGAAATTTGGATCAGACATTGGATGAGTTTTATCTTCAAGATAGCTAGTCAATTCAGACTGACATGGCTCTGAATTTGTCTCCTCTAAAAAGGACTGAAACCCACTCAACGTGGACATAGATGTGTCTTGTTGCCTACTATTATTTGTACTCTGTTCATTGTTGTTGGCTGCCTCCCTCTGTCGATTTTCTACCTCATAGGTAGCATACAGATCAAAGAACTCAGATTTGATGTCTTCTGCCTCACGAATGCCTTTCTCTTTGCCATACAACTCCTTAAAACAGTACTCAACAAGTTTCATCTTAAACCTAGGATCAAGAATGGTTGCAATCACCATAACATTGTTCTTCACCTTTCTTTTATCTTTCCCACTATCATTTTCATTCTCCGCATAAGTACTGTCCCAATATTTATCAAATTTGTCAAGCATTGCCTTTCCCATTGCCTTCAAGTTTGCATCCTTCTGTTTTACGGCATGGTTGTTTATAGCAATCTTAACATTCATGATATATGGATAAAATATATTGGCAGTGGGATAGTTAGATCCTGATAATATAGTGGTAACCTCAGCAAATGCTTTTAAGATTGGCTGAATACTGCCATATAGTGTCCACTCATAATCAGTAGGCTGTCATTTGTAAGTAGGATCTGATTGAGCATATTCATCCAATGCCTCTCTATACAAAATGCTAGCACTTAACATTCTGTAAGTAGAACTCCATCTGGTTGATACATCTAGACATAATCCTTTGGTAATTACAACATTTAGAGACTTGCAAACTCTCAAGAATTCTTTCATGCGTGATGTCGATTTTTTCAAGTACTTCACAGTCGCTCTAAGCTTGCCAATCAAAGGTTCCAGCGGTGCAATACCATCATTCACTATCAAATTCATTATGTGTGCACAACATCGAACATGAAAGTACTTTGGTACGAATTTTGGTGACTTCCTAGCTTTGAACTTGCCTGTCAAATTTGTCGCAGCAACATCATTTGAGGAAGCATTATCCATGGTCATTGAGATGACCTTATCTTCTATTTTCCATTCCTGGCAACATTCAAACACGGCTTGAGCTATGACAATGCCCGAGTGTGGTGGATCTAACTCTATGAAATTCAGAACACGGGATTGCATATTCCATTCATCATCTATGTAGTGAGCAACCATAGCTAAGTAGCACAAATTCTGGTTTGAAGTCCATAGATCACATGTCAAACTAATGCTCTCAACTGACTTGAGTTGCTTCTTCAAGATCTCTTTTTCAGATAAATAAACCTTCATGCATTCAGCTCTAATTGTTTTCCTGCCAATGAACTTGTATGATGCATTCATATAATTCATGAGGATATTAAACCAAGCATGTTCCACCATCCTAAAAGGGTACTTGTGCACAATTATCATCTTTGCTATTATCTTACGGCACTCATCATGATCATATTCATTATTCACTATAAGAGATGCACCAGGCTTTTCGGGATCAAAACCAATTGTACCTTGCCTCAAATGTCTTGCGTTCTGGTTCAGTATGATTGGACAAGACTCCATATGCCTATTCAGACTAGTAGTTGATCCATCATAAGCAAACAACTTAGTACAATACAAGCATTTAGCCTTTGGAACAACTTCACCTGGCCTCTTCTTCGATACAGCTTTTACCTCTTTGAAATACTTCGAACATTTTGAACGCTTAGCTCTGGTTCTCTTCCCTTTGGCCTTACCAGCAGCAACTTCTGCACCTTTTCTTTTCACTGCTCTCTTTGATATTACAACAGCACTGACCTCCTCAATTTCATTATCATTTTGGCGGTCACCTAGTCCTAGAGAGGGCTCAGACATTTCATCATCCATATCCAACTTCTCTGCCTCATCAATTTCGTGACCCTCATCATCAACCTCTATCCATTCATCATCCTAAAAATAACATTGAAACAACATGATCAGACGAACAGATCGGGCATAAATTAAACCATGTTTAAGACGAACAGATCGGGCATAAATTAAACCATGTTTACGACGAACAGATCTGTAAATATAGGCTGCAACTCGCATTAATATTAAGCAGGAGCTCGTAAACATGATCTATAACTTAATTACAAACTGAGCATGTGGAGGATGGAGCACTTTTGTTATAAGTAACTGGTGCCCTAACTGGTAGTACAGTCGTAGATGTACAAAAATGCATAGATTGATTTGTGTAACTCACCGATTCATCACCAGCAGCGGCAGATTCAGCTGGTTGCTTTTGCTTTGCCTCCGTTGAAACGGCCGCCGACTGCAGCCGCGTGCGACTGCCAGCAGCACCAGAAGTTGTCTTGGAGGCCGGCTTATTCCGGTTATCCATTGCCGGCGAGCACAGAAGATGACACAAGCTCGGCTTGAAGCAGGGAAGGGCGATGGCGAGGGGCGGCTCCGCGGCTACAGCCGGCGATTGATTTGAGGAGATGAGAAGACGAGGAGGATTTGGGGGTTTCCGAAACTTCCGTGCAGTAAATAGATTAGGCGGTGGTTCGCTCCTCCTGCCTCCTCGACTCCTCCGTATGCTAGATGGGCTGCTGGCCTGCTACAAGCCCATGGAGCAAGGAGGGACGCCTGCTACGAACATACAAATTCTCAAAAAAAAAACATACCGAGCTTAACGAGTAGCTCGTGGAACTCGCTAACTCGCTCGTTTAGCTCGTTAATGTTAATGAGCTGAAAGCAAAGCTCAGCTCGGTTCGTTAATGAGTATCCGAGCGCTCATTAAGCTCGCCGAGCTTCGAGCTTTATGTCCAGCCCTACTTATGAGGCCATGCCAAAAAAATATGGTCATTACCAACCCAGATTATACTCAAAACTTAAGTGTCCAAAACCGCAAATTGTAGCAGTTCTTCTAACTGAACCTGCTATCCACGTTCAGACCAGCACGGCCTGCGCCAAGTGAAATCTAGGAAGAACTAAGCTAATTCTGTTAGAACCTGCTATCCACGTTCAGACCAGCACGGCCTGCGCCAGGTGAATTCTAGGAAGAAGAAGAACTAAGCTAATTAGTACCTCAAACAGGGAGTTGGTGGTGGGGAGGAAAAGGTTGATGGCTGTCTCCTCCACGGCTCGTAGTCATCAAGCGGGCTGTGCAGGAAGAGGTTGTTCGTGGTCTCCTCCACGCTCCGGCGTATTAGTCGAGTGGGCTGTGCAAGTAAAGGAATCCCTTGTCGATGTATTAACCGTATAGTAGAGAATATGGTTCACCAGTTGCACCGCTCTTAAGTACAGCAAGATTCGGCAAGTCATTCTTCTTATTTTCCTTCAACACAAAATATGTGAGTAAGTTAGTGACAAAGGCCTTCCAGTTCAGTCTTTAGACAGCTAACACTTAACAGCTAACATTTAACACAAGAAAGCAGTAAACAAAATCCTAAACTGTAGACAGAACCAAGAGCCATTGTTGCCAAAAGATGCACACAATGATGTGCAATTTGCTGGTTCTAATGGTGTTTTATAATTCATAATTCTAATAGCATATGGTATTGTGACATAATCATTTCAGACAACAAAAGCAACATGACGAACAACTTGATGCAAACTTCAGTACAATAAATTTAATTCCATAGATATTTCATCTAACCGGAGAAATCATCTTCGTACGTACTGCACTATTCTTAATTTTAAGGAACATTCTGGATAGTAAATTAACCTATAGCAGATGCCAGGCTCCGTCGTGTAGCTCGCCAGCCCTTCCGCAACTATACGCTGCCCATCTAGAAGCAGTGTCTCCCAACTGCGTGCAATTGGTAGATCAATCAAAGTTGGACAGAAAGTGGCAGCAGCATGGAGAAGATATCGAGCAGTGGAGCAGACTAACGTTTCACAGACATTCTTTTGCAATCTGATCTTAGCAACAACCTTAGCAATCAAAGTGAGGAAATTAGAACAGAGAAGAACAAACAGGACTAGAACTAATTAACACTATTAATGTACTACAGAGATTTCGCTAAAGCAGAATCCAATCGAACAAACATCATGATCATCCATTCATTAGAGAAAAAGCTGCAATTAACTGGAAATGCTAAAGCTAGCACTCATGTTCTGGTACATTTTTTATTTCATCGATGTAAGTTCAGTACAAAGCTCAAATTACATCAATCTTAGCAGGGCACATGCCAACATAAGCTATACAATTGTTGACAAAAAATTATCACATAATCGCCAAGCAAGTTCCCATCTCCTATTGGAGTCTTAATAAATTAGATGAACAACACAGACGCCTTTGGACGAAGAATTACCAGGTAAACTATGCGTCAGATCTAGCCACTGATAGCTACGTGCACCACATCTCTAAGTAAAAAAAATGTCAAAGATTATACCTCAGATCTAGCCACTGATCTAGCCTTTTGACTTGACCTGATTGGGACAGGAAGAGAGATGGAAAAACGACGACGACCGCCGGAGCAGCTCGTACTGTCCAGATCCAATTCGAGTCGATTCGTCGTTGTTTCTGCTTCCTGGCTCGAAGAAGGAACCTCCTGCATCGTGAGTAAAAGAACAACAGGAAGAGTAGGCTCCGCTAAGCTGAACAAGCCGGCGAGGGAGCTTGGGGCGGAGGATCTGAAGAAAGCTGGACCGGAGGGATTACGACGGCGGTGCAAGGGAGGGCCGTGGGGTCGTCGTCGTCGCCGTCCTGGGCCTCTGGATGCAGGGTGGGTCGCCGGTGGAGGATACCGGCGGCGTGGTTGACAAGAAGCGGGCAGTGGGGGCGGTGGCAGCCGGAGTAGCATCTGGCGGCGGCGTTAGATGGGACGAACCTAGCGTGGAGAAAATGAGAGACGATTGGGCACGCTCGAGAGATAGGATAAGACGCGCGGACTGAGGGGATTTCGCCCGCGGAAATTTTTGGCCACGCGCGGGCGAGGGGTTTCCTCCGCGAAAAAATTCGCGACGCGCGGGATTTTTCACCCGCTACCAAAATAGAATATCATACGAAGTAATTAAGTTATTAAAGTAAAAACGACTGCTACTATCATACGTTACCGGTGACGGGTATCTAAAAATGTCGTCACTAACTAATTTTTCCTCTTTGGCGGCCTTCACAAAAAATTATAGTGACAGACACTTTTAGGTGCCCATCACTAATGTTTCGTACTAGTGACAGGCTTATTTTTACCCGTCACTGGTAATATTACTAGTGACGGGCACAGTTTTATCCGTCACTAACCACATGGCGTCTATAAGCCTTTCTGCAGTAGTGGTTTGAGATGAAGGATCTTGGTGCTGCTAAGAAAATTCTAGGTATGGAGATTATCCGTGACAGAAATTCTGGTTTGTTATTTCTTAGTCAGAAAAATTATATTAAGAAAGTTCTTTATCATTTTAACATGCATGATGCAAAATCTATTAGTACTCCTATTGCTCCTCACTTTAAATTGTCAGGTGAACAATGTCCAGTACGGATGAGGATTTTGAGTACATGTCTAGAGTTCCATATTCTAGTGTTGTTGGTTCTTTAATGTATGCCATGGTTTCCTCACGACCAGATTTATCATATGCTATGAGTTTGGTTAGTAGATATATGGCTAATCCTGATAAAGAACATTGGAAGGCTGTTCAGTGGATTTTCAGGTACCTTCGCGGTACATCCAATGCTTGCCTGAAGTTTGGTAAGACTGGTGAGGAACTCGCAGGCTATGTGGATTCAGATTTTGTTGCCGATTTTTATAAGAGGAGATCCCTCACAGGTTATGTGTTCACGCTTGGTGGTTGTGCCATGAGTTGGAGGCCAACGTTGCAATCTGTTGTTGCCCAGTCTACCACTGAAGCAGAGTACATGGCTATTGCTGAAGCATGTAAAGAATCGGTTTGGCTGAAAGGTTTGTTTGCTAAGCTTTGTGGAGATGATACTTGCATTAATCTGTTTTGTGACAGTCAGAGTGTTATTTACCTTACTACGGATCAGCTGTTCCATGAGAAAACAAAGCACATTGACGTCAAATATCATTATGTGCGTGATGTTGTTGCAAAAGGTAAGCTGAAGGTATGCAAGATAAGTACTCATGATAATCCTGCTGATATGATAATAAAGTCAGTTCCTGTTACTAAGTTCGAGGTTTGCTCGGGCTTAGTTGGTATCACTGTCTAGGCCAAGAGGCTATTTGGCGCCGAAGGTGTTTTCTTTATTGTTTCAGGGTGAAGTTTCTCATTTATGCTACAAGATGGAATTTGTCTCAAGGTGGAGTGTTGTTTTATGGTGATCCAAATTCGTTTATACTGATGAAGACCAACTTGTGACGAAGGAGAGCGGAGCGCCCCGGAGTCCGCCGGTTGGGGTAAGCCATACATTGTAAACCCACGGCATTTGTAATCTCACCCGATATAGTGAAGTATTGCTGGCTGGCGTCCGTGGTTTTTTCTCCTCCATTGTTGGAGGGTTTTCCACGTTAAAATCTCGTGTCCCCATTGGTTTGATCGTTCCGCATTTCGTCGCTTCTTTGCTATCGTTTATAACACGTTTGGCGTTGTACGGCCGTCGGCCACTTCTTCTATGAAATTGATGCACCTTTCCATGGTGTATCCTTGAAAAAAATGGTGGCGACACTTCCAGCTCCCCAGCTTCGCATGCCATGGCCGAGTCGTCGGAAAGAGAAAATAAAAGGGATTATGTACACAATGAATTGATCACTAGCTAGAAGCTATCGATGGTCACTAGGAAACCGAGACGAGCTGTCCGTCCTCGAAGTTCCGGGAGTAGCTCTGCAGGTCGTAGTTGAACCTCCCGGCGCCGCGCCTCGGCCATCGCGTCACGGCGTTCTTCCAGCTGGACCTCACCCTCCAGAACAGCTGCCTCACCGGCGCCGGCGCCCACCACGCCCCGCCGCCGGAAGCTCTCAGAGACGCCATCTTCGGTCGATAGATGTCAACCACACTCCACAGCTTACGAAGCTCCCAGCTGATTAACTGACCACTCCTCTCTGCTCTGCTGCTATCTGTCTGCAACTGCTAGTGTTCTTCCTTGGCTACCTTCTGAAATCCGATGACTTGAGGACACACTAGTGTATTGCGCAAACCAGCAGTCTCGGCAGCTGCTTATAACCATGGGGCTGGGTACCCCCATCGCCGTCGCCGGCGGGGCATCACTTGCGCACTCGCGGGCTGACGAGGCCATCCACCACGCACGACCTTCCTTACACCAGAATGGCTGTAGCAAAAGCACATTTCAGACATCTTTAGTATTTTGTTTTGTTTTGTTTTGTTTTGTTTTGCGAAGACATCTTTAGTTCTCCTCGTTGCCATCGTACAGTCAGATGGGGGAGATGATAGCCCGATGGCCGGCCTGTAGGTGCGCGTTGTCGAGGTCAGCAGCCGGTTTGAGAGCCGAGAGCGTCTAGATCCATGCACACGTACACGAATGAACGATAATATGTAGTGTCACGTATACACCTGGTTGCTAGCTACTACCCCATGGATCTTGAAATTCGATTACCATGATCGAGCAGATACGAATGCGAACTGTTGATTCTCCCACTCCCCTTGCCTTGAGGCCTTGACCATCGTCCACTCCAAAAGAAAGATGTCACGACCCAGTACTTACCCGTGGTGATCAAGCCACAGAAGCGAGCCGCGCATCGTCAAGCCCTGCGAACGGCCCAACTGGCGTCGAGGCCCGTAAGCCCAAGGCCCAGGGAGACAACGTCTGCTTAGGCGTGCCCTGGAGATCGAGATCGGCATTGATGAATTAATCTCTTGTCCTAACCCCGATTGGGTTCTCTCTTCTCCCTCAGCCGAGCCTGCGTGCTTGTGGATTCTGCTCAAGCGCGACGCTGAGCTTGTATCGGCTACCATACCTCTATTCATCCGAATATTGAGACAATATATCCACAATTCATCTAGTAGACATACTACATATGGTATCAGAGCCATAGATCGGAGCTTCCACCAATTTTTTGTTCAATCCAGTCAAATTCGAGAGACAGGAGGAGTTTCGGGTTGATTGGGGGCGTAGTGGTGGGATCTCCCATGGAATCCCACTGGACTGCCTCCACCCCGCGGCGGCGGTGTCGGATCGGCCGATTTGGGCGGATCCACGGAGGCGACGGTGGCGGTAGACTGTTTGTGGTGAGACCCGGTGGAATCGAGCGGTTGGGACATAATCCTTCTGTCCAAGTAAAATTCCGGCTCGGTAGCTGGGTTTAATCGCCATTGGAGGCGCATCTCACAGGCGGCGGCAGGCGTTGGCTTCTTCCGACGCAGTCTGGGAGAACTGCGACTTTGTCGTCATGGACAAGCTGCAGGCAGACATGGGGGAGTTGCGCAAGCAAGGTGCGAGACGGCCACCTCGATCCAGTCCATCTCCGAAACTCTGAAGAACCTGAACCTATGGATGCCCAAAGTGGATTCCACGGTGAAGGAACTCCGGAAATCGGTGGACGAGGTGAGAGCGAGAGTGACGGCACTGGAGGCGGCACCAACTCTACCTCCAGTTAACATCACTCGGCCTGAATGGCACGGCGACGACACATTGAACCAGGGTACCGTGACTGCTGCCTCACGGGCACAGGCACATACCCTGGACAAGGGTACGCGTGCTACTCCACACACTCCTGTCCGTTTTGATTTAGGCAAGCCATCTGATGCTTATTGTGACACACCATACTCTGCATCTCGATATACCCATGGTAGATCATCTAGGCCACCTAAAACTGATTTTCCAAATTTGATGGTGAGAATCCTAAGTGGTGGAAACAAGTGAGTGAAAAATACATTAGTCTATATGATGTTAATCGTGAGACTTGGGCAAATTTTGCTACCATGCATTTCATTGGGAATGCAGCCCTCTGGCTGCAAACCTATGAGGCCGAACATGAGGTGGAGAGTTGGGAAGAATTATGTGTAGCCATTCATTCTAAATTTGGTAAAGATAAACACCACAAGCATTTAGAAGCATTAGAGAGATGTAAACAAACTGATACTGTAGAGAGTTACTACCACAAGTTCGAGGGTATTAGACACAAATTTTGATCTACAACAAACACTATGATGAAGCATTTTTCGTCACTAAATTCATTTGTGGCCTGAAGAAAGATATTCAGAGAGCTATTAGGTTGCATAATCCTAGAACAGTTGATGCTGCGTTATCTCTTGCTGAAAAACAGGAGGAAATGCTTGAAGAAACTCGAGGCTACTCGAGCAACAAATACAGAAATGATTACAAGTCAACTTACTCACGCACTGGGTATTCTGGCAAGGGGATTTTATCTTCCTCAAGCACTGATCATGGGAAGGCAGGGGAGGAACGAGCAAAACCAAAGTTACCATGGGATGACAAGCTTAAAAACCTGTGTGATCAAAGGCGTGCTCGTGGAGAGTGCTTCACGTGCGGTGACAAATATCAGCCTGGATACAAATGCAACAAGTCTGTGCCACTTAATGTAGAGGAAGAATTATTAGCTGCCATGCAACTGGATTTCTCAGAAAGTGAGGTGGAGAAAGAAACATCCACTGATGAAGAACCGTTAACACACATATCTATATGTGCTTTGACTGGTGTTCAGGCAAAGAAGAGCATCAACTCCAGGGTGAATGTAAGGGAAAGCAGATATTGTTGCTAATTGACTCAGGAAGTGCTGGCAGTTTTGTGAGTGCAGAGACTGTTGAACAACTGGGCTTACACACCAAAGAGATTCCAACAATTCAAGTGGCAGTGGCTGATGGAAGAAAAACTGCAATCAATCTGGCTGCTCCTGAAGTGCAGTGGTATTGTCAAGGACAGGAATTCTCCACTACTTTCAGAGTATTCAGTGTGCCAGGGTACGATATGGTGCTGGGTATGGATTGGTTGGAAAGCTTGCCACCGATGTGGGTGGACTGGGCAGGAAAACTTTGCGCTATAAGCTGAATGACAAGAGAGTAGAACTGCGAGGAGTCAAATCTGACGTCACTCAGTGTGAGCCAATTTCACTGGCAGAAATCAAGTGTTGGCGCAGGACAGAGCGCTAGAACATATTGTACAGCTGAATACCTTGGATGCAAACAATCTTGATGCGATACCAGTGGAAATTGAAGAGGTGTTGCAGGAATTCAACAAGTGTTTCCAAACACCATCAGGGCTTCCGCCACACAGAGAATATATCACCATATTACCCTGCTGCTGGGTGTTCAACCAGTCAGTGTCAAACCCTACCGATATTCACCACAGCAAAAGAATGAAATTGAACGGCAGATCAAAGATATGCTACAGCAAGGAATCATTCGAGCAAGTCACACCCCTTTGCATCTCGGTGTTACTAGTCAAGAAGAAGGACGGCACATGGCGGTTCTGTGTCGACTATAGGCACCTGAATGCAGTAACAGTCAAGGACAAGTATCCAATGCCAGTGGTGGATGAACTGCTCGATGAATTAGCTGGTTCAAATTTCACCAAACTGGATCTTCGCTCAGGGTATCATCAGATACGGTTGGTTGAAGCAGATGAATGTAAGACTGCTTTTCGCACTCACAGTGGCCACTATGAATTCTTGTCATGCCATTTGGGCTGACGTCAGCTCCTGCCACATTTCAATCAGCCATGAACACGATTTTTGCACCATTAATCCGCAAGTTTGTCCTTGTCTTTGTGGATGATATCTTGGTGTATAGCAAATCAATGGAACATCAGCAACATTTGAGAGCAGTGTTTCAAATACTAGAAGAACACAAACTATATGTCAAGAAGTCGAAATGTTCCTTTGCCCAGAGCTCGCTGGAATATCTTGGGCATATAATCAGTGAAAAAGGTGTATCTACTGACCCCAGCAAAATTGCAGCGGTACTGAACTGGCCACAACCAATGACAGTGAAAGAATTGAGAGGATTTCTGGAATTAGCTGGATATTACAGGAAGTTTATTGAACTGTTTGGTTTGTTGTGTCGTCCACTAACAAATCTCCTTAAAAAGAACATTCCCTTCATCTGGACTTCAGAGGTGAATGCAGCATTTCTAGCAGTCAAGCAGGCATTAGTGCAAGCTCCTGTGCTGGCCTTGCCAGATTTTACTAAAGAATTTGCTCTGGAGACTGATGCCTGCGAGAAAGGAGTCGGAGCTGTGCTGATGCAGCAGGGGCATCCCATTGCGTTTCTTAGCAGAGCACTTGGCATCAAAAATCAGTGTCTGTCTATATACGATAAGGAATGCCTTGCAATACTGATGGCTATTGAGAAGTGGAAGCCATACCTGCAGCACAAGCAATTCACCATCTATACTGACCATCGCAGTCTCATACATCTGGGCGATCACAAGTTTAACACGAAGATACAACAGAAAGCCTTCTTTCGCTTGATGGGGCTACAATATCGCATCATCTACAAAAAGGGACATCCAATGCTGCAGCGGATGCTCTATCCAGGCGACCTATTCAATATGGCGTCAATGCAATATCTGAAGTGAGACCTCGCTGGATTGAAGTTGTCATCGAAGGATACCAAAAAGATGCAAAGGCAAAGGCATTGCTGACTGAACTGAGTGTGACAGGTCACAATGACCAGGGTTTTTCCTTGCAAGATGGTATCATTCGCTTCAAGGGCCGTGTTTGGTTAGGAAGCAACATGAGGCACACTCAGCTGTGCTGTTAGCCTTGCACAGTAGCGGGCTTGGGTGTCACTCTGGTACATTGGCAACATACCAAAAAATCAAACAGTTGTTTGCGTGGCCAGGACTGAAAAATTCGGTGTTACAGTATGTGGCTCAGTGTACAGTATGCAAGCAAGCTAAATCGGAGCATGTGCGACTGCCGGGAAAATTGTACCCACACAAAATTCCTCCATCTGCTTGGCACATTGTGAGCTTGGATTTCATTGAAGGCCTGCCTGCATCCAACAGGTACAATGCAATTCTGGTGGTGATAGATAAATTCACTAAATTTGGCCATTTCATTCCGGTAAAACATCCTTTTACTGCGGCGACAATTGCTCAACTGTTCATGGACAATGTCTATAAGAACCATGGGATGCCTCAGGTGATCATCTCAGACAGGGATAAAATCTTTATCAGCAGCTTCTGGCAGAATCTCTTTCGGCTGGCGGATACCACACTCAATTTGAGCTCGTCGTATCATCCGCAAACTGACGGCCAAACCGAGCGTCTAAATCAATGCCTGGAAACGTATCTGAGATGCCTCGTTCATTCAAAACCTGAACAATGGGCCAAATGGTTGCCACAGGCTGAGTACTGGTACAACTCAACATTTCATTCTGCTCTGGGGCGCTCACCCTTTGAGGTGCTGTATGGCAGGCACCGCGACACTTTGCAATTGAGAACGCTTCACTGCCTGGGCACACAGATGTGGAAGAATGGTTGCGGGCAAGAGCAACAATGGCACCACTCATCAGGCAACATCTGGAGCGTGCTCAGCAACGCATGAAGCACCAAGCTGACAAAAACAGGAGTGAACGGCAGTTTGCTGTGGGGGATTATGTATACCTGCGTTTGCAACCATATGTTCAGTCATCTGTCGAAAGGAGGGCCTCTCAGAAGCTGGGATTCAAATTTTTTGGTCCGTACCTGATCCTACAACGCATTGGGCCAGTGGCTACAAATTACAACTGCCGCCCTCGTCTCGCATTCATCCGTGGTTCATGTTTCTCAGCTCAAGCAAGGATTGAAGCCTGACGAGCAAGCTAGTTCTACTTTACCTGTTTCTCTGTTACAGGTTTCGGTGCAACCAGATGCAGTGCTGGGAGAACGCATGATTCGCAAGGGGAACAAATTGGTGCCACAAGTCAAGGTGCACTGGAGCGGACTTCCTGCATCATGTGCAACCTGGGAGCACATGTACACCATCGTCGACGCCTACCCGTCATCAGCGGCTTGGGGACAAGCCGTCGTTCGAGGAGGGGGTAATGTCACGACCCAGTACTTACCCGTGGTGATCAAGACACAGAAGCGAGCCGCGCATCGTCAAGCCCTGCGAACGGCCCAACTGGCGTCGAGGCCCGTAAGCCCAAGGCCCAGGGAGACAACGTCTTCTTAGGCGTGCCCTGGAGATCGAGATCGGCATTGATGAATTAATCTCTTGTCCTAACCCCGATTGGGTTCTCTCTTCTCCCTCAGCCGAGCCTGCGTGCTCGTGGATTCTGCTCAAGCGCGACGCTGAGCTTGTATCGGCTAGCGTACCTCTATTCATCCGCATATTGAGACAATATATCCACAATTCATCTAGTAGACATACTACAAAAGAAGTTCTTGTTAAAGCTCTTTATCCGTTGGTTATGCTAAAGCTCAAGCACTAAAACAGCATGGTTAGCGGAGAACTTTTGAAGATGCTCTTTCTTTTAATGAAAGGTGAGCAAATCTCTTGAAAATAAAGTCTGGATGACAAGCAGATGACGGCAGAAGGACGCTTTACACGCACGACATATATACATATCCAAATGTTTGGATGACGCATGTCGGTTTCATCAAACCAACCAGGCTTTTGCACAAACCGGATTGCGAGTTAAAGTTGGTCCATCCTTTGAGGCTTTGACAAAGAGCAACTTGACAACGCTAACACACCGCAACACAGTCATAACTCTGCAGGATCAGTTGGTACGAACGTCGGCACACACATATCTCAAGTTGCTACTCATGATCATTCTACGTCGGAGTAACCTCGGAAAGAAAACGGAAGAACACTAGCCAATGTTAAAAGCAAGTTGAATTGTTAAAGCTAGCTAGATTAATGAAATCAAAAGAAAGATGTCTAGGGCACAAAGCTGATCGACAGATCAATGACGTAGTTTTGGGTAGATGGGGCTCAAGTTATGTGAGTCACTCGTGCCTTATCATGACCAACATTTTTTTAGATGAAATGGCTATGCTCCCGATCTTATTAATGACCAACATGACTAGTGTTTGTAAGATAAGCTTGCTTCTCTTTTCTTTTTCTTTTTTTCTTTTTGAGAGCAAAGTGTTTCATAGCGATCAGTTATTCCTAATGCACGGCCCATGTATTGTCCCCTCTCCAGAGAGCTCGGCCAGAGGAGTAACCTAGCGAATGGGCCAATCGCGCCCTCTACCCGGTCGCCTCAGGCCTAAGGCAAAATGGACAGCCCAAGAATGGCGGACCATATACCTCACTCAATATATCAAACCCGAGCCAGCGAAACCCTAATCAGGAGACTACTCTTCGCTGCCGCCTCCAGCAAGCGCTGCCTGGGACGCCGCCATGTCGAAGCGCGGTACGTGCGGCTGCCTCTCTCCGCTCCGTTCGGCGGCTTCTTCTTCATTTCGGTGTTCTCGCTAACCTACTTTGCGCTCATGTGGTCGAAAACTGAGCAGGGAGGGGAGGGTCGGCCGGGAACAAGTTCCGGATGTCGCTGGGTCTGCCGGTGGCGGCGACGATCAACTGCGCGGACAACACGGGCGCCAAGAACCTCTACATCATCTCCGTGAAGGGCATCAAGGGCAGGCTCAACCGCCTGCCGTCGGCCTGCGTCGGCGACATGGTCATGGCCACCGTCAAGAAGGGGAAGCCCGACCTCAGGAAGAAGGTCATGCCGGCGGTCGTCGTCCGCCAGCGCAAGCCGTGGCGCCGAAAGGACGGTGTCTTCATGTACTTCGAAGGTATATGTGCTTACCGTGTCTATGCAATGCGATCCGTAGTGCTGATAATGCTATGCTTCATGTGATGCTATGCTCTTGCTATGGTTGTATGATGTTGCATTAAGCATGTGGATACATCTTGTATGTGTTGTCGCAGTTGGTCGTTTATCTGATTGCGCTCAACTCACCAGAGTCAGACTGTTCAAACAGTTTGTGCATTAGCCCTTATTAGGAAGTCTGAATGCTTGTCATTTCCCACGACTTAGTATTATTTGACTGAGTGAAGTAGTTTCGTGCCAAGATATTACTACGACACCAAGAATGATGATAGGGTTGAGTCCCTTAAATCTCTTCAGTGAACAATGCATGCTTTTGGATACTGCAAGAAAAATGTTTTTAATAAAAACCTTACCACCAGTAGTGTTATCTTGTTTGCAGTTGTCACTGTTTGTACATTGTTACAAGGACCACATACCTCCTCAGTATGATTGTAGTTGCCATTGTTGCTGAAACATGTCTGCAAATCTCTCGATTTGAAAATGTTCCATTGATCCGTACATCATCAATTGCTGCATTGGTAAATCAGACCTGGCTAAACAACAGTACTTGTTCTGTCCTTTTTTCGTTTTGACTTGTACTGCATAACATAAAGCTACTTGGCAACGGGGAGCTAATGTGGTCTTTCAGCTCTATAAGTTGAACTTACTTTTATTGTTTGCATGTTCCGAAGTAAATGTCACAAAAGTAGCCTTCTGGGTGTTGAGGTTTCCTTTGAAGACTATAGTCTTCATTGGAGTTCCTCTATCTAGAACATGGTCTCATATTCCATCGCCCTAGGTATTGACATTGCTACACGGAAGCTTTGGGACTCCCCATGGGGCTTTGTCTATTTCTCTTTTTTCAGATGCACGACCTTCTTTAAACGCCACTAATAGTTATGCAGATCATTATGTTTTTTTATAAGAATTTACTGTTTGTACATGCTTCAGTTATGTAACCTTTTGCACAATATATTATTTATCTTTTGTACTTACCTGGCAGATAAGAGTTTACTTTTTTAGATCAGTTTGGATGTTCATAGTGCAATAGGAAACTGCATCACATACTGTTATGCAACGCGATAGCATTTCTAGCTGCACGGTGTATATCATCTATGCATCTGGCATAGAGCATAGTATCTAGTGTATTCCTGTCTACCATTTCCTGCATGTTTTCGGTGATGAGCTTCTCCAACTCATATGACGCGCAACTCGTATCTCCACCATCCATTCCCGTGATTGAACTGCCCAGATTTGTCGTTGAACGAGTTGAACATTCAACACATTCAATGGAAAATCTCGGACGTTCAATCACCGAAACGGTCGGTCCGAGATACGGGTTGTGCGCCATATGAGTTGGAGAAAATCCAAGTTCGCATGTTTTCTCAAATTACTGAGTTTGTCAACTTAACTGTGACGATACTTTTTATTTGCAGATAATGCTGGGGTGATTGTGAATCCTAAGGGTGAGATGAAAGGTAAGACTGGGATATAATTGTATATTGCGACCACCATGTACATCCTATACGGCCTTTAGGCTACAAGCCTGCAACAATGCTGCTCGGGTGATAACTTGTCACATCCTCTACTATCTTTGCAGGATCTGCTATCACTGGACCCATTGGTAAGGAGTGTGCTGACCTCTGGCCTAGGATCGCTAGCGCAGCAAATGCCATTGTCTGAGAGCTTGTTCAGCATAATACCGTTTTTATGTAGTTTCAGTTTTGTACCGATTGGTAGTGCAGCAAATGCCACTGTCTGAGAGCTTATTTGGGATGATACCATGTTTTCGTAGTATCAGTTTTGTACTCGATGACGTACTTGAATTATCCGTAAGATATTTATCGAAGGGCGTCTGAACCCTTTTAACTTTCAGTTCTCTTTTGTACAAGTTATGCCTGTGGTACTATGATAGCTTACCTGCATAATAATATATCGGGCTCATAATAATAATATAGTATAAGGTTTTGCTAATTCTCTGGATTGAGAATTAACAAAACTGTTTCTTGAGAATTAGCAAAACTGTTTCTTTAATACTCCGTATATGATACAATGGTATGGGTATTTAAAAAAGAAAACCGCAACAAGCGAAAAGCACGTTGGCTCAGACAACAGACGGCCGACACAGCAAAGCTGATTGATTCAATTTGGAGCTTAGAAAGGATGCAGCTAAATATAAAAAGGACGACGATGATTACAGAAAAATGATTGAAGAGGCTAATTGCACGCTCAGTGACATGGAGAAATTTGATTATTTCAAATTACTGCCTCGTTCTCCTTATCCTAGCAGGTTCTACTGGTGGTACAGCGTGTATCGAATGAGAAACACCAATCCTAGTAATGCTTCATACTGCAATTTTTTTTATTTTTCTTAGAGATATGTTCAAACAGTTAGACAACCCTCATGAACATCATTCCTTTTGATTTTCTCTTACTCAGCGTCTGTGAGGAGCGAGCGCTATACGGATCCGGGTGAGGATGAATATCTTGCATCAGGGGTTCTTCAGTTCTTCCCAATGAAGTTTTCCTGGGAGTTCTTAAATGGCAAGCCAATGAGTGTTTATGGTTTCGTGTCTGTCCGAGATGATGTTGATCAACTGTGGAACTATGTATTTAACCGATCACATGAGAACGCCTATGAGATTTTTCCGGTTAGTTGATCTTATCTTTTTCAGAAACAATTGTTCACTATATGTTGATTGTGGCTGTTCATGAACTTCTGAAGTTTGTTGTTTTTTCTTATTGTTTTCATATTCGACATTGTCTTGTTTTTCTATATAAAGAATGTATATTAATATCGCGGAGATACAAATTACACCCAGGCTCTGCAACAACGCAATAACCAAAGCTATTATGGATGCACACAGCCGAAAGACAATAAGAAGAAGAAATAAAAAGAAAAGTCCCGCTACAGAGTTACAGTCCTTGCAGTAGCCGCACAACCACCACCAAGATACCACCTGATGTCCAATTCTTCAAAAGCAGCGCCTTCAAGAAGAACAGTGCCAGGCACAACCAATTAAGTCCAGACCTTGGGTTTTCACCCTGAAGATAGTCCCCGCTCTCAAAACAATGTCTTCAGCAAGACCATTGTCAGGCACAACCAATTAAGGCCAGACCTTGGGTTTTCACCCTGAAAGGTAGGACTTTGAACTTCACCTGTGATGTTGCCCCCACTAACATACCGCTGCTCCGCCTCCTGCAACTCCAAGCAAGTTCCTCATCGCCGCCAAGCCTCCAATCACCATTTGCTAGTCCTTTAATCTCAGCTTTCATGACATTCCCCGCCTCTGCCTACACCATGGATTTGCCCATGATAGCACAGAAGCAGAGCTTCACGCCGCTCCCTCCAGCGCGACCGAATCCCTACGATCCAGCAATCTCTAGGAATTAGCCCATGAAAGATCAGCGGCGGAGCCTTCCGAAACTCGACACTCTTGCCAGATCAAGGTACCGGCGTCAGGCAGATCTTCATCTTGACGTGATTCGGAACCAAAGACCACCGCCTTTATTCGCAAGACCAACGGCCCCCACGCCGCCGGTCAACTCCAGCCGGTCTGGATGACGGAGGATCCGCCGATCCAGCTGCGAACCCGGCCGGCCACGTCCGACGAAGGACAAGACCACCACCACCATGCCCGGAGCAGCTGCTCGAGGCGTCCTCGACGATGCGAAAATGGCCCCGGATAGCCTACACACCGTCGTCAACGTAGCAGCAGAGGTGCGCGAGATCGAGGTCCGATCTAGACCCAGCGGGCCGAGATCCATCCCATCACCCGCTCTGTCCCTGTCTACTAGCGCCGCCGCCGGCCATCGCTTGTCTAGATCGCCGCCATCCGCGTCGCCTTCGCTGGAGAGGAAGGGCAGATCGCCGCCGCCCCGGCCCATCCGGCGATCGAGGAGACCACCGCCGCCGCCGCGCCACACGGGCCTTTGCCCAGCGACGCCTATGGCTGCGGTGGCAGAGAGGAGGGGCGCGAGGGGAGGCTTGAAGGGCGGCGAGGAGGGGGCACTCCGGGGGCGGCGCGGCGCCGCCGCCTCGGGGGTGGGAGAAGCTAGCGATATCTTCCGTGGTATTCGACATTGTCTTGTTGTTTTAGTATTTGTTTACTTCCTTAAAATTCATTTGAAAGCTTAGAGCATCTCCACCGGCACCACCTGAAATTTGTTCGGCACACCCCAAAATGTGTCCGGTTTGGGGGTGCCGGCCCAGTGCCCATCCCCCTCCCTCCCTCCCCCCCCCCCCCCCCCCCCCCCCCCCCACGCGCACACATACAAACAGCCCACTGTGTAGATTTTTGCCCTTTTTGCATTTGGAATAAAATAATCAATGCCAACACATCATATCCGCCTACCAAAATGTGGATAATGAAAGTACGGCCATACCACACTAGGCACCAAATAAAAATTTGAGGCCAATAACACCAAGTCCGACCACATCACAACACATCATCGAAATTTCATACAAATCATTCCTTGACCCTTGCTTTCTCCCCCATGATGTGCTCTTTTTCCTCGACAAAGTAAGCCTTTCGATTGGGGCTCCTGTTTTTGCCGTGTCGGTGGACATGATTTTCCGCTACTCGGACCTTTTCTTGAGTACCTTATAATCCTGCAACTCCTTGAGTTTTGGGCCTTGCACATCAAAGTAGGTGTCCCACCTTTCTTGGTTCTCTTCGTTCATCTTCCCTTTGCGAGTCGAGGACGATGAGACCACCTTCTAGATCTGAACTGGCCCTCGACATCTGCTCTCCTTCTAGATCGCCCTTTCGCCCCTCCTATGTGCGACCGTTCAAAGAGAGTCGAAGTGTTTTCCAGTTTTGACAAGTTTGAAGTTTAGACAACAATGCATTAAATTGAAGGGCTTCTTCTTCTAACGCAACCGTGGTTTGCTTGGAACTCTTCCAGCTTACCGCCCCTGCCCCACCATTCAACAAGAACACGAAACCCGATTCTGCTTTAAAATCATCCATCCGACTGAAATCTGGCATCAGTGTAACCCTTTACAATGAGCTCTTCTTCTCCATAGAGAAGGAACATTTCCTTAGTCCTACTAAAGTAGTTCAAAATGGTTTTAACTGCTGACCAGTGAACCATTCTTACTGGCTGCTAACACTTAGCGCATATGAAAGATCTAGTCTTGTACAAATCATGCCATACATAATGGACACAATAAAAGATGCGTATGGAATCCTATTCATATCAGCTCGCTCACCAGCTGTCCTAGGAACCATTACAGGGTCACTTTGATACCAGTTGCTACAACTTAGCGCATGTGAAACATCTGGTCTTGTACATATCATGGCATACATAATGGACACAATAAAAGATGCATATGGAATCCTATTCATATCAGCTCGTTCACCAGCTGTCCTAGGACATTGGTTCTTGCTTAGCATTGTGCCTGGTGACATTGGGAGATGTACTTTCTTGGCATTCTCCATTTTGAACCTCTACAAAACCTTGTCAATGTACATGCTTTGGCAAAGCCTTTATCAGGTGGCTTGATCTATCACGATAGATCTTTGTGTCCAATATGTAAGCTTCTTTGCCCAATTCTTTAATTGCGAAACTATTTTTCAATGATTCCTTTCGAATTTTTTTATCATTCCGATCAACAAAATGTCATCCACATAAAGTAATAGAAATGCAAGTGAGCTTCCACTTTCATTCTTGTATACACAAGCCGCTTCGTTGTTCTTGATGAAGCCAAACCCTATGACCACTTAATCGAAATGGATGTTCCAACTTCTCGATGTTTGTTTAAGTCCATAAATGGATCTTTAAATGTTTCATACCTTACCAGCATTCTCTGGATCGACAACCCCTCGGGTTGTACCATGTACACGTCCTCGGTCAGGTCTCCATTTAGGAAAGCTGTTTTGACATCCATCTACCATATCTCATCATTGATATATGTAGCTATTGCTCGTAATATCCGAACTGACTTCAGTATCGGTACGGTCGAGAAAGTCTCGTCATAGTAAGTCATTGAACCTATCGGAAACCCTTTGCGACAAGTCGAGCCTTATGGATGGTAACATTACCATTTGTGTTTGTTTTCCTCCTGAAGATCCATTTGCACTCAATCGGCATAACCTACTTAGGAGGATGCCCCAAGTTCCAAACTTTATTGTCTACATGGATTTCATGGCTCCAAGCCATTCATTGGAACTAGCATATCCATCATTTTTTTTATAATTAGCAGATTTATCATCCTCAAGGAGAAATACCTCGTTCTCAAACCATTGAGGTGGTTCTCAAACTCGGTTGGACCTGCGTGGTTTAGTGATTACCCTAACGAGAATTCTTTCCGCAGCAGGTGCAGTAACTTCCGGTTTGACTATAGAGATTACAATCAAAATTACTTCCAGCTGCACAACCTTTCAACGTTCACCGAAGATTCAATAATCTCATCAAAGGTTGCCGTCCTCCCACTAATTTCTTTTGAAAGAAATTCTTCCTTTAGAAACGTACCATTTTTAGCGACAAACACTTTGCCATCGGTACGGGTGGTAAAAGGAATACAAATGGTGTTCTTGGGATAACCAACAAAGCAGCACTTGTGTGATTTAGGTTTGACCTTACTAGTTTGTGAACGCTTTAAATAAGCATCACAAACCCAAATTTTAAGATACGACAATTGGACTTCTTCCCGTTCCATATCTCATATGGTGTCATTTCAACAAACTTAGACGGTGCTCAATTTAAAGTGTAAGCTGCTGTCTCTAGTGCTAAACCCCAAAAAGATAACGGCAGATCGGAAAGTGCCATCATAGACCTAACCAGTTTACGCCTCTCAGGCACTCCATTCCTCTGTGGAGTTCGAGTAGACGTAAGTTGTGGAACAATTCCACAGTCACTAAGATGCTTGCTATATTCATGACTAAGATATTCTCCTCCACGATTAGACTGTAGAAAGTTTATCTTAGTGTCATGATGATTTTCTACTTCGTTCTTTCTACAGTCTAATCGTGGAGGAGAATATGTTAGTCATGAATTTAGCAAAGCACTTGGTAATTGTGGAATTGTTCCACAACTTACGCCTCTTGGAACTACGCCGATGAATGGAGTGTCCGAGAGACGTAAACTTACCCTGTTGGAAATGGTTAGGTCTACGATGGCACTTTCTAATCTGCCATTATCGTTTTGGGGTTTAGCGCTAGATATTGCGGCTTACATTTTAAATTAGAGCATCGTCAAAGTCTATTTTATCGACACCATATGAGATATGGAATTTGAAGAAGCCCAATTTGCCGTATCTTAAAATTTGGGGTTGTGAAGCTTATGTAAAGCGTTTACAAACTACTAAGTGCGAACCTAAATCAGACAAATGTTGCTTTGTTGGTTATCTGAATAACACTCTTGGGTATTATTTTTTACCACCGGGCAAAGTGTCGCCAAGAATGATAAGTTTGTAGAGGAAGATATTCTTTCAAATAAAATAGTGGGAGGACGGTGACCCTTGATGACATCGTTGCATCTTCGGTGAACGTTAAGAGGGTTGTGCAGCCGGAAGTAATTTCGATTGTGATCCCTACAGCCGAAGCAGGAATTCCTGCACGAGCGCCAAGAACTCCGGTCAGGGTAATCACTAAAGGACGCATAACCAACCGAGTTCGAGAACCACCTCAATGTTTTGAGATGCTCCTTGAGGATTATGAACCTGCTAATTACGAAGAAGCTATGATGGATGCTATTTCCAACGAATGGCTCGGAGCCACGAAATTCGAGATGAAATCGATGTACGACAATAAAGTTTGGAACTTGGTGGATCCTCCTGAGAAGGCTAAGCCGATTAAGTGTAAATGGATCTTCAAGAGGAAAATTGATGCAGATGGTATTGTTACCGTCCATAAGGCTCGACTTTTCGCAAAGGGTTTTCCGACAAATTCAAGGAGTTGACTACGATGAGACTTTCTCGCCCGTGACGATGCTGAAGTTTTTTGGATATTAATAGCAATAGCTCCATATTTTGAGTATGAGATATGGCAGATGGATGTTGAAACAGCTTATCTAAATGGAAACCTGACCGAGAACGTGTATATGGTACTACCCGAGGGATTTGTCGATCCAGAGAATGCTGGTAAGCTGTGCAAACTTCAAAGATCCATTTATGAACTTAAGCAAGCATTGAGAAGTTGGAACATTCGTCTCGATGAATTGGTCAAAGGGTTTGGCTTCATCAAGAACAACGAAGAGGCTTGTGTATACAAGAAGGAAAGTGGAAGATCGCTAGCATTTCTAATACTTTATGTGGATGACATTTTGTTGATTGGAAATGATAAAGATTTTCTTGGCCATAAAGGGAATAACCGAAAAAGAATTTTGCAATGAAATAATTGGGCGAAGCAACTTACATACTGGGCATAAAGACCTATCGTGATAAATCAAGCCGCCTGATAGGGCTTAGCCAAAGCATGTACATTGACAAGGTTTTGTAGAGGTTCAAAATGGAGAATGCCAAGGAAGGATATATGATGTGTACAATACCGGATGTTTCCTATGCACTAAGTGTTAGTAGCCGGTATCAAAGTGACCCTAAAATGGCTCATTGGGCAATAGTTAAAAACATTTGGAACTAACTCAATAGGACTAAAGAAATATTCCTTGTCTATGTAGGAGAAGGAGAGCTCATTGTAAAGGGTTACATTGATGCCGGATTTGAGTCGGATCCAGATGACTCTAAAGCACAATCGGCTTTGTGTTCTTGTTGAGTGGTGGGGCGGTAAGCTAGAAGAGTTCCAAGCAACACACGATTGCGGATTCTACAATGGAAGCGGAATATGTGGCAGCTTCGGAAGCTACCAAGGAAGGCTATTGGATGAAGAAGTTCATCACTAAACTAGGTGTGGTTCCTTCTTCAGCAGACCTGATAGAGCTCTATTGTGAGAACAGTAGTGCCGTAGCCCTAGCTAAGGATCCAAAGTCTCACCACAAAGCCAAACATATTGTCCGCAAGGATCATTTGAGCAGAGCTCTTGTGGAGAAGTGGTTCTCCAAGATTTGCAAAGTTCGCACTGAATGACGAAGCCTCTACCACGAGCAAAGCATGAGTTACACCGATATGATATTGCTGTTACAGAAAACTCCCCCGAGCTAGGCTCCTGTTTACAACAGTCAACTGTAGTACCGTGTTGCAAATGTCTTTCATTGCACATTTAATTGTCAAATTCACTTTTCTTTGTTGAAGCAGGATTCAGCAAATATACCATTGATAAGCCCAGCTCGGGGGATATCTACAGAATTTGGTGTATTGATTGAATATAGTATCAAGGTTAAAGCGAATGATAGTGATTGCGCCGAAGGGGATGTTGAACTCATAGATGGTTGCTTTGAGTTCCTCCATCTGGATAAACATTTCCATGAGGTGCGTGATGTACGAATATACGGTTCCCTCGGCCCAGTGGACATCCATTTTGCGAGTTTGACGCATGCTGTGGAGGCCTGTATTGATGTTAAGATTAAAAGAACGGGAAAATGTTGTCACAATTTGGAACTGGTGACTGCTTTTACCAGTCGTTTTCCGAATGGCGTCGTGTTGTATGATGGGTCTATATCCTCGCAAGGGACAACAACAAAGGAGGACAGACTGCCATTATTGATCATCGATTCATCAGTGGTGGCTGTGGAGGCAGCTAGTAAGCTGAAGCTACTACTGGATGTCAGCAGTGAAGATGATCCTGAATGTGAATTTCATGAAGATGCAAATGAGGGGGAAGTGCAGGGGACAGTGACGACCCATGAGCTTTCCTTCAAAGGGCAGAAGTACGGGAGCAGCGAGGAAACAATTGTGTTTGGAGGGACGCTGGAGGTGGAGGCGAAGGTCACATGGTCCACTACGGGAAGAGTGCCGTGCTTCAACATCAAGTGGTAGATGCAGTTCCCCAAGTTGTTGCATTGTCTTAGAGGGAGGTTCCTAAATTAATTTCGTACTCGGTAGTTCTGTATAGTATTTGCTTTTGTACAGGTGTCATTACTTTTGCTGTTTAGTTGGCTGTCGATGAAGAACAAAAACTTCACAAAAGATCTTCAGTTAAGTTAGAAAAGAGTAACACAGACATATGATCCCTGAAGCTGTGTTTCTATTAAAAAGCCAAGTAGTACATAACTCCTCTGCAAACTCTAAAACCTCACATGCATTCACCTGAAAGAATGGAGTGCAACTGCAACAAGCGAAGAAACGGATTTGTCTGACACAACAGACGGCCGACTCTACATGGTAAATTCAACTCTCACCGCTTCAAAGGCTACAAAATTATTTCGCGGGACAAAATTTAGTTTAAAACAGGCTATTAAGATCTGCACATGCAAAATAGGGGAAGGGGGAAGAAATTAGCGATCGATCTTGTGTTGGTTCGTCCTCTGTGATCAGTTATATCCATGACTCCACGGTGTGGTTGTACATGTAGGAGCTCATGCCGGTGATGTGCGCCAGCGCCTCAGGGTCAAGCATGTCTTCTCCCTTCACGCCAGACTGAAATCAGAACAAGAAAACGAGTTAACGCCATGATCGATAGATTTCGGATGAAGAGGGAGCTGGTGTTTAATTTATTTAGGCTTACCATCTGATCGTACTCCTCGTGACTCTGTGATCCGATCGCCCTCGATGACTCGCAGTACTCGTCGTTCTTCGCGAACCTCCCGCGGACGCGTGGCCTGCTGTCCGCCAAGGTTTTTCTGCACGCGTACTGCATTCCGATCGAGAATGTCAGTGTTTGAGATCATGGACTTTCATCATACATAGGCATTGTGGTTGATTTTGGTAGCGTCACCTTGATCTTCTTGCTGAAGTTCCTCTCGTTCCTCTTCTTGATGTACCGGTGGATCTTCTCCTTCCTCTCCTCCACGGAGAGGCGGGCGGCCTTGAAGTTGGTCTCCTCCAGGCTCGAGCTCTCCCCCGCCGCCCCCGTCGCCGGAAACTGCCCGGGGCTCCCGCTTCCCATCTATGCACCGCGAAACGATTGGTCATGCTCTGTTTGTTCGCGTGATTCGATTCTCGGCGTCTGAACTGAAATGCTGGATTTCTACCTGCATCTCCGAGGCGGCCGGGAACGCCATCTGTGCCGAGGAGTCGGCGTCCACCAGCGCGCCAGCGCCCTCCATCATCGCCATCCTCTGGTACTCGCCCATCTCCTCCATCCCCAGCATCATCGACATCACCGTACCGGCACAGCCGCTGCCGTCGAAGAAACCACCCTGCGCCGCCGCGTAACACCCCTGCGCCGCGGGGAGCATGGCACCAGGCTGCTGCTGGCACATGGTGGTCTCGTCCAGCCCCATGAACCCTCCGGCCAACGCCGCAGAGAAACACTCGTCGGTGTATCCTGAGGCGAGCTGCATGAGCTCGGACGCCGTGCTGCTCATCTGCGTCTGCAGCGCCGGGTGGTGCTCTGCCGCGGACGCCACCGGGAGCACCATCTGGCCAAACTGTTGCTGATCGGGCTGGGTCTCGTCCGCCGAGAACGCGTAGTCTATGGGGAGGAGGAGCTCCGCGTCGACGGGGCCGGGCGGCTGGTCGTCCTCCTCGAGGAGCGCCGAGAGGGTGGAGTCCAGGGACGGCAAGGGGGAGAAGGCGGTGACCGCGGCCGCGCCTGACGACGACATGTTGTCGCCGCAGAGGGGAGGCGTGGCGGTGGTGGACGACGACGAGGCATCCTCGGAGGAGGCCGCGAACACGTCGGAGGCGGCGTGCACCGCCGCGAATAGGTCGCCGCCTCCAGTGCCATCGTCGCAGAAATCGAGGATGTGCGCCGCGATGGGGCTCGAGATGCCATCCTGCAAAAAACCAAACACCTCGCGCGTCAGCACCTCCTGTTACAGACCATACTCTGATTAACAATAACAGGTACGTATTTACACGCCTGCAGAATGCAAAGGCTATGAGCCACCATGTATAATTCTTGATGAAGAAATCAACAACGACAAAAATGTATCCTACAATATGCAAAGATCAAACACGTTTCCTTTTATAATCTGTCTCTGCAAGGGAATCAAATGGCGTACTGTTGTATTTGCAAAGGTACAGCTCAATTCTGCATCCATGAAGACGGATAGAACAGTGGAAGTATAGGTCCGTATGCCGGGGAATGTTACTGTTAGGATTAGAAGAGAATTTAGGCGAAGAAAGAGGCGGCCCTGATCAGAATTCTCCCCGGCGCACGCAATGCGGATATAAAGGTTAACGAGATCAGGAAGCAAAAACCATCAAGTCGAGGCATCGATTCCCTTTGTACTGCAAGGGGGTCCAAAAGATTTTCGTCTGGATCCCATGCCTGCTTTTGGCTTTGGTTTGATAGCCACCTAAACAATTATTGCACCATGTACGTAACTGTTGGTCTAGAATCAAAGATCATCATCGGCAATTCCCATTTGAATGGAATCCTGATCAACAGCATAGCATGCATGGGCAAGAACTAGAAGGCAAAAGGAGGTGGAGATCAAACCATGCATGGCAAATAATTTCTCAGAACTGAGCGTAAATTATGGTCGGGAGAATTACCGGGAAGGACTGATCGTCGTCGAGCATGGCGTATTTGAAACCCCGGCGATCGTGAGCAATACTTTTGCTTCAACAAGTGCTCTTCTTCTGGTATCGACGAGGAAACAGCAGAGGGCGGTGGAACAGGGAGATGGGAAACGATGTGAGAAGCTGGCAGACCATGACAATGGCAACGGCTTCTATTTATAAGGCCAGGAACAGGAAGATCAGGCACTAGGAGTGGAGGCTAATTATAGGCCATGAGATACGGAAACCTTTTGTAACAAGAAGTGGATTTCAACAAGAGATTAGGACAATTAGACCATCCTAGTTACTTAATTAGGACAAGGGCTACACACATGTCCCATGGACAAGGACAGATATGTCCTCGGTTATAACTGAAATTGGCAAGCGTTCAAGGGAATAAAAGAACCGGAATGTCCAAGATAGCTATTTTTGTGCAGGTTGTGAGCTGTATTTTGGCGGTAAATCTCGTTGTCGATCCAAGATTAGTTTTTTTCTCCTTACTCTTAGCTCGGTTTTGACCGAGAAATCATAATGCGAGGAAAACGGGAGATACTATCTTGATTCATTACGCCGATCGATGCCGCGCCATGCATGATCTATAATCTGAGAGACTTCCTCAAGGCCATGCATGGCACGCCCTGACGAACGTTTATGAAAACAAAACCCTTCTAACATTCTCTTATGTCCAGTGATCCATGGTCGATGGATGTGTGAGGACAAGCAAATTTTTATAACAATTTGGCCAATCTTTGGCGAAATTTCCTGAAAGCTTTTAGCGTATAATATGCGCATGCGAAACATCGGTTGATCTATCCCGTGTAGAAATCAAGATTTATCGACTCGATCGCCTCAGTGATCTTTCCCCGATCGAGACTAATAACTAGGTTCAGAAAGCGAGCATGAGGTTCCTGTATTCTTTAGCAGGAGCACCTTGGTGAGTGGTCACATATGGAGACCCCTAGGTAGGAAGGAGGTTGGTATAATTTTCGTGGAGAACTGGATGCTGCACGTCACGGAAAGCAGAAAACTACTTGCAAAAGACACGTACGGACATGCGCAGAATCACACAGTTGTGTATCAATCATACGAAAGGACACATCATCACATTTTAAGATAGATCATGTGGATAATTAATTGAATTGACGACGATTAAGTAAGATCATCTTCGATCGTGGATGGTGACCGAGGTCGACAGAGCGTGGCACCTAGCTACGAGCAATTTTGGATAGACCCAACTACGTACACGAAACGCGGCTGGTATCAGTTCTTGGTGCGGGACACTCCTGTTATAATGGAGAACAGGAATATGTGTGTTGCTGCCTGCTAACGAAAAGATTTGGCGTCGCCACTCGCCAGGTGTTGTCTCATCCTCTGATTTCGATTCACGATAGACGATGTAACTATTTTATCAACTGAATATAACGCCGCTAGTCATTCCTTAAAAAAACGTGTAGTAGATGTTGGAGTATTTTGTTGGCACACGGGAAAACGCGGGATTTGGTTGTCACTATATTAAAACAGAGGAAGGTTCAATGAGATTAGATTCACTTAGGATTTTATTAAATATTATATGTAAAATATAGCTAAGAAAATATGCTTATATATGAACTGAAGAAGCTTCATAAGAAAACATCTTAAAAGATCATAAAGGATGCGATCTTCCAAAATTCATGGAAAAATCCTTTAAACCAGGAGGCCCTAAATTCTTAGGGTAATGATTCTCATTGCTCGCATACACAAAATTATTACTTTGAGATGTCACGACCTTTTTTTTTCATGTTTTATATATATTGCAAGAAAATAATATTGCAATGGTGTTGCACAGCTACAAAAATATTACGGGCGGATGTTTCATGCTACAATGATTGGACGGTCTAGACGTGGAACTTGTAAAAACGAACGGCCGAGAGGTGTCCAATAGGGAGCTCGCCCAGCCTGATCAACGCTTAGCACTACCCAAAATTACGTTTACCGTGAAACTATTCTCGCAAAACATCACCATTTCGGGAGATGTTACAAAAGTTGACACTTGTGACTTATCCCGTGCGGCAGTTTACAAGATGTGTATATAGTGGTGATGATAACTTCAGCATCCCCTTGGCTTGGCCAAAGCCTCCAGCGCCGGGCCTCACTTCGCTCTGATAGAAATTAGCCTTTATCTGAATATCATTATACTGAATATGGATCACAACAAAACAGCAATCGCTAGAGAACTAATCACCACCTCATAATACCATATACAATTGCACATGTCAGCCAGTTCATAATGCTTTGATTATAAGAAAGTGCAGGCAGCAAACGGAGCTTGGCTCTGATGGTTGGGTTCCCTGTGGTGGAACCAGCCCACCCAGGTTCAAGTCCTAGACTTGGCATGGGCGTTTGCATTTACCTGGATTTATTCCAGGATTATCCGGCGCTATTCTTTCAGTGGTAGGTGACGTGCCCGTCAACAGCGAGGCGCCTGTGGTGACTTCGTCAACCTCAAGATCTGCCGGCTCAGTCCTTCAGAGGTGCTCATAGGGGTAGGGTGTGCGTGCGTGCGTTCATAGGGGTGAGTGTATGTGCGTATTTGTGAGCGTCTGTGTTGTACTGTGTTCTCAAAAAAAAAAAAAAGAAAGTGCAGGCAATTCACTTGTACTTAAACAACACAATCTCGGTGTAGGACTGTGTACATTGTATACAATAATGTACATAGGAGTATACCCGTAGGGGGTGCTGCAGGCTAGATCTGCAGTCAGAGTATACACACCGTCCAGATCGGCATCGGCATCGGCATCTGCATGGTTCTGCCCTGCTAGCTAGCCATGCGTAGCCTAGCCTCGGCATATATAGCTAGGCTACGTACGTACCGAAACATTGCAGTAAAGAAATTCGTGGAAACACTATGGGTGGTGGATGCCCCGTGCTAGCGTGCAATCAGGGTTTATGCCCTGCTCTGCTCGCTTGGATGCCCTTGCAATATCTTGCATATGGCCGGAGGCCGACGGGGCGCCAACGTACGAGCGTACCACGGCGAACCAGCCAACCTGGCGACATGGCCCTTTGTTCGAGTGGGAATCTGGTCGGCCTCTCACGCACCGCGGTGGATTGCCCTGTCGCATCTCGTCGCGGGGCATGCATGATGCAGATTAAGGATGAGCCCAGCCGGTGCCGATTTAACCATGCAAAAGTTCGAACGGCGGGGACAGGCCGCGTGCGCTTTACTTGTCTTGTCCCCTTCCACGTCCGGGCTAGTCATCGTCGGAGATGAGTTGGGCGCGCGGCAGCATCGTCAATGGAGTACATTCGATCCGCGCCGTGGGATTGGAGATTTGTGTTGGAATCATGTATCAGAATTCAGAATTCAGGTGATTAGTTCTCTCAAGATTTATAGTTCAGTGGCATCTTATATCAGCTTGTTTGGCTCCCAAGCATTGGGGCTAGATTAATCGGAAATAAAGCGCCAAACGGAACAGATGCCCATCAGTCCGTTAAAGCCTTGCCGCTGTCTCGTATACACAACGCCATGCACAAGCTTAGCTAGCTATCTCCAGGAATGTGCATCTCAGCAGGAACCTTTTGCGCGGTAACTTGCCCGTATATATAATGCACTACGCAAGTAGCCAGCGGGGATCGTTGTCCAAATGGAAGATGAAAGAGGTAGAGTAGCTAGCTAGGATAGAACCATGCAAGATTGCAAGATACGGACGTACGGCAGGGCCCCTACTGCCGGCCGGTGCCGTGATGCTGCTGATGCACAAATTCTGATCGCGCGACGGGACGAGGGATTCAGCTGCAGGTTTCGATCCGGCGTAATCCTGAGATGCGCGCAGGTGTCGATCGATGTGCCGGCAGGTGGCCGGGGCAGGGTACGTGGTGTGGCCGTGTGGGTATAATTCTAGCCCTCTCTCGATACTACTAGTTGAATTTGGCGCGGCGGCACGCCGCACCCTCGGTGAGAATTCGTGGGTGAAGTTTGAACAGAGGAGAAGTGTGAACTTTGCTCGTTACCAAAAGTCTATAAAATCTAGAAAAGCTTCCTATTCTTAATCGAGATATAACATAGCAGTAAATCTAGACATATCAGCATTCATACACTTTCATCCTTTTCATATGTTCTCATCAGAACAATAGCAGTCAAGCTTCAAACTCCTAAACAATGATGGCAGCAACAACCCATACGATCTTGCAAGGGCGTTGCACAATTACTGAGGTTCATTGATGCAAGACCTGTAATAGATGAATCATGAATTCCTAGTTAAAAAGCATTAAAGCCCCGGTGGGATAAATGAGTATACATAGTGGTAGAGTAGGTAGTCGATAAGCATCAGCAAATTATCCAAAATCAGACATCATTTAGGAAGTCTAATACTTAAGAAAATTAAATTGACAGAAATTAAAATAAGATCAATGACAGCCAGAAGGACATCAAATATATCAAAGTGCATCCAACAGGATGAGAATACATCAAGTTGTCGCAAAGGAATATTCTTGATGCTCGGTATGCACACATCATTTAGTTCAGGTGAGACCGTGCACATTAGTTGTGTTCATGTATAATTCATAGTTACAACATAGGGCATAAAAATATCAAACATAGCAAATATTCTTATTTGATTTAACATGTGCTTCATATTTAACATATTTGGGAAATATATATGACATTTGAACTTTTAACCTTTTTGTGAAAACGTAGAAAGTATCTCCCATCATATGTGATTAAAATCAAGCTTTGATCCATGATAGAACATTAAATGTCGGATCATTCTTTAAACATGAAAAATTCTAACGAAGGAAGTGACGTAACAGGCATACAAAAAAGCGACATGATGAAAGTGTAAGAGAAGAATGAAGGGAAAGATGATGCTAGACTAACCACCTATATACACAAAAGATATGACTAATACCATCCTATGTTGCACCCAAAGCTAAGTCCATAAGCATGACATTCTATAGCTTGAGAGTGCTTAACCAATATTGTAGTATGCTCAAAAGAAGTTAACCAACATTACAACATGCTCAACGAAGAAGGGGCACTCACCAGGATATCAGTCCGCAATTCAGGAGTAATTCCACTCTTAACTTAAATGAACAAACTCAGTCTGTAGCAATGCAGAGAAAGTATCTGATTCTATAAAATAAGAAGAAAAATGGAAATTCAGTTAAGAGTAAATTTGCAGTACACACTTGAGGGCTGTACTAAAAGAAGCTGTAAATATAGAGAGTGACTGGATATTAACCAACATCACAAAGTCGTCTAAAACTACCTTATGTTCTAGAGAGTAATTGATGATTTTCAATTTCCGAAGAAACCTAAAAGATGACATGGTGCATTCTTCATTGACTTGATATGATAGCTACAGATGAAATACATCATACGTGCTAGAATAAAGTTTGAACATTCTTGATTATACAAAGGCTAGAAGTAATACACGCAAGCCACAATCAAAACAAAATATAGTGCCCAGTAGCGAAACTGAAAACTACAGTACCTAAACATGAAACACATAGTAGGAAAATGTAGATAGAATTCACAGGTTCAGCTTTCATGAGCTCAAAATAGAAGGATCAAAGTTAATATTACTTATGTGGCAGAAAGCCCTTCAATATCCAGGAAGTTTGATCCAGTCAATTCATTGCAATAATCCAATTAGCTGCATGGGACACAATATATTTGATATCTGCAACAGGTTTGAAAGAAGAACGAATCTCTCAAATACAAATGGAAATTTGGATCAACCAACTTCCGAATGGAACAATTAGCAAGCACAGCAAATAGTGAAATAACCAACTTGCATTCATGACATGTGTGAAACAATGGAGGTAAAAGTCCAAAATCTTTACTGAACTGGAGATAAATCAAAGTCCTTTCATCCCGCCGGATATGATAGGTAAAACTTGACGAAGGACCACAAAAAAACAGAGGAATTAAAATAAGCTTTAACTAAATATATGAGGCCTTAGCTGAAGAAACAAAGGAATTAAAATAAGCTTTAACTAAATATAATGAGGCCATAGCTGAAGAAGATCCTATCATGTAGAAGAATAAAACACAACTTCATAATGGTAAACTCATAAATATTTCCTTCTCGGAAAAAGAGGGTTACCTGTTTTGGTATCATAAATCTGAAACGCCCATGTCCTGAAGTAATGATAATTGTTTCATCTATAACAGGATAAGATATTAGTGACATCAAAATTTACCTTTTATACCTGCGAACTGCACTTTCACCTGTGACAAATTCAACCCAGGATACAGGTAATTTCGTGAAAGAGCATCGAAAGGACCGTAAATTTATATGTCCATGAACTATGAAAAAATTAACTTTTATACACTGGACTGAAGACCATTGATCACCTAATTAAGAAGAGACCGGGAAGCTAGAAAATAACGCAAATAATCTTAATGTATTGGCAACAATATCAAATCAGTATTGCACTTCTATTCTAGATCCAGGAAAATATACCAATAACACGCATCGTTCTCACCTGGCGACTGCACTCTCATCCGTGATAAGTTCAACGAATGATATGAGTGATTCAGCCAAGTGCAAACATAGGAAAAGAGCAACCACTAATATAAATTTATGTAATTAGAGAACTGAAATAGTAATCACTATGCTATCTTTCTAACATGGAGACCACAATTAACTTTTAAAGGAGAAACATGTTTGCTAAAAACATTAAGCCAATGAAGAAAAAATATCTAATACATTATTTCAGTCAAGAGTAGAAACCTGAGCTCTAAATTGATTTCTAAAATGATACCAGACAAAGGCTGAATCTGTGCAAAATTAACAACATGGACTTAATTCTGACAATTATTATTTAATGTAGTCTCAAACAACCTAGCACAAAATTAGTTTCCTATTAATGTCTCCTCTATTTAGCAATAATAACTTGCATAGGCGAGTCACATAACCGAGAGAGGAAATATATTCTTTCTGCAAGTAATATATTGTCTCGAATGAATATCACATAGATAACTCTCCCCCTTCAGCCCATCTGCCTTTTCTTGGAACAACTTGTACAATTAAAAAGAATCTGGACAAACAATTGGTTCATGAGAGAGAGAGAGAAATCGGTAGATCCCGGATGCAGGAAAGGCAGAGGTGGGAAGGTTGCTCTGCTGCTGGCCTGCGCCCTCGACGATGAAGAAGAGGAGGCTAGGTGATTGTGCTAATGGCCAGTGTACTCGTCGTGCTCCTGTGTGCAGCCAAAAAAGGTGTGGATGAGGAGACGAAGCTTGACCACCTGCTCTGCGCGACGTAGCAGAAAAGCAGCTGCTGTAAGTCACGCATATCGATATACTAAATCAAGAGAAAAAGAACGAAACAATAAATCAGCAGAAAAAGTCCAAAATAATGCAAGCCACACTTCAACACAACAATAAAAGGCAGACAGAAATCACAGCGGAACTGAAGAAAAGCAATGACGTCCAACAACTCCACACCATGACCTTCATACAAACAACACAGGAACAGCAGACAACAATTAAGCTGGGAAGATAACATTGGTAAAATGGTCGAGAATTCTCAATCAGCTCCAGTGGAGTATGAAGACAAAATTGAAGACAAAAAAACTGGTCATTTCATATTTTCTTTCAAAGATTGAAGGCAAAACAACTTAACAGTTAATTTTAGTTCATCAATCATCACTGATTAATTTTGTATTGTGTTTTAAGAAGGTTTTGAGGAAGGGATTCATTATATTGGCATCAATGATTTGAGGTAGTGTCCTGCAACAAATCAGAAGAGACCTATGGATTGCCATCGAACTGCTGACTTCCAACATTTTGTACAACCGAAATGTGGTCTAAGCAAATAACACACCACTTCATGGATAGCTTAATACTGTATGCAAGATTCTCATAGCACACGCCATTTCTTGGATAGCTATTGATGTGTTGGTCGTGAACTGAACAATCAAATTAACAGTGCATAACTCTTGTATATCTGTTTAACAATTAACATATTAACTTACACTACAATTCTCAAAGTATGCAAGTCGATAGATCAGCTCCATGGGGACGTGGGAACCAAGAAGTATCGTCAGTTGGCTCCCATTTCGCTGGACAGTTCCCAGGTAGGTCTGATAAATGGAGAAATAGAGGGGAGCGGTGTGCGTACCTAGATGTCGACCTTGAAGAGGTCGGGGACGTCGAGCAGGAAGGTGTACTCGCCAGGGTCTCCACGATGTCCACCTGCGCGTCGCCACCAACGCCGTGCACGGGGGCTGTCCGTGCCCATGGGCGGACTGGCACCGACGCGCCGTCGCCGACGCCATGTGCACGAGGTTGTTCGTGCCCATGGGCGGACTGGTGGTGGTGGTGGTGGGCGTGGCCGCGGTGGTCACCGTCCGCAGCGGCGAGGCGTCTTGCACGCCCGGCAGGTGGATAAGGCCAGCCACGGCGAGGGCGAACAGCAGCTCGGCCATGGCGGCCGGAGGCGAGCTTGCCGGCGTCGAGGATGGAGGGAGAAGAGGAGAGAGAGTCGGGGTAGGGAGAGGCGGCGGCGGGTCTGTCGGTGGCGGCGGGTCTGGATGGCACGGGAGCGAGGGGCGCGCAAGGGGAGGCGGGGAGCTGCCGGCGGCGGCCGGCGAGGCCGGTGGAGGAGCTGGAGGGAGGCCAGGCAGCGCAGGTCGGAGGAGGCCGGGCCGACCGGCGGCGCCGATCGAGGCGGCGTGGGAGGCCGGTGTAGGAGCACGAGGGTGGCCGGAGAGGCGAGCTGGGGAGGGGAATGGGGAGGATTAGGGTTACGGGTTGGTCTTTTATACAAAAGGACCGATTCGTAAATTTGGGGAAACGTAGTGGCTTTTTCGCAAAAATGCCACGGGTACTGTTCAACACTGTTCATGACAGTAGCCGGAGTGCTCACAGCTCGCGGATCCGCTCGTCTTTCGTATAGTTAGTAGTAAAGTAATTTGCTTGTGTACTAGTAGTATTTATTTTAGAACTAGAAAAATACCCACGCGTTTGCAGCAGGAACTTTGTCTAAATAAAAATGTATAAAACTCATGAAATATGAAGGTGTTTCCAGAAATATTGTTATGCATAATATTTATATACATTTTTTACTATATTTAAATCCCTTTTATCAACTTGTGCCCTCAATTCAAAGTGATTTTAGTTACAAATAGCCAATTTTATCCACAAAGAATACTTTACAGCTTTCCATTGTCTTATTGCAGAAAAGTGCGAAAATGCACTCTAAACATCCACTTTTCACGACCTACTGAAGACTAATGGAAAAGTAGAGATTGTCTAAGGACCTACGTGTGATAGAAGAAAGAAGCTAAAAGGACTAAAGGGAAAAAGAGACAGGTGCCGTGCTCATGTCGCTGCGGGAGCAGTGAGCGTGAGCTGCTATAAAGCTGGCAGTGGAAGCTTCGCCACACACAACCACCACCACCAACGCCGAGATCAGAGAGAAGGGGAGGAAAATGGATCGAGATCTCCATCACCTCGAAGACTGGATACCTAGTTCGTGATCAGAAGAAGAACAAGACCCTCTCTTCCCTGCCTCATCCTTGTTGCAACTCTGTCTCCGACTCCCTCTGTTGTTCATCTTGCAAACGTCGACCAAGAGCAAGTTCTTCATCGAATCAACATGAAGAATCATCTAGCCCTTCCCTTGTTGCTGCTTGAATCATCCAGAACACTCTGTAATTCGTTACACTGTCAGTAATTCAGTTGTGCCTGCAACCTGTTTGTCGAATTGTTTAGTCTAGTAGTTCTTTTGTTCCTTGTTTATGTTAAGAACTTGTGTTGATCTGTGTTTGTTACAGTATATTGTGATCGAACTATCTACTTGTATTTGTTTGTCTCTGTTCTGAACCTTCCTTTGTTGTCAGTTTGATTTTGTTGTTTCTGTTAAGTTTCTTTCAGTTAAACCTATATAAAAGAACAAAAACATTTACTTTCAACTCTTGTTTAGTTGTTACCTTAAGGAAATCCACCCACTTTCATAGATCTAGCTGTAACCAAACATGATAGCTTGTAATTTGATCCATGAGTTCGAACACGACATACCTATACTTTCAGCTACATCAAATATGCAAAAATCGCACAATAGTCGAGAGATTATATTTAATTAACGTGAAATTGTTATGTATTTGACGAGAAATAATGGTGACACAGACGTATGGCTAAAAAAAAAAATGACGTGTAGATTGCATGTACAATATACTATAATTAATGAACATTAGTGGGGATGACATGGACAATTGCATGTTAATGCGGTTTTGCTTCATAAGAAGTATAGATGAACAAAAATAGTAGCTAAGGTATAAATAGGTGAAAATAAGGTTCCTGTTTTGAAAGATCAAAGTACTTGGTTTGTTTCTCGTTTTATAACACCTAAAACTCGACTGAACCCATCACTTTTATAATGGTATATATTGCGATCCCATTTGATAACGGAGTTTACATTACACTTATGCAGAAGAAAGAAGTATACTCTAAAATATCAAAAGGACAAGGATTGACAATTGTAGATAGAGAAAAGACATGGCGAAGCTAGCCTCAAAACTTTCAGTCAAACAATCCAAAATAGATTGCCGCTTCCTAACAAGTAGTAGCCCCCCATGCATTTTGTAAGGTCATCTCCAACGGAGGCCCCGATCCCCCACCCCCGAGTCTCCAAATGGCTCGATCTTTTTTGTTCGAGCACCCCGAAGACTCCTAACGTTCGAGGCCGACTCGTGTGTTTGGGCACACCCGTCACATCGGACGCAAGCACCACTTGGCCTACCCAACAGTAGGACGTTCTCCCAGTCATGACCGTGCAAACTAGGACGTTCTCCCTGTTTCCTACAAAAGTTCATGTCTTCGAAAATGATGGTTACTAAGAATATATTCAGTATCTATGGATGTTCTTATGAATTCTCGACGGGAAGGAAGCATATATCCCGTGAAGTTTGGCGCTCGGGGAGGAAGAGCACCAAACTTCACGGGAAGAACAATGACGATCCGTGTTATGAATCCTTTATTTTTTTTGTTGATTTGTTCATTTGTGACGATCCTTGCCCATTCTTGATTTTTGTTTATCGATGCATCGGTTATGTTCGGTGAAACCCGAGAATCGAAATGGAATTTTGGTCCACCAACTTTTTGGTTATTGAATTTTAAAAGAACCGACCGATCATCAGTTTCCTACCCGATTGGCCTGGCCTAACATAATGCAAAGACCTTGACCTAGAACATCAACTCTTTCTTAGAAAACACCGAGTATAATCATGCATGTATACACAATCACACAACTTGTCTAAGAGCTCGAGCCCAGTAACTTCAAAATTGACGAAGTCACCACATGCTACAAGCTACATACATATACATTTTAAAACAAACAAAGTATGAGAGTGGCATTGTGATTGGTGGGTGTTTGTTTAGATTTAGCCTAGTGATCGTTTTTTAGGGGATTTAGTCTAGTGATCTGGTCTTTATCGTGTTGGCTTTCTGTTCTTGGTCTGTATTGTAGTTTTTGCTGGCCTGGGCCACCGAAAGAAAGCCCAGCAACAAAAGAACAGAGACGCTCCAAGGGTATGGCTGAAATTTCGTAAAGGTTGAGTTTCCTCCTGTAATTTCACTCGTCGCCGAGAAGACAAACTTTCCCACTCCCACTCCACTCGAATTAAAACCCTAGCGAATACACCTTCGCTCCCCGCCGCTTCCTCCCGTCGCCGGCGCGCCGCCACTGCCGCCGCCAGAGAGATTGCGACCCAATAGGTGTCGCGTGTGCACGCTCTCTCAGGTTCTCCCTTCACCGCCGCCAGCATGATCTGCGCAAGTAAGCTCTTATTGTCTGGTCCCCGTCCTTTGTTTTCTTCAAACCCTAGCTCTCCGATCCGTCTACCCGTGCTCTAATTGTCTCGCGGTGCTTCTCCGCTTCCGCCTGCAGTCTCCGGTGAGGTTCCGGATGAGCCGGTGGTGTCGAAGAGTTCGGGGCTCCTTTTCGAGCGGCGGCTCATCGAGCGCTACATTGAGGTCGGTAGCCACGTCTTAGAGATTTAGATCTCGCCTCGCATTTCTTTATCCTGTCTGTGCTAAGATTGTGTGGCTGTGGTGGTGGTGGCGCAGGACCATGGGAAGTGCCCGGTCACCAAGGAGGATCTCTCCATGGACGACATCGTGCTTGTGAAGACCAACAAGGTGAGGCTTCTTTGGAGTGTTAACAGAATTTCGAAATAACTTGCTTCAGTAGCATGTTGGGGTGGACTGTCCTATGTACGGTTAACTGGTGGCAATATATTAGTTAGCTAAAAGTAAATTCCACGTCACCCCTCAAAATATTCAGAGAAGAGTTGTCTCAGTCTATGAAAAAACCATTGACTAGCTCTGTTGTTCACAGGTTGTGAAGCCCAGGCCTTTGCAGGCTGCAAGTGTACCTGGACTCCTCGGATCTTTCAGAATGTAAGTGGTTTTCTGAGTAAAAATGTGATTCTGAACTATTCATAAACACAATTATTTTTTGCAATTTACCATTTTTAGTATGTTAAAGATACACACGTTCTTGGTTTCTTGCAATACTGTTGAGCTGTTTAAGTGTATTCCTCTGTTCGATACCAGACTATGCAGTTACCGAACACAAATAATTGATTCCGAGCGTGGCCAGCCCAAATGTTGAATTATTCCTTTAGCATCTACACAAATGTAACTTACCGTATATTAGAGCTAGAAATTTGTCTGACCGTTGCCCGTTGGTTATAAATGTGAAATCAGGGAGTGTTACAGTAATAGCTGCTTCATTTATTCTTAACTTTGCATATTGTGTCCAGTGAGAATGATGCCATTTAACTAATGAAAGATGTTAATAAGCCCTAAATTCTACTGATAAGATATATTCCTTCCTAGCAAAGGCTACATTGTGGAACTATTTATCTGACCCTGTCATATTCTCAGTAGAACTTGGTTCTTTTTTCTGATATGCAGGAGTGGGATGCTCTCATGCTTTCTAATTTTGCTCTGGAGCAGCAGCTTCACACAGCAAGACAAGAACTTAGTCATGCGCTATATCAGGTCTTTTATCGAGCTATGCAATTATTTCTTCTCAATTCACGCAAAAAGTATTAATCAAATCTCCCTGCAAGTCAAATAGTAAGGAATTTTTGTTCTCCTTTAAAAATCTCGGCCTGTGTTATTTCATAGCGTTTGGACCATCAGTGTTTGCTGATCAAGGACCTGCTTGAGGAGTCTGAGCCTATATGGATTCATTGTTATGACATCGTGTATTCTTGTGAACATTCCAGTGACCCCACTCATTTTATGAATTGCCTGAGACAGTCTCATTATATGCAGTAGGATATTGAGTCATTCATTTTTGGAACCATGGTCTCCGCTGTTCTGATTATACACAATAACATTACCTAGAATTTTTCAATCTGGGAATTGTAGCTTAACTCAAACTATGCACGATGAACATGATTTTAGAGGGTGTTGTTTCGAACCTGTGCTTTAGTTACTGACCTGGACTCAGTTCTGAAGTCCATGGTCAGCATTTTTTATGTGATGGGGTTGTTTTGATGTGGGCCTTCGGAGGAAGTTGTATTCTACATTCTTAGAACTGAAAATAGGCTAGTATGTAAATTATTGTTGTGCTTATGTGGGTGGTTGACCGCTTATCTAGAACTAGCACACCTGAACATATCATGTGACGAGGTGGTCAATGTTGTTGGCTTTTGTGTGTTGACCTGTCTAATGTCATAATTGATTAACTATAACCAAATCCCTATGTAGTCAATTAGTCAAGTGGCATCATGATTATCTGTCGATAACTTTGGTTTTGTGCTGTCATTGCTGTGCCCCATTAGTTAATTTTTTCTATATTCTGATATTTATGTTTTCTCAAGTTGAATAAGCATGGAATAAGACATTCATAATTCATCATTCCTGAATAGATTTCATTCTTGGACTTTGCTCAATAATAAAGAGTATACATAATTCTGTATTACCTCCCCCCTTCATTATTTCACTTATTGTTCTTGGGATATTGCGTGTTACTCCTAATCTGGATTAATAAAAGAACTGTTAATAACCGAAAGTAGGGGTATGCAAATAACAAAATGGTTCAAGTCTGAGTGGCATGTATTTAGGAACAATAATTGGAAGGTAAAATGGCATGTATTCAGGAATGGAGGGAGTAAAATATCCTCTGATCAGGTTCTGTGCTGATGTGCAAAGTTATTGTAGTTTCTTTAGCACAAATCTTATTTATGAAACTGTGATCTGGAGGTTATCTGGTTCAAGAAGGTTTAATTGCAAAAGCTTTATTGAGCCAGGCTATTTTGTTCAATGTTTGGTTAAATTAGCAGGCTTGTATGTTTATTTTATTTACACATGCAGCCTATATAGGTGAATCCATTGAGGGTAAACTCAGTTATAGTCTTTTGCATGAAAGAACACTGCCCATCCACTATCTGTTTACTAGTTTTTTTTGCCCCTTCCAGCATGATGCTGCCTGCCGTGTTATAGCCAGATTAAAGAAGGAAAGGGATGAGTCTAGATCACTTTTGGCTCTAGCTGAAAGACAGATTCCGGCATCGCTGGCGGGAGGTGCAGCTGTCGTCTCCAACGGAAAAAGAGGTTCCTACTTGAAACTGTGCAAATATATCTTTAGATATAATCTATACTTCTTATAAAGAAAAACCCCACTAACATGCATTAAATTAGTCCATCCTACATGCAAAGTGTCCACATCATCCACTATTTGAGCCATTCATTTATCCATGTCATCACCACATCATCAATTATTTGAGACATTCATTGTCATCCCATATTTATTAACGATATTCATCCATACATGCAAACTATTCACATTATAAATTCTTTTAGCCATACAATTTCCACATCATCAATTTTTAGCAGTTAAATATACAAACATTTCATCTTGATTCAGTTTAGAGTTTTGACTATTATGGCTAATCAAATCCTCCATATTAGTGAGAATGTTTTCCATTTCATTCATCATATATCCTTTCTTTTATGCTCCTATAATTTCTTCTAAGATTTCCGCAGCAACACGCGGATATAATTTTTGATTTTAATAGTTTAGCCTTATTGGATACAGCAATGGAGGAGGAAATTGGCCCTGATGGGAAAAAGATTCGTCCTGGTATCAATCCTGTCATGATTGATGAACTGACGGAGTGTAATACCATGCTTTCTGCCCAGCGCAAGAAAAGACAGGTAACCCCCCCCCCCCCCCCCCCCCCCCCCCCCCCCCCCCCCCCCCGCCGCCCACAAGGTTGTTTCACCTTCACATTATGCAGGGAGCCAGCTTTAAAATCTGAAGAAATAAGTTTAAAATCTGAACATTTTGTCTCCTGACCACAAGATCATTTTACAGATGGTCCTGATGTCTCTAAACTATCTCCCACGTCCGAGATGTAGTTCATGTAGAAAAATGCCTGCAACCCCGTAAATGTGCATTTGCTTTCGTTCTAGGGTTTGAATATGAGAAATATGAAGATTATTCACTGTTTCAAATTTTTTGGAAAACCTTTGTACCCTTCATCCACTCTGGGCTCTGTCCACGAATGTTTGGATCTGAAGAACTGATTTTTTGTGCCCCAGTTTAAGTGTGGAGAGCAAACAAACATAACCAATGTTGGAACAGTTTTTGGATCTGAATCATCAAATTTAATTGCATCAAACAGCTTCCAGAGAAAAGATAAGAAAACATTAAACACATGCATCAGCATTGATTCTGGTGGAGGAGCAAAGCAGCCGGAGCTGTGCACATGGGGGTGTCAGGCACAAGAAGGTGGTGTTGGGTAGAGGAGTCTCCTGTCGGTTAGAGGGGAGTTGTGTGCCAGGGCCAACAGTGGCGAAGGACCTTAGGAGGAGGTCGTCGGCGTCCAGATCCGACGAGCGGCGGTTCAGGAGGATTGAAGGAAGGAGACCCCAGATTGTGAGAGGAAGGTGTGACAGCGGGAAGAGACACATGGAGAGCTACGTGAGATAGAGAGATAACAGGGAAGTGAGGGGTTAGATGAGACGGGGCCATTTTCTAAAAAGGGTGAAGGTGGGAGGGGTAGTAGAAGATCTTCCCGTCAAAACGCAGTTGAACTGTGCAGATTGGTATATTTAGAAATATGTGGATCTGCACATAATGTGTTTATCTTATGTCATGCATTGTTGTAAAACTAGTTTCATTACATGGCTGTGTTGGTGAAACGAGACAACAATTCTATCTGTCTTCACTCAGGTACCACCAAGTTTGGCACCAATTGATGCACTGGAGAGATACACCCAGATCTCTAGTCATCCACTCCACAAGACAAACAAGCCAGGCATTTTATCTATGGATATGCATCCTTCAAAGGTTAGATTGTTAATATACCTTGCTTTGCTATGTTTTTATTACGTTTGGTTAAACTGGATGTAGGTTGCACATTATGTACTACCCAACATTTTATTAGTATATATACTGACTGTGATGTTGTAGTTTGATTAAGTTATTAATTTACTGGATTAACAGGATATCATTGCAACTGGGGTATCGATACGAATGCGGTGCTCTTTGATAGGCCATCTGGTCAAATCCTGTGCACACTTTCTGGTCACTCCAAGAAGGTCTTTCACCCTTGTGCTTTTGATGGATTCTTTATTTTAGTACTTTTATTTTATTTTTGAGGTAATCATGACATGGGAACTTTCTAACTTGTAGATAACCACTTTGAAATTTGTTCCCCGGGACGAGCTTGTCGTAACTGGATCGGCAGACAAAGTAGGCCACTTTCTCAATTATTTGCAGAGAATGGTTTAAATAATCACATGTTGATTTTATTAGCTTCTCAATTATTGTCATTTAGTAGTTGTATCAGTTAAATGCCTTCACACGTATGACAATCACCTTCCTTTTATATCTATACCGCCCAACATGTTCTGTAGAACCATTTTGATTGCTTATTTGTACCTTGTGTTTTGCTCATGAGATGGCTCTCAGAGGCGCAACAAAGTAGGTTAAAATTTTCCAATACCACATAATTTCCAACGCTACCTCTTTTGCCAACGTATGTACAAATTGTTGCTAATAGTTGCACATTTTTTCTGATATGAACTGCAAAAATGACCCAGCTTAATCCAAGAGTAAGCTGGGCATAACCAACAGAACTTCTGACTCCTTACCGGAGCTGATGGGTGTGGCTCTGCTTCCAAAATGCCTAAGCAATTTGTTGAGTTCAGTAGGCTGTTGTTTTGGACCCAACCAATGCCTATGTAAACACATTGGTTGTTCAAATATGTAAAAAACCTTATTCCCTGCTAATTCTCTCCACATTCAAACCTACAACAACAACAACAACAACAAAGCCTTTTTTCCCAAACAAGTTGGGGTAGGCTAGAGTTGAAACCCATAAGATCTCGAAACCAGGTCATGGTTCTGGCACATGGATAGCTAACTTCCGCGCAGCCCTATCCATGGCTAGTTCTTTGGTGATATTCCAATCCTTCAGATCTCTCTTAACAGACTCCTCCCATGTCAAGTTTGGCCTACCACGACCCCTCTTAACATTCTCATCCCGCTTTATCCGTCCGGTATGCAATGGCGCTTCCGGAGGCCTACGTTCTATATGACCAAACCATCTTAGACGGTGTTGGACAACCTTCTCTTCAATTGGTGCTACCCCAACTCTCTCACGTATATCATCATTCCTAACCCGGTCCTTTCTTGTGTGGCCACATATCCATCTCAACATGCGCATCTCCGCTACACCTAACTGTTGGATATGTCGTCTCTTGGTCGGCCAACATTCTGCGCCATACAACATCGCAGGTCGAATCGCCGTTCTATAGAACTTGCCTTTTAGCTTTTGTGGCACTTTCCTATCACAGAGGACGCCAGAAGCTTGGCGCCACTTCATCCAACCAGCTTTGATTCGATGACTCACATCTTCATCGATATCACCATCCTTCTGGAGCATAGACCCCAAATATCGGAAGGTGTCTTTCTCAGGTACCACCTGTCCATCAAGCCTAACCTCTTCCTCCTCGTGCCTAGTAGTACTGAAACTGCACCTCATGTACTCAGTTTTGGTCCTACTAAGCCTAAAACCTTTCGATTCTAGAGTCCGCCTCCACAGCTCTAACTTTCTATTAACCCCCGCCCGACTATCGTCAATTAGCACCACATCATCCGCAAAGAGCATACACCATGGGATATCTCCTTGTATATCCCCTGTGACCTCATCCATCACCAAAGTAAAGAGATAAGGGCTCAAAGCTGACCCCTGGTGCAGTCCTATTTTAATTGGAAAGTCATCTGTGTCGCCATCACTTGTTCGAACACTTGTCACAACATTATCATACATATCCTTAATGAGGGTAATGTACTTTGTTGGGACTTTGTGTTTCTCCAAGGCCCACCACATGACATTCCGTGGTATCATATCATACGCCTTCTCCAAGTCAATGCCCACCACATTCAAACCTCTTTATTAAAAATAATAAATCTCTTAGATGTTTTTTTGCTTGATATGCTTAACTAGAGGATGTCCTTAAATAAAATTATAGAATTTATTGAACTATGGAAGTCATGTAAAAGAAGTTCTGTAGTTGAACCTTCTGCTCATTCTGTTCTATTTGAGCTTCTCCAGAGATGAGACACTAAAAATGAGATTAATTGCACTGTTGGCATGGTCCTTCACACTGCTCTTTGTTGCTTGCTCATCCTCTGAAGCATGCTGACCCTGTTGGCTGGTAGTAAGAGTATACTTTTTTTTACCTTGGTAGTTAAAGTATACTGGAGCAATGCTATTAGTAGTCAGGGAATTTCATGTGTGTACTATTTATGACTTGTAAACATTATTTGAGAGGTGATTTATCTAGAAGAATCTTAATTTAATGCTTTAGCTCGTGTGTTCTCTTCTTCAAAGTTCAAACACAGACATGCTAGAAACCGTGATGTTATACCTGCCTGCTTATCTTGGTCAGTAAACTAGTGCCACCTTCCAAGTTACGGGAATATTTCCTTTACATGCTCACTTTATGGAGAATCACAATTGAAGTAAAAGTTGCTATTGGTCTCCTGATGTTACTCCTGTTATTAATGGACTGCTTTGCATTGTTGCACTGAGAAAATTCACGCTGGGAAAGCAGGACCTGATCAGTCTTTTTAGCCCTCGAGCAAGAGATTGAGGGTTATCACTTTCAGTAGCTAAGTCTTTACTGACCTGTTTGTAAACACTGCAGACTGTTCGGATTTGGCAAGGGAGTGATGAGGGAAACTACAGTTGCATCCATACATTGAAAGATCATACTGCCGAGGTTAGTATTTTTTTTAGTTAGGTGCATATTGCTTTTGCTCAACAGAGCTCACACACTTGAGGTTATTATTTCCTGTCCACGGAATTATGGTTTAAGACTAGCTGATACACTTATTCCATGCAATATTCTTTATTTATTCTGTGGCATTTTCTTGGTATCCTTTTACAGTTGACAACATCTAGAAAAATGTAATCTTGCCTAAGTTTTTGGTGTTTCTCTTTTGAATTACTTCTCAACTTAAGAAACAATGATGAAAAAAGGAGACAGAAGTTCTACCGTGACACATTTGTGATGGTAGATATACTATGCTTGAGACAGAAGTTTACACAGACCATGCCTTTCTTCAAGTTTTCTTGCTCATCGCACTCTTTGCTATTGACCTGTTACAGTTGATTCATGTTCTGCTGTTACATGTGCAATTTGTGCACTTCATTGCATGTAAATCACAGTAGTACTTTGACACTGTTGCTAATATTTATTTTTAGAGTTTCTGTCATCTCCTTTTTCGTAAAATATCCCTCATGTCAAACCAAATATATTTCTTTTATTAACTCATTTTTATTGTTTAAAATCTCAGGTCGAAGCTGTAACAATCCATGCGACGCAGAAGTACTTCGTGACCGCTGCCAAGGATAATACATGGTGTTTCTATGATTTGTCGACAGGGTCTTGCCTCTCACAGGTCCACCCACACAGGCTACAATCGTCACATCCTATGTATGGACCTACATACATGTGTATGCATGCTAAAAGATCTTTTTTACCAGGTAGGCGAGGCTTCAGGACAAGAGGGATATACATCTGCTTCTTTCCACCCAGATGGTCTTATTCTTGGAACAGGAACTACTGAAGCTATTGTCAAAATTTGGGATGTGAAGACACAGGTTGGTGCTGCAATTGTTTCCAAGAATATGCATCAGATGGTCATGAATTTCTGGTCTTGAAATACATTTGCTAATGAACATTTATTTGTCTGTAGACAAATGTTGCAAAGTTTGAGGGGCATGCTGGACCAGTCACTGCTATGTCCTTCTCTGAAAATGGTTACTTCCTGGCGGTATGCATGTTTCCATAAAACAATGTGCACCATGTTGGATGTGTCTGGTATTCTGATATCTTCACCGTCCCCTTACAGACTGCCGCTCTTGATGGTGTCAAGCTCTGGGATCTGCGGAAATTGAGAAATTTTAGGACTTTCTCGCCATATGATTCGGACACACCAACAAATTCCGGTAAGGAACTTTTTATGTCACTTCCGTGCTCAATACAGTACAGTAAACTTTAGAGCATGGATGAGTAAGTTTTGAATTGTGCATATGAGCTAGTTGTAATGCCTTCTCTTCTGTTCTGCAGTGGAATTTGATTCTAGCGGAAGCTATCTTGCTGTTGCTGGTTCAGATATAAGGTATGTTCTTCATTTCTGGCATAGTGGCATTGCTACAGCAGGGGGCATTGCTACATCCCTCCTCCTGTCATCTGTGTTATAATTCAGAATAGATACTGAGTATCTCCTGTCTGCGGTTGCAGGGTTTACCAAGTAGCTAACGTTAAGACTGAATGGAATCTTATCAAGACCCTACCAGATTTGTCAGGAACAGGTTCCCACCCCTTCTTGGCTCCGGTTGAGTTTGGCATGTACTATGATTGAGGTGAACTAACTTCTTGTGACTCTGTCCTTTGACAGGGAAAGTGACCTCCGCGAAGTTTGGAGCAGATGCTAAGTATATCGCAGTAGGTTCTATGGACCGCAACCTACGGATATTTGGGCTGCCCGGAGATGAACAAATGGAAGACGACGCAAAACCATCATCCGACTGAGGAAATGCAGTACCTGCTTTTACTTGTTTGCTGTTCCCTGTGCTCTCGTTTTACAGTGGATGGTTGAATATCCATCTAGACACACTAGAAGAGGACAGCAGGGTTCTTGGTTAGCACTGGCGCAATGTTGCGGGCTTCAGCCGATGTAAACAGACTGCAACATTACTGTATTGTAGGATTCACTAATTTTCTGATGAGAATATGATTTGTTTTGAAAGCGAATACAATTGCAAAGGTTTAGTGCCTCAGACATGCCACTTGAATCTAGAATTTGCAAGTTTCTCTTTTACCATTGTGGCACAAAGCCGTTATCTGACAAGTTGATGCAGAGATTTAAAATCCGTGCATTGTGCAGTTTCTACTACTGCTACGCTTGCACGATTTGACATATCATGTCTGAGTTTCGTAAAATTATAGCTGACATTTATCATATCCTTCCGTGAGATGCTCAAGTGTATCTATGGAGTGTCGCCATTGTATGCGTTGTCAGGTGATTATGACCTGTCTCAGTTATTCTGAAGTGGCCATGGTTAACACGCTTGTTTCTGATCCGGCAGTGGCGGAGCCGTGCTTTAGCTAGTCAAAATTTAACGTTGGAAAGTTTGACTAATTATACAAGAAAAAATATAAACATCTAGTATATAGTTCGTCATGGTCTAGCAATAATATATACTCTGTAGATGCCAATATTTGTTCTATATACTTAGGGCAATAATGGCCGGATCAGAAACAAGCGTGTCAAACGGTAAAAGGTTTGAATTTGACTATAAAACTAAAACTGAAACGTAGGGTAATCTGAGACAATGGTCAAAACAAAAGAAAAATGGTGCGGGTTAGTTTTTGCAAAGAAATAATAATCAGGTATGATATTGGTACGGGCCGGCATATGCCTAGAGCAACTAAACTACGGCCCAAGGGTAAGAAAAGTGCTAAAACCCTAGGCCCGACAGCTACACGGGCACAGGCCAGCCAGCCAGTGAACACATGTGCGGGCGATCACGGAATTTTCACTCTTGACCACGATTTCGAGCAGGTGTGAGGTGTCCAGCGACCGGCGCCGGTAGCCGTCGTCGCGGAGATCAGGGTGCAAGCGGCAGCGGCCCGTCCGCGGCGCCGCAATTTCGGCCCATCTAGCAATACATGCGAGCATCCACGGAACAGAAAAAAACGAAAACGGCATATACGGCAGGCTCGCAGCTGCCGCTTTCTTCCGCGTGCGAGCAACCCAGGTCAACGTCGCAGGAGAGGGCTCGCAGGAGAGGGCTGCGGCCGCCGCGTCGCGCCTCCGGCCACCGTCGAGCGCCGCCCAGGAGAGGGCTGCGGCCGCCGCTGACGACAGCCGTAGGAGAGGGCTCCTCTCGCGCCCGCTGCCATGGCCGCCCTTCCTCCTCCGCCTCCAGGTCCGGCGGCTGCCCGTCCTCCTCCGCCTCCAGGTCCGGGGGCTGCCCTTCCTCCTCCGTCTCCAGGTCCGGCGGCCGCTCTTCCTCCTCCGCCTCCGATTCCCACTCCCTCGGTTCTCGATTCGATGGCGGTCGATGGCGGCGGTGGCCCGAAGATGCTCACAGACGCCGGCGGCGGGAAGCGCAAGAACCCCAACGGCAGCTCCCTCGTCCCCACAATCATCAAGGTAAGGGAAGTTTTCAGTACAGCTCTCACTTGTTCCGCTGCTGCTTAGGTTGTTTTCAGTACAGTTATTGTGATATGTTCCGCTGGACCGTGATAAAATTTTCCCAGTTAAATTGCCGTTTAATCTTGTGACTTGCAGTTTGCAAATTGCTGTACGAAACACTATATGCTAAGCTGATTGAAATGATATACTGTTAAATTTTATGCATGTTGTTATGTCTTCTTTTGTGATAAGGAGGTGTTGGTTGTTTTCCTGAACTGTTTTGCCCTTCCACTCACTGATTAGAGTTTATAGGAGCAAACACTCTGTTTAGTGACTTCATAGTCATTTGATTAAGGTTGAAACATGAAGGCATACATGCCTGGTTTGTGGGAGGTTGAAACCTGAACAGATTAGTTGCTAACATCCAGTTCAACATTGACCACTGACTTGTAGGAGTAATTCAGCCGTGGCTTGTGTGTTGAACCTGATCTGTCTATCTATGTATTCCAGAATATGCTTCGATGAATGCGATATCAAAACTTGTTTGTTTCACACGCATCTCAAAGCAGAAATCCAGAATATGCTTCGATGAATGTGATATCAAAACTTGTTTGTTTCACACGCATCTCAAAGCAGAAATCAAGGACTACGATCTCCAATGCAACTGACGAGTTCACCCGGGGTTAATTTCCTTGGCAAGGCTGCAGCAATGAAAAAGGAAGCACTGAAAAGAGCAAATATGGCTGGTTCACCTAAGACACCACAACCACCAAGGTGTTCTGAATTAGCTTCCCCTTCCATTCAAGACTTTCGCCGGATACAAGAGATCAATTCGCAAGGTATGACCAAGTTCTTATTCTTTGTTATTGCTGGAGAGGTTGCTGGAGAGTCACACACAGATATTGCTACAGAGGAGGTGCAAGATGATAATGACCCACTAGCAGAATGGGATCAGTATATGAAATCAAAAAGGCAGCAGTCAAGCACTGAACTAGATCAATATTTGAAAGAGCACTTGACACCTCGAAAGGAGGAGGTTGACATTCTACAATGGTGGAAAGCAAGATCTGACACATATCCTGTGCTGTCTAGAATTGCCCATGATGTATTGGCAATCCCGGCTTCGACTGTGCCTTCTGAGTCGGCCTTTAGCACCGGAGGACGCGTCGTCAGCGATTATAGGAGAAGCCTCTCGCCCACTACCATTGAGGCTTTGATATGTCTGCAGGATTGGTTTAAGGCAGCATGTATGCATTTTTTTCCCTTAAGTTTTTTTCCCTTTTGGCTCATATAATGTTTTATTGTGTCTGATAAAATTTCTCTTCCACTTTCAGACGCTAGGAAGAATGATGGGATTTCATCTTGATGCTGAAGAAATAGGAGAGAAGGTGACAACTACTATTCTTATACGTGCTTGCTGTAACTTATTTTATTTTTGCTTGATCAAGAAATCATTGAATAAAGAATCATATGTTCTTGCATTACATGTATGTGCTAAAAACCTGTTTACATTGCAGTACCATCTTCATATGTTCAGATGAGCATTTTAAGAAGGAACAAGAGTTGATCATGTGCAAGCTAAGGACTCTGAGTTGATCCTCTGCCTAAGCTGACTCCAAGAAGGACATCCTGACTTGTTACCTTTTAGTTCATCATCATCGGTTTGCCTTTCTTGTAGTGAAGTTAATTAGGTGTCAGTTTGAGTAGTATTATGCAACTAAAGAACTGAGTGCTATTTTGCTGCCATGTTGGCTGCTGCTACCAACCAGATTATATATCCGGTTTGCTTAAGTTTTCCTGTTTGCTACAGTTTTCATTCCAGTGAACTTTCTGTTAAGTTTCAGTCTAGTTACTGTTAATTTTCAGTCTAGTTACTGTCAGTTTTCAGTCTATAAATTTCAGTACACCGCTGTTTATGTATAGCGTGAAGATCATACGCTAGCTAGCCTAACATACACCAACCCACTGATCGCCACAATTTAAGTACATCGGCAAGATCTGAGCGAACTAGCTAACGAGCTAACCTAGTGATCAAACGCGGCGCGAGCTAGCTAACGAGCTAACCTAACGGCGCGCGCGGCGCCGCAAAGAGCCGCGGCACATACGCGGCTGGTATGCGGCATACCGCGTACGTATACCGGCGTATGCGGCGTACGCGCGGCCTCCCGCGATCGGTCCCGCTTGCACCCTGACGCGGAGAGGGCGCAGCCAGGTTTGCCTCGAATTCCAGTCTCAGCCTTTAGCTGTCGATCCAGAATGGAATCCTCAGTCTTCAGTGGGTCGCAAGCGCTTTCTGTTCTCGGGACATGTTACACATGTACTAGTTGAATTTCAGCGCGGCGTCACGCCGCGCCCTTTGCAAGAATTATAGGCAGAGTGAAATAAAAAGGAGAAGCGCCATTTGTGAGAATCTTAGGCAAAGTGAAATAAAAAGGAGAAGAACAACATCCACATAGATGAAAGAGAAGTAGCTTTAAGTTTCCGGTTGATGCTCTTGTCACTAGAAGCTACACAACAATGGCGATGCAATTTTCAGGTTATAAACACTGGTAAGAAAACAAAATGCTAATGTGTGCAAATACGCTTTAAAGTAGTAATAATTGGCTATAAATCTGAATCTTATTTGGATCTCGCAGTACGAATCAAATATATAAGAAATGCATTGAAACTACATGATCAGATAAGGCCACATAAGAAACCATAGATACATCAAGCGTGCAGGAATAGTTGATTTGCTTAATTAAACATATCATTAAAATTCCTAAACGATAGCGTGTATATATCATATATAGATAGCGAAGAAGCCATTTATATAATATTACACATGCTTAATAATCAGTCGACTTCATAATTGCAAATAATGAATAATATTTTTTGCAAGTGTTTCATGGAAGCCAATAAACTAAATGAACGTGAGTCCCAACAATATGAAAAAGAACAAAATGAAAGCAAGCACCTGGACAAATTCAGAGAACAATTAGCCAAGACATCTTCTAGAATGTAAGTAAATTGTTTCATTTCAGTATATACCAAGGGAACAAATATTCTCTCGAAGCATATCCATCAAATAAATACAACCAAAAGTCTCAACAACAATAGCACACCTGCAGTAGAGACAGGAAGGAAGTACATTAGAAATGGTCAGCCACAATGAAATACCTTTTTAATTTTGGCCCAACCTGAAGAACTTCCAATCGCAGCAAGTAATTACGGTAAATAAATCTGATCTTCTGATATGAAGCAAGAAATCTTACATTTAGCATCTTGGTAACCATACATGAACATCTGTTGTAGCCTGAAGATAATTTATAAACAGGCATGTATCAGATCTCTCTAAAGTTGGTACTACATATAGTTGAGTATTAAAATCAATGGTCCAATAATTATTTGAACCTGCTTAATAAAACCAAAGTAGAAAAGAGTGCACACCAGATTTATTTATAACTACGAAACATGAGAATACAAAATTAGTTTATTTAGATGAAATTCTCAACAATCATTGTATTTGCTAAATGCTTTAACCTGAACTGATACACGAACAGCGAATGGCATGATCACCAGTATGCATCAAACAATTTGCAGTTGTTTCAATGTTCTGCCAAGCAAGGCTAATCGTTTACCCCAATGCCAAGATTTATAAACCGAACCAACATTTTAAAACGAAACCAAATTGCCGGCTATGTTCTAACCAAGAACCACCTATTAATCTGGTGCAGATCATCTAGTGTGCAAACAAAAATAGTTCCGAAACCTCACCTTTTTATGAAGAAACGCCCTGAGTGCTTTCCCGAGCGTTAGCGGCGTGATGCCGCCAACCAGCGCGTAGTATCCTCCATGCTACCCCCGCAGCTAGTTAAGAACCGACAGGAACACCTGCACAGGAATTAAAAAGAAAGTAGCTTCTTATTAAGACACATTATAAGGAAAAAGATCATACTATAAATGCATCAACATGACAAAGCCATCAGTGATTCGTCAGTAGTAAGAAGCCATGGCTCTCCGTAGTATGTAGACTGAAGAAGCTATAATATTTATGTTCTTTCTATAGGATTTTTTTATATCTTAATTCGTATAAAATCGATATCGACTACTACAACATAAAGTTTAGTATCATGGAATCAGTAACTACATGTAAATTTCTTGGAGGTTTATTTGGGATACCGTATCACATATTAATCACATAGCAGTTCTTAGCAAGCCCCAGCTACACATATAGATAACTGTATTTAGGAAATCAATTGAAGAAAGTAAAGGCATTAAAAAGTAAGCAAGTAGGGGGGGGGGGGGGGGGATATCACAAACTACAGAGAGACCTTGACCATCAGTTCGGATCTCCCTTGTTTCTTGAAATTAATACTCATAAGATGCCAGCTTCTTCACCTCCTCAATATATATATGCTCCATATCTCTAAACAGCACTACAAAAAGAAATTCCATGAGAACAAAGCGTAGTTTATGCTTGTAAGATACACATATCCTATTGGATCACTGGGTGAGCATTAAATTGAAAGGACATATCCACGTACGCAAAACAACAGTTTTAGCTTGCCAGAAAGAGAGAGAAGTAGACTGGACTCATAAACATGTATAATGCACCAAAAACACAAAGAAACATGTAGTCTATTTAGCTTAGTCTCTGGCTTTCCCCTTTTTTCCGTTACTCGAATACACCTGTGCTGTAATGTATTTTCTCTCTTTGAAGTATCAATGGATTAGCAGAGCTCTGCTTTTTTTCGTCAAAAAATGCACAAAAAACGACTTATCCACTTGCAAACAATTTGTGTTAAGACAGCAAAATTATAAGAGGTGCTCAAGTTCGTTGTGCGGAATTGAATAATTGCAAGCTTGCCTGTTTCAAAAGAAGCGCATAATAATAAATCAGCAAGCTGATAAACACCATTGAAGACACCCATATTGATAATGACATCCAAAGCCTTGTATTCTCAAGCTGGGTGTATGTACTGTCATTCAGTCCAGATGGACTGAGCACCTACAAATAAACATTTGTTAAGCTGTGTTCATAGAATACTATAGACTATTATCAGATCACTGAGACTACACACAAATCATTCGCTCTTTTGCGAGGCATTTTGCTTTTAACATTATCATCTTAACTTTTTAGATCTTGAGTTTTCTGCAAGGAAAAGTCAACCACCGTGAGTAACTTAAATCTCTACTCTGCAATGCTACATACTCAGAACACTTGAAGTGCAATACAATTTTTCCATACAATTTTTTTAAATAAAGCAAGACAGTGTAGTACGAATAAGCAGTTCTCGGAAGAGAATAATTAAAGAGTAATGAGGAACGAAGTTATTCGATGAGAAGCTAAAAAAACTGATATATATCACATGGTTGAGTACGTCAATTTCAGAGTATCTAACACCAACATAGCTATATATATATATATATATATATATATGTTAAACTAAAAAATGGAATGAGCATGTGTGAGGAATATAAAACTTTTGAACGGGAAGGATTTTATCCGATGTTGCAGTACATTCATTTATTTTAAATGCTTCCTATATATCCGAGGAGGAGGAGTCAACCCCGACTATGGTAAGGAGAAGCATCCTTATGCTGGTATTTTTACTTTAGTTGTTTATGTATTACTCCACGAATAGGAACTAAATCCTCAAGTTTGCATAAATGTATTTCAATAGTACCCCCTTGTACTACTTTTCTATGCTAATCCATAAATTCAGCAATACACAATTATTCAGCACCAATTTCACAAATAATTCAGCAGATAGTACACATGGCCGGACCAAAGAGAGGAAAAAATACCTTGGGTCTGCACAGAAAAACTAACTTCGAGTTGTTTCTCATTTTCCTGGAACCTGCACACACAAAATTTCGAGGTCAAATAATCTGCAAAAATGGAGGAGCAGGGAAGAACATCTACACATGACATCTGTGGGAGCAGGGAAGAACAACATACGTGGAGGAGCAAGGACAGGATGGCTTGGGGCTGGGCAGAGAGAGAAATGACGGCCTAATTATCTTCCTCACGTGTCGTCACCAATAGATATTAGTTCCTTGCACAGGAAAATAAAGAGAATAATGGGTAAATGGCAAGGAATTATCCTGCATAACACAACAATGAGCAGATCATTCACGTAAAAAAAGAGCAGATCATTGTTTAAGCCGCTCTCAGCATAAGAATCACATGTAAAAATTGGAGGCAATAATAAATTAGAACAAATACATCTTCTCATTTTCAAAGGAAAAGATAGAAATAGATGTAAACATAAATTTAAACAATACCAAGCAGATCATCTCACCGTTCCTCTTGAACTGGTATAGAAGCCAGAAGTACGTAAACGAATGCATCAAACAAAATACCATTTCCAGATGTAGCATTTACCATTCGTACGAACTCTTAAAACTCAACATTCAGACACACCATACATCTTTGCAGCATCGTATACCAAAGAACACTTTTGGAATGTCCATTTTTGTACAATCAAACCATCAGGTCAATTGTCCATCCTTAGACACGGGTTGATTCTGAATTTATTCCTAATGCCTTAATTTGTGATTGATTTCAGTTAACACAAATTGCATATAGCTAATGCAATTTCATATATTTGCTGCTAGTTGCCACATCATAAATTGTTACAGGAAAACAGAAAATATACAGAAATAAGTCAGCACACCTCAATTTGGACGGGATGGAGATGACGGAGTTTCTGAATAGACAGCCCAGCTGTGGAGATTCATTGACCTGTTCAATGCATAACCAATCAGCGGGTAAGTTTTGAAAATATTAGTAGTACTCTACCGAACAAACAATCAAATCATTTATAAGCAAAAAAGTGATAGAAAAGCCATTTCCCCCAACATTAGGTGGAGGGAAATACTAACCTGTGTATTTGATGAACTAAATCACGCTGGCTTCCATAGATCAATCCTTCCACAGCCTAATTGGATTTCTATCGAACACCTTGAATGCGTAGAGAAACCAAACTGCACAAACATATATGAGAACCTTTGGGAGCGGGCTATTGGAAGAAGAATAAGAAGGCAAAATAAAGAAGATGAGAAGAGAGAGCTCAGACCTCTTGAGTGGAAGGCCGACCTGCTGCTGCCGCAGGGCGACGACCGGCTACTGCTGACCGAACCCGGCCACCTCCACACGTCGAACGCCTTGGAATTGCCGCTGGGGTGAGGAGCTGGAGGAGGAGGGGCGGCAGAAGGCCGCTGGCGACGACGGTAGTGTGAAGCGAGGGCGCGGGGCTTGAGGATGAGTCGTCCACCCGCCGTGCGCGCGGCCGGCCAGGCAGCGAGCCGAGCCGGCATCGGGGATTCCACGCGCGTGCCGTCGCCACCGGCCAGGCTGCCAATCTCCTCTCGCAGGCGCGCCGGCCTCGCGCGCGGCCGCGCCGGCAAGCGCTCGCCCGTGCTGGGATGCGCCTTCACGCCACCCCTGGAGGAACAGGGACGGGCCGACGGCGGGATGCGGGATCGCGTAGCGCGGCCGGCGGCGAGGCGGCATGGCGAGCGGCCGGAGCGTGGTCATCGCCGCCGCCGCTGGGTGAGCGAGAGAGAGGAGGCGATGAGTGGAACGTGAGGATAAGGAAGCTAGGGTTACGGGCTGGCCTCATATACATGGGGACGGGTTTGCAATTTCCGAAAAGTGGAGGGGCTTTTTCGCAAAAATGCCGCGGTACTGTAGAAAATGAACAGTAACCTGAGAGCCGAGAGCTCGCGATTTTGCATAGCTTTAATATAGTTAGTAATCCGAAAAAGTGGAGGGGCTTTTTCGCAAAAATGCCGCGGTACTGTAGAAAATGAACAGTAACCTGAGAGCTGAGAGCTCGCGATTTTGCATAGCTTTAATATAGTTAGTAATATGATCACGCCTTGTTCGGTTGTTCCCGGCATTGGGTGCGTCCTTTGGTTCAGTTCCAATCAAGAATGCCGGAGCATCCTCGTTCGCGTTGCGACTATGTGTTGGTGTGTGTAGTGATATAGATATATGTAGCTATGTAGGGACTAAAGTGTACGATGTAAGAAAGATAAGAGAAGTAATCTCTAACTATATGAAAGCTGAGCGATTCCTCGAGCTCTCAGCGCTCGCGTTACTGTAGATAGCTACAGTAGCTACAGTGTTGAACAGTGCCACGTGGAGGGACCTATTTGCAATTTCCTGAAAATCCAGGGGCCTTCCTGAAAAAACCGTAGTCCTTCTTCCACTCGGTCTCTTCCCCGACCTCTCTCTCTCTCTCTCTCTCTCTCTCTCTCTCTCTCTCTCTCTCTCTCTCTCTCTCTCTCTCGTGATTCCCAAATCCCCGCCGCCGTCGCCTTCCTTCCACGGCCGGCTCCGGTCGCCTCGGCCGCCGCCGTCGGTCGCAAACGACGTGCCTCGATGCCCTCCTCCTTCCTGTCCAGCTCGATCTGGATTTCCGCCGCCCCCACCCGCCTCTCTCTCTCTCTCCCGAGCCCCTCTGGCGATCCTCTGCCGCCTCGCCGTCGCCGATTGATTCCGGCGTCCTTCGGCCACCTCTGCCTCCGTGCTGTGGCGCGGTCGACGCTCCACCTTCTCCTCCTCTTCGATTTGGTTTTCCCGCCTGGCGCGGCCACGCGCGACCCAACCCTAGGCTAGGGTTTCTGGCGTCGGCGCGGCTCCGCCGTGCTCGCTCTACTCCGGTGCTCCGCCACGGCTGGGTGCAGGGTTGCGACCCCTGTGCCGCCGTGGTGTTGGTGGCGTGATGCCCTTCTCCTCTGGCCCTTCTCCTCTGGCCACACGGGCACTGCCCGTCGCCGGAGAGCTACGGTCAAAGGCGTAAGGTATGATCTTCCCTCTCATCTCTTCCCCCTCCAGGCCTTCGGCCATGCTCTGAAATGCTTATGTGCTGCTGTGTGTGCTGGAATTATACTCGCTATTACTGTGATGTGCAGGTGATGCTGTTCTGAACCTTGTGTTCAGAAAATGCTTCTGATGATTTGCCTCTTTGTTATTATGCTCTAATTGTGCCCTGTTGTAGTGTAATTCATTTGTTTAAGCTAAATTATTTAGCTTCGCTTGCTGTGATGCCTCAATTGAGTTACACAGAAGTATTTAGCTAAGGCAAATTTGATTATACTGCTCAGTGGTGCTTTTAGTGCATATGTGTGCTTCTGGTGCCTCTCCCCTTTGTGGGTTTTGTGCCCAGCATCAAATATTGGATCTGTGCTTCACACATAGCTGTGAAAAGCAATATTTATGTATGTTTTTGCTCAGAATTGTGGGTCATTTGCCCTTGCCTATGATGCATAGGCTGAGGCCCAATTTATTAAGAACAGATGCTATGCTTGATCTTTTTACTCCCCTGTGATGATTTAGCATAACATCACTATGCTAGACTGAGGGCAAATACTTCACCACACCCATGTGCAACTAGCAGATCATGTTGCTAGGGAAATAGAAATCAACCTGCTATCAGGTTAAATTATTTGTCATCTTCATTTGGTTGGCTATTTCTTCTTGCTTATATTTGCCCAGCAACCTGAGTCTATTTTGTGGATAAACCATACATGTCCTATACTACTCACTCTTAGCTGATTTTTTTTGGATAAACCTGAGTCTATAACATTCATGGTTTCCTTACAGTATAGTACCATCAAAGATTTTTTTTTTTGGATTTTTCAGTATTGTTTATATAGTGGAAACATGTATGCCACAGAATGCTAGCCACCTACCCAGTACTCACAAATAGAAACCCGGGAATACAGATTTCTAAACTAAATGATCCTTGCTTTTAAGTTCCAAACCATCCCGCCTATCTAGAACAAAGGATCAGTAAGCTTTTAAATCTTTTAGACGATTACTGTAGCTAGATTAATAGATACATCTTGCATCTTGATGTCTTTGTATGTTCAGTTTTTAAAAATCTGCTCATGATATTTTACTTCAATAATGTCGCCATATGAATCTGTATACATAATGTTCGTAAAGGTCTTGCTTTTATTTTCTCTCCTGGGTAAATATTTCTAGATTTGTGTTGGTCTTATTTACCTAGGTATGGATGGAAACATTATCACCAATTGGAATGCAAGGGGTTTGATTTTCATCGCAAGAGATCGGCAATTCAAGTAGAAGCTAGCAGCTACATACTCTTGGTCGGCAACGCGGGTTTCTCCTGATAATACTGCTCGCAACTATGAGTACCACCTCCTAGCATGTTATTAAATATATTTGTTGCAATACTGCAACAGATCTATTTGCTTGGTTTCAAATGGTCAATATCTTTACCTCAATTTGGCTAATTTACCTGTTTTGATATTGTTCCTTCCAAGAACGTTTATTGTTATATATTGACAGGTTGGAGCTATAGGGCTGCCAGCCTTGCTGTTGTTGTATCTGTCACTACCAACGGTGATGATGCCCAGCTGAGGGTAGCCAAAAGAGGAGTGGGCTTATGGTTCTAAACTTTATGATCAATTAAGATGCTCGACAATATATGAAGTTCAGTTTCTTTTTATGCCAAAACAAACCGCGAACTGCGGTTTTCTATCAATGTCGAGTAATGGGGTAAATGATAGCATGTGATCTTTCTAATTTCATTATCATGTAGTAATGGTTGTTCTTATTAATGGTTCTTATCGTTTTTCCATAAAAAAGATGCATTGGTCTATAACTATGTATGTATATGTTACTATGCATCAGCCTTTTGCTACATCGAAGTCCATATTAGAAACAATAATGTTTGCGATTATTCAAAAAAAAACTCTCCATTTTGTTTTCACTACAATTCATATCAGTTGCAACTTATCTGTTTCAATAATTAAGACAAAAAATGTACTATCCGGCAACACAATTTCTCACAAAGGGCGTGGCGTGCCGCCGCGCCAAATTCAACTAGTAGAGAGAAGGAGAGGGTATGAGACCCATCCAGAAATTTCCCCAAATGTACTCTCCCGTGTCTCAATCTTCTCTCAAATCTTAACACCCAAATCATCAAATCTAGCAACATGGTATCAGAGCAGGACGAATCCTGTGTGTTCTCGGCTTGATTCGTGTTCTGACGGTGCTGTGTCGCCGTGAGCTGGTCGGGCGCAGTGGTGGTGGTGCTGGTGGCCTAATCTGCCGTGGGGGGAGCTGCCACAGGAGTCGCCGCTGTGCTGGTTGCCATTGCGGCAGTGGAGACGTGCTGCCGGGCGGCCGACGAGAAGTGAGCTCCTACCTTGCTGTTGCTGGTATACTTGTGTGTGGATTGGAAGAAAAGAACAGAGAACTGCAGAGCAGTGCGTCATACTGCCATCGCGAAAAATTGCTCCGCTGTGCTGCCGGCGGATAGTTGCTTGGTACTGCTGCGTCTTCGTTGGGCATTCCCTGTCCAAGCAGTTGACCGGCTAGCTGGGTATTCGACTAATTACAAGGCCAGCTGATTGATAGTGGTACGTGTATCTAGTACATCGTTTCTTGTTGCTTGTTCCATGCAATTTGGCTCAGGTGTGGAGTATAAATACAGTTCACTCTGATTGCTGTTAGTACAAGCTTGTTTTACTGGAACTTTAGTCCTTGGTGAAAACTGTCTGCTGGTTGTGACTTGAACGTCTGGGAGATAAAAAGCAAATATATCATGGGAGACTCTAGTGTTGACAAGCTATGTGAATTGCTCGGTAAATTGCTTGAGCAACAACAGCCTGATAAGCATACTCTTGAGCCAAACCCGATTAAATTATCAGGGCCAGGAAACTATATTAGTTGGGCTCGCCATGCTCGACTAATTTTGAGTTCACATGGACATGAAGATCTTGTTGCTAATGAGGAAGATGTGAAAGAAAGAGGCGGCACAAATAAACAAATCAATGACAAAGTACTAGTTTGGATGTTGGGAAGCATGGAACCAACAGTCCGGGAACAAGTCGAAACTATGGGCAGTGTCGCTGAAGTTTGGACTGCTCTAGAGAAGCAGTTTGCAGGGAAGTCAAATAAGATGCAGGTGATACGTCTAAAACGTATCTATAATTTTTGATTGTTTCATGCCATTTTTATGCTTTTAGCACTTGTTTTATATTAAGTTTATTATTTATTTGGACTAACCTACTAATAGTTGCAAAAGTGCACAATGTTCTTGTTTTACTCTTTGATGTGTAGAAATTATCAAGAATACAAGAGGAAACCTTGTTGGAGTCGAATTGGGACTTTCCTGAAATCTGTCTGAGAACTTTTTACGAAGATTGCCAGTTTGACCCTCGAAGATGACGTTATATGGAGACCTGGCTGTTACGAAAGTTGTCACAATTTTCCATACGAAGATTTTAAGCCCGAGATCAGCCCAATCGGAGTTCGGACGCGGCCTGTAGGCCCGTTTTGGTGGAACCCTAAAAGGGGGTGACGGAAATCCGAGAAGATATATAAAGGGAGGAAACCTAATTCGTGGAGGACTCCTCCACCCACGAATTTCAGCCACCAAAAGCCACGTTTTTGCCTCCCCCATGGATCCCATCTCCATGGGGGAGGGCTCCCAAGAAGCCATGAAGGAGGGAGGCTAAGGGGCGGCGCTCCCCAAGCTTGCCGGCGGCGGGGAAAGGAGTTCCCCGCACCGCCGGCGCCGCCGCCGCGCTGCCCCTCTCCGCCGTCTTCACCGCCATCTCCATCACCATCTCCTCCTTGTATTCAGTGGTTCATCCTCCCACAAACCTCTGTACCGTCCTATGTAAACATGGTGTTTGATGCTATAATATTTATCCTATGATTTACATCATGTTTCCGTAGTTTATTTGTCTTTTGATTGCTTAATTGAATGCATGAGGTTCATTAGAGTTGTATGTCTATATGGTGCTGTCCTTTGGTGTCCATTATATTTGTGCGCGCATGGATCAAACACCCTAGGGTTGGTAGTATTTGTAACGAAGCGGGGGAAGTTCTGCCGGAGTGACAGAAACCTGAGAACGCGAACCGATTAGTTGCACGTATGGGAGTAAGAGGACCTTGAACTTAAGGCTATGGTTGGGGAAACCTTAATGCATTGTTAGTATTTGCGGATGCTTTCTAACAATCCAATCATATAGTACTTGTAATCCCAAGTAGTGGAGTGCATGTATATTTAGCCTCTCCCACATAGAAAACTGCATCGAAGACAATGAACCAAGTACCTTCACTAATTAATCTTGGACAAAGCCACCACAATTACCACCACTTTTCCACACTCATGGTACTGTTAGTATATGGTTACTTAGTGTATTTTATTGCTGCAGCACTAACATTTACTTTCTTGTATTTATTATCTTGCAAAACTACCTCTCATACCCGTATTGCTACCGTAGTTTTATTTTCTAGATAATGCAAACGTTTAGTGTGCGTAGAGTTGTATCAGTGGTTGATAGAACTTGAGAGAATACTTATCCTACCTTTAGCTCCTCGTTGGGTTCGACACTCTTACTTATCGAAAAGGCTACACGCGATCCCCTATACTTGTGGGTTATCAAGACCTTTTCTGGCGCCGTTGCCGGGGAGCCATAGCGTAGGTTAATGTTCTTGTGTGCACTTGTTTGCTTTATCTCTAAGTAGTTTTTATTTTCAGTATTAAGTTGTTCTTTATCTTACTATGGATAGGGAATGCGAATTACAAAAAAAATTAGGTGTAGTTGTTATCTAAAAACGTTTTCAAAAAGAAAAGTGATTGGAAAGATGAGTAATGGTTAAATGGGGGTCGACCTTGAACACTTGTGTTCATGCCTATGAAACCAAAACAAATCTTTCCATGGAAGCTTTTCATTAAAAACATGTAAATATTGTGTATATACCTCTGTACATAAAAATAAAATGCTAATTATAGTCTTTAGTTAATTGAAAGTTGATAGTTTTACTTTGCTGTCCAGAAACAGATTTTCTGTGCTCCACCGTATTAAATGTTTAAAATCACCAGAACGTGATCTTGATCTGAAATTTCTTGAGTGCAAAGTGATGCTTATTAGCTTTCTTTCATTAGACTAACTTTTTCTGATTTAAGGTACGTAGATAGGTCGAAAAATTCGATCTTTACTGACTGTTCTGTTTAGACAGATTTTGTGCTTCTCTGTAAATAAAATCGTGATAAATCTCAGAATAGTATTTTGACTTGAAATTTTTGTGCATAAACCTGAGATTATTATCTTTCTTTCATTAGACTAAAGTTTTTCGATTTGAGCTACTTAACTATCTCGTTGAATGCCATCTTTACGGACTGTTCAGTTTTGACAGATTTCTTTGTTTATTCAATATTGTACTTGGTGTTGTTAGTTTCATTAGTTTTTCGACGGACAACGGAAATCATGAACACCTTAGTATATACAGTGGCTAATGTTGAGTAAAAATTATAAAACTTGTCAATGCTTGAACATGAGTGGATTTTATTTAATGAGTACTAACCCTACTAATGAGTTTTGTGAAGTTTTATGTGGATGTAGCTTATAAGATCTAATCAATATGGTGATATGAGATGAATAAGAAGACGCAAGAGCTCAAGCTTGGGGATGTGTAGGTGCATCCCAAGAACATATTCAAGAAGATACAATCATCTAAGCTTGGGGATGCCCGAGTCATCCCCCTATTCATCAACTAACATGAGGTTGTCTCGTTCATACTCTATATTACCCGTCCACATGATATGTATTGTCTTAACTTGTATTATAATTGCTTTTATATGTCTTGGTTTTACCTTCTTTAGTTTTATTAGGCTCCTTATTTGGTTTCGATTGCTTCTTTACTTTCACTTATAAATTCAAAATAACAAAAATATTTTCTTTTGTTTTGCTTCTTTGTTTGGTTCTTTATTTTAATTTTATTTGGGTTTTACTTTTGATTTTTATTTAGAGTTTTCCTTGCTGTAGCTAGCATGTTTAGGTCTTGCTTAGCCTCTGGTTTCTTAGTTTATCAAAAATAAAGTACCAAGTTTTATCCATTTAGCTTAGTTGATACATATGTAAAAAGTGATTTTCTGTTTTCGGTATCTACTGCTTATTGCGCGATTTTTCATATTTTACTGGAAGCTCTAAAAATCACGAAAAAATTACTGATGTTGTAGCACCTAATCCTCTGCATGTACAAAAATTGGCTAAAATTTCGGGCATGTTTAAGTGCACCTAAAAATTGCGTTTTCCAGCTGCTGTTTTTCTGGACAGATTCTGACTTTTGTTGCAAGAGTGGCCTCTTTTCGTTTTCATTTGATTTTTAATGGTTCTTACCTTTCATTTATAAGTTGGCCATTTAAGCAACCTTTCTGTAACTTAAAAACAAAATTTTATTTGGTTTAATAGTAGCACTTGGGAAATATTATCTATTGTACTAATGTCTAACCGCAGAAAAGAATGGGAAAGTTTTTGTGTTGAAGTTTTTTCACAGAGAATGAAGGAACACCAAACTATGGAATATTGAAGAATTACCAAAGTCATAAGCTTGGGGATGTCCCCGCATCCCTCTTCATCAATAACCCCACGGTTTGCAAACCTTTAAACTTTGTTTTTTGAGCAACATAGGAACTTAACTAAACTTGAAGCGGCTGTATTTTATTATCTATTTATCTTAGCATCAAACACCAGTTACATTAATAAGTGGATCGTCACATATTTTATTTATCCTCTGTTTTCAATGTTTACTTGGTTAATGGATTACTTGTTGAAACTTAAAAATGATGTGTGAATAATACTGTTTAGTAGTTTATGTTTTCTTATGGTTAGTCTCAACTAGCTAATAGTGCATATTATGTTATTTTGATATCAACATGCATTGTCCTGTTCATAAGATGGTATGGTATTGTGGTATCCTCCTCTGAATAATTCACTTGAATCGACTTGGCACATGCTCACACATGTTATGACTGAAAAATAAAAGTCAATTAAGCCTTGATGATCTATTTTGCCTCAGAGTTTTAGTATCGTTTTTATGCCTCCGTTAATTTTATTTTGTCGCAAGCATGATTATGACCGTTATCGCTCTCGTGGTTGTCGCTTCCCAGTCTATTGCTAGCCTTCACTTGTACTGAGCGGGAATGCTGCTCGTGCATCCAAATCCTTAAAACCAAGTTATCCCAAAGAGTCCACCAAAAATTCCTATGCATGGTATTTCAAGCCATTCCAAGTAAATTTGCATGTGCTACCTTTAAAACCTTCAAAATATTTCTCTTTTTGTGTCAATGTTTACTAGCTCATGAGGAATTAGTGTGGTTATTCTTTATTCTATTTGTCAAATGGACTTTTACACCTGGACTAGTGGCATATACATCCGCTTATCCAATAACTTGCAAAAAGAGCTGGCAACGGGGTGCCCAGTCCCAATTAATTACAACTTTAACCAATTAATTCTCTTCACACTTTTGCCCTGATTCATCAGTAAGCAATGACAAACAGTGAAATACCTGAATGTGTGTAAACCAAAGAGAAAGAGGGATGATCTGCCTTGCTGGTAGAAATAACGTCCTTCATGGGAGCCGCTCTTAAAAGTCCGTTTGACAGGTAGAATACTGTTCTCACCCGCTACCATTCGTTGACAATTAACAAACACCTCTCAAAACATTTTTACCTCTGTTTTTAAAACAAAAAGCTCTAGCACGTGTTAATCCCTGCTTCCCTCTGCGAAGGGCCAATCTTTTATTTTTATGTTGAGTCACCATCCTTTCTTTGAGCACTTCTTCGAGAGCATAGCTGTCGTTCTTAGTGTAATGTGCTTGTCCCAGAATACGATTAATTGAGGTATAACCATGATGCTTTTATCTTTGATATCTCTATATCTAGTCTTCACTTGAACTTCAGAGGTGCCTTGGCATTTATGTTTTGCTCCACAATTAAGGGCAAGCGAGATACCACTCTATCATGCTTTATTATGGTCATTACAATCTTGTTGATGTTTATAAATTTCATGTTATAAAGTTCGTTGATACTTTTCATTAGGAAACATGATTGCTAAGTTTTATTATCCATACATCATGCAATTGTTAAAGACCTGATCATAGCATTTACAATCAAAAATTATTTTGTTATCATTTACCTACTCGAGGACGAGCAGGAATTAAGCTTGGGGATGTTGATACGTCCAAAACGTATCTATAATTTTTGATTGTTTCATGCCATTTTTATGCTTTTAGCACTTGTTTTATATTAAGTTTATTATTTATTTGGACTAACCTACTAATAGTTGCAAAAGTGCACAATGTTCTTGTTTTACTCTTTGATGTGTAGAAATTATCAAGAATACAAGAGGAAACCTTGTTGGAGTCGAATTGGGACTTTCCTGAAATCTGTCTGAGAACTTTTTACGAAGTTTGCCAGTTTGACCCTCGAAGATGACGTATGGAGACCTGGCTGTTACGAAAGTTGTCACAATTTTCCATACGAAGATTTTAAGCCCGAGATCAGCCCAATCGGAGTTCGGACGCGGCCTGTAGGCCCGTTTTGGTGGAACCCTAAAAGGGGGTGACGGAAATCCGAGAAGATATATAAAGGGAGGAAACCTAATTCGTGGAGGACTCCTCCACCCACGAATTTCAGCCACCAAAAGCCACGTTTTTGCCTCCCCCATGGATCCCATCTCCATGGGGGAGGGCTCCCAAGAAGCCATGAAGGAGGGAGGCTAAGGGGCGGCGCTCCCCAAGCTTGCCGGCGGCGGGGAAAGGAGTTCCCCGCACCGCCGGCGCCGCCGCCGCCCTGCGCCGCCGCGCTGCCCTCTCCGCCGTCTTCACCGCCATCTCCATCACCATCTCCTCCTTGTATTCAGTGGTTCATCCTCCCACAAACCTCTGTACCGTCCTATGTAAACATGGTGTTTGATGCTATAATATTTATCCTATGATTTACATCATGTTTCCGTAGTTTATTTGTCTTTTGATTGCTTAATTGAATGCATGAGGTTCATTAGAGTTGTATGTCTATATGGTGCTGTCCTTTGGTGTCCATTATATTTGTGCGCGCATGGATCAAACACCCTAGGGTTGGTAGTATTTGTAACGAAGCGGGGGAAGTTCTGCCGGAGTGACAGAAACCTGAGAACGCGAACCGATTAGTTGCACGTATGGGAGTAAGAGGACCTTGAACTTAAGGCTATGGTTGGGGAAACCTTAATGCATTGTTAGTATTTGCGGATGCTTTCTAACAATCCAATCATATAGTACTTGTAATCCCAAGTAGTGGAGTGCATGTATATTTAGCCTCTCCCACATAGAAAACTGCATCGAAGACAATGAACCAAGTACCTTCACTAATTAATCTTGGACAAAGCCACCACAATTACCACCACTTTTCCACACTCATGGTACTGTTAGTATATGGTTACTTAGTGTTTTATTGCTGCAGCACTAACATTTACTTTCTTGTATTTATTATCTTGCAAAACTACCTCTCATACCCGTATTGCTACGTAGTTTTATTTTCTAGATAATGCAAACGTTTAGTGTGCGTAGAGTTGTATCAGTGGTTGATAGAACTTGAGAGAATACTTATCCTACCTTTAGCTCCTCGTTGGGTTCGACACTCTTACTTATCGAAAAGGCTACACGCGATCCCCTATACTTGTGGGTTATCAGCAGGCTACTCGTGTTATGCACGAGCTAACTCATCTAAAGCAAGAATCAAAATCTATAACTGAGTATGCCGGTGAGATGAAGAAGTTATATAGAGATTTAGATTACTATCATCCTTTTGAACCTGTTGACAAGAAGGACTTGGCTATTCATCACAAATGGTTCGAATCGTTTGTGAGCAAGATTTTCTTAGATGGTCTTGACCAGAAATTTAACCTTCGCCGTCAATTAATTTTCTCGAAACCAGAATGGCCTAGTCTAGAAGACGTTGTGTCTAATGTGATGGAGGAGGAAACACGACTTGCTGATGGAAATGAGGATACCCAGAAGGTTGTAGATACTCGTGCAGCCATGTCGCAATCACTGCATATCCCTGGAAAAAGGGGGAGTGTAGATAAGAACATATGGTTCTGTGACTACTGCAAGTAAAAAGGTCATACTAAAGAAAATTGCTACAAATTGCATGGTTTTCCACCTGGGTGGAAAAATGGGAGATCTCAGCAAGGGGGAGCTCTAGGTGGTAAGTGGAAACATGCTAATCATGCTGCACCTACAGAAGAGGTACCAGTGGTAGATCTTCAAGCACTCGAGGAGTTCAAATCCAAGCTCAAAGTCTCAGAAGGCTCATCTTCCTCCCAAGGTTCCTCTAAGGCCGATTCCAGTCTTTTTGTCACTTCTCAAGGTATGGAATCCCATTCTCACACTTCCAAAACCCAACCTAGATCTTGGATTATTGATACAGGAGCCACTAACCACATGACAGGAGACTATCAGATATTTACTTCCTATAAACCATGTTCTGGTAAAGATAAAGTACGTGTAGCTGATGGTTCCACATCATCAATCACAGGGCATGGATCCGTCCAATGCACTGACATATTGACCTTGTCACCAGTTTTACATGTTCCTAATTTCCCAGTCAATCTTCTGTCCGTTAGCTCTATTACCAAGTCGGCAAATTGTGGGGGTTGGTTTGAGCCTACTTATTGTGCTTTTCAGGAGCTTGGGATAGGGAGACTTCTTGGGACTGGCACCGAGCGTGACGGACTTTACTACCTTGATGAAGGAAGTGATGAAATTGCTCTTGCAACCTGCATGTCTCCATGCCAAGAGTTAATATTACACCGCCGCATGCTTGGACATCTCTCTTTTGCTGCTCTATCTCGTATTTATCCTTCCCTTTTTAAGGCATGTCCTAAGGAATCCCTTGTATGTGATGCATGTGAATTAGCCAAGCATACAAGGGGTACTTATCCTAGTAGGGGTCTTAGGAGTAACAAACCTTTTGAAGTGATCCATTCTGATGTGTGGGGGCCCCTGTGAGGTTCACGCTATATCTGGACATAGGTGGTTTGTTACCTTTATTGACTGCTTTAGTCGTTTCACTTGGCTCTATTTGCTTAAACATAAAGTGATGTGTTTCCTGTTTTTAAAGATCTATGTGCTCTTATCCAAAATCAGTTTGAAACTACTATTAAAACATTGCGTTCTGATAATGGTACGGAGTATGTTAACCATGAGTTTGAGCGTTTCCTTGTATCAAATGGCATCGAACATCAAACTACTTGTGTTAACACTCCTGAACAAAATGGAGTCGCAGAACGGAAAAATAGGCACTTACTTGAGGTTGCACGTTCTCTTATGTTTACGATGAATGTCCCTAAGTTTCTTTGGGGAGAGGCAATAAAAACTGCTACTTATTTGATAAACCGTATGCCACTTCGTGTTCTTCAACAAAAAACTCCTGTTGAGTGTCTTTTGAAGTCAAATGATTATGTTGTTTCTCCCAAAGTTTTTGGTTGTGTGTGCTTTGTTCATGACTATAGGAGTTCTGTTGGTAAACTGGATCCTCGTGCCGTTAAATTTGTCTTTGTGGGTTATTCTCCTTCTCAAAAGGGAAATAGGTGTTGGTGCCTATCGGAGCATCGATTTTTTGTGAGCATGGATGTGACATTTCGTGAACATGAACCTTATTACCGTACTACCAATGACACTGGAATTTCTCTATCCCCACTTGAAGTGCAACAAGATGGGGAGAGTAATAGTGGAGGTACTCCTATAGGCACCGTCCTTGTTCCCACTTCAGGGGCATCACACTCCCCTAGTGAGGGGGAGGAAATAAACGATGTTAGTGGTGGTATTAATAGTAATCCTTGCCATGGAGACACGCAAGATGCTACTGGAATTATGTCAACTCCTTCACAAGGTGTAGATCTGCCTACGCATGAGGATTCAGGTACCAATTTAGACTCTTGTAGTCCAGTTGCTCCTACTAGCACTATAAGTCCAGGTGATAATCAACTCCCTACTCCAGATCTCCCTACTCCAGATCCTCAAACCGACTTGCCTATTGCTGTTAGAAAAACAACTAGAACCACAAATATCCCACCACGCCTTAAAGATTATGTTGGATATAAAAACAACAGTGCCAATTTTTTGTCATACAAGCATTGTAGCCAATCCTTTCAAAGTTTTCTTGTCTCTCTTGATTCTGTACGTGTACCTACTAACTGGAAAGAAGCTAAAGAGGATCCAAAGTGGAAGGAAGCAATGCTTGAAGAGATGAGAGCATTGGAAAAGAACAAAACTTGGGAGCTTGTTGATCTACCACCAGGTAAGCAACCCGTAGGTTGTAAGTGGGTTTTCACAATTAAACATACCCCAGAGGGAAAAGTGGATAGGTACAAAGCTCGCCTTGTGGCAAAGGGATACACACAAACATATGGGATTGATTATGAGGAGACTTTTGCTCCGGTGGCTAAGATGAACTCGGTAAGAACACTTCTATCTTGCGCAGTTGCTGAGCGCTAAGTTGACGAGGGAATATATTGCGGTGTTGCTTCTATCTCCCCGGGAACGTGATGAGGAAAAGTCCTCTAGGGTGGCCCGATCTTCACGGATTGACAGAGGATGTGGATGAACGCACGCAAGAACACGAGGAACACGAAGAACACCAAGAAGAACGTCCCGAACACAAGAACACACACAAGATACAAGAACCGTTTCCCTTACCGGTCGGTCCAACCGGCCCAATAGAATCCACACGAAGGTGGGAGATCGGCAAGTAGATACAAGAAGGGATCTTAGATGGTTGTTTCTCCAACGGTCAACCGAACCGCTCCAATAAAGTCACCTGAAGATGAAAGATTGGCAAGTAGTCAAACTACAAGTAGAGGTCTTGAATCCACGCAGGGATCTTCTCACTAGGGGAGGAACCATCCCACAAGGGGAGGAAGGAGACCTTTGAGAAGAAGGAGTCCAGCTCTAAAACATAGTCTATCTAGATCTGGAGGGGGTAGGGGCCTATATATAGGTTTGACCCAAAGGGGTAGGTGGGGAGAGATACAAGGGAATATTCCCTGCTTCTGCACGCAGGCAGCGGTAGTACCGTTGGGATACAGCGGTAGTACCGTTCCTGGTAAGGGGCGGTAGTACCGCTGCACCCGGCGGTAGTACCGGTGTGCTCGCACGAATAAAAGGATGCTCTTCTCCAGCGGTAGTACGTGGCTTGTACCGGCCAAGTACCGTTGGCGATACAGTACGCATTTCCGGTTGCGCGGTAGAGGTGGCGGTAGCTGCAGCGGTAGTACCGCTCCTGGGTCTTGGCGGTAGTACCGCTCGGCACGGGCGGTAGTACCGCTGCTGGAGCTTCCGCTTCTTCAGCCTGGGTCGTCTGGCGCCTGGCGGTAATACCGCTGCATGCAGCGGTAGTACCGCTCCTGGAGCTTCCTTCTCCTCTTCCAAGCCACCGTCTTGTCGGACTCCATTCCTCGTGCGCCTTGGCCATCTTCCCGTGGAGTCGTACTCGTCATGACTAGCAATACAAAGTGACGATGGTCAAGTAGTATACCATTCCAAAGTGTCATATCGAGGTTCACATAGAGGAAGGAGTTCACCTTTGAGGTTCGTGGTGACTTGCGATGAGTTGGGATGCTTGACATGGTGATGGTCCTAGGTTGGGCTACATCACAACGGCGCCAGAAAATAGTCTTGATGGCGTTTAGTTGACGGAAAAAATATTCTGCAGGAAGCTTCGTATCTTCCCCTGCAACGGCGCCAGAAAGCACTCTTGATGGCCCTTCACGTAGTTACCTGCGTGAAAAGTAAATGGGTTAGGTTGAGACTCCAAGTGCAGAGTGTGTAGTAAGTGGAAGACGTGTTTTCCCCACGAGGGGTGACTCGAGGGTTTAATATCGAACTCTCGGGGAATCAGTAGTGAAGATTTATCTTTCCTATCCTTCTTTTGGTTACCTACAAAACAAAGTAAATGTTTTGGTCCTCAACCTCACCTAGTGGTTGTCAAGCACAAGGTGTGAGAATGGTATCAAGATAATATGCAATGCAAACAAGAAATAAATATGCAATGGTGGTAAATAAATATGCAAGGATGGTGGTAGCAATGATAAATGATATTTTTGGGTTTTATATGATGAATGCAAGATGGAAAAGTGTTTTTGTATTTTCGGATTTTGAAATGGCAGAAAATGGAAAAGTGGTAAAAATGGTTGGAAAGGTGTTTCTTATGATTAAAAATGGACCGGGGTTCATGGTTTCACAAATGCACTCTCTCTTTAATAAAGTGGTAGACAATGGAACACTAGAGTTGACATATGAGATTGCAACACAATAGTTTAATGACAAGTTATAATTATATGGGCATCACGTCCTAACATAGAGACCTTTTGGTTATTAGTCTCTCTTATACTCCACCAAGATGCGAACTAAATCATAACACCTCAGTAATTAAGATAACTCAGAGTATAGCAATAAATATCATGACATGAAGTTAAAATAAGAACATGCTAGATCTAGTCATGGAGTAGTGGCAATGGTCACACCCACACCTCCGGTAGCATGGTATTTCTTTTTATCCCTAGTGAGGCAACAAAGTAAGGTAAAAATACCCAAGTGGTCGCAGAACTTTCTCTCACGTTCACTGCACTAGCCACCCCCGTTACTCCAACTAATGCACACGTTCCCCCTCACACGCTCTCATAAACATGCTTGATCATGACAAGTAAATAAGAACGGGGTACATAATATGCATCTACTTTCATAACTGAAACAAAACCATTGCAATCTCAAACATATATTAACTCATAAAAAGATCCACCACAAAGGTATTACATAGATGACCGTAATCATGTTCAGCAGCTCATACGGTACTAATTAGTGAAGCTCGAGAGAGAGAGATACATAAGTTAATTCCACAAACCCATAGTCCAGAGGTGGACTACTCCCTCTTCATCATGGAGACGGTGGAGAAGTCGTTGGAGAAGATGGAGACCACACCGGCAGCGCCCCGCCAGAGTTTTCCCCCTCCAATCTGCAACTCCAGGTCTCTGTTTCGGTGTTTCTGTGTTTCTGCGGCGCTCCTTCCAGAGAACGTCGGGGGACTATTTTTATAGGCATTTTTAGGTCAAAACGGAGTTGGTGGAGGAAAGATCGACGACAACGGAGCTCCGAGGGCCAAAGTGGGGGGTCCCACGCGGCCAGGTACATGGGCCGCGTGGGCCCACTCATCTGGGCCTCGGGCCTCCGCTTGTTTGCTTCCTTCGCTCCCACGCTTTGTTCCTTCCAAAAAATCATGCTTGTAAATTTTCAGGTCATTTGGACGTCGTTTGGGTCCCTGAAACATTAAAATATAGAAATAGGGTTTTCTGCCTGCGCAGGGTTAATTCCATAAAAATAGGAAACATATCAAATATTCCCAAAATCATTATAAAATAGTGATATAACCCTTATATGATGCAAATATGACTGGAATATAAGTAAAAATAATGCAAAGTTTATGTATGCATTTTACATGCATCAGCAGTCAACTTTGAATGGGATATTTTCCAGCTGGACGTGAAAAATGCCTTTCTCCATGGTGATCTTCAAGAAGAAGTATATATGCATATACCACCAGGATTTGAGACCAACCAAAGCAATGGGAAAGTGCTTCGATTGCGTCGCTCCTTGTATGGGCTAAAACAATCACCTCGAGCTTGGTTTGATAGATTTCGGCGAGCTATACTCAAGAAAGGTTATTGTCAGAGCAATGCTGATCATACATTATTTTACAAGCAGAACATGGGTAAAATCGCAATACTCATAGTGTATGTGGATGATATTGTGATCACCGGAGATAATGATGAAGAAATTGCCCATTTGAAAGAACATCTTGCACAAGAGTTTGAGGTAAAAGATCTTGGACACTTGAGATACTTTCTTGGGATAGAGGTATCTAGAGGGCCTAAAGGTATGTTCCTCTCTCAAAGGAAGTACGTTCTGGATTTACTTCGTGAAGCCGGTATGCTTGGTTGTCGACCTGCTAGCACTCCAATTGAGCAAAACCATCGTCTGATGGCTAGCACAGGAAGACATGTCGACCGAGAGCGCTATCATAAGATGGTTGGAAAGCTTATATATCTTTCACATACTCGACCAGATATTGCATTTGTTGTGAGTGTAGTCAGTCAGTTTATGCATGATCCACGATCATCTCATATGGATGCCGTAACCCAGATCTTGCGCTACTTGAAAGGATGCCCCGGGAAAGGTTTGTTGTACACTCGCCAGGGAAGCATTCAAGTTGAATGCTATACTGATGCTGATTGGGCTGGCTCATTGGACGACCGACGATCAACATCTAGATATTGCACATTTGTTGGTGGAAACTTAGTCTCGTGGCGCAGCAAGAAACAAACCGTTGTGGCTAGATCCACTGCAGAGGCCGAGTTTCGGTCTATGGCACATGGTGTGTGTGAGGTGTTGTGGTTGAGGATCCTCCTCACATAACTCGGGTTATTCCAAGGTGCGCCATTGATGTTGTATTGTGATAACAAGGCTGCGATAGATATCGCAAATAATCCTGTACAACATGATCGAACTAAGCATGTGGAGATCGGTCGTCATTTCATCAAAGAGAAGCTAGATAATGGGATAATTTGTATCCCATACGTCAGTTCATCTAGCCAAGTCGCAGACGTTCTTACTAAAGGATTGCCTGAAAAAACGTTTTCTATTTTTTGTCGCAAGATGGGTCTTTATGATATTTTTGCCCCATCTTGAGGGGGAGTGTTGGTGTGTGTAGTGATATAAATATGTAGCTATGTAGGGACTAAAGTGTAAGATGTAAGAAAGATAAGAGAAGTAATAGAGAGAAGGAGAGGGTATGAGACCCATCCAGAAATTTCCCCAAATGTACTCTCCGTTTCTCAATCTTCTCTCAAATCTTAACACCCAAATCATCAAATCTTGCAACACTATGCTCTGTCTTCAGGGTCCGATCTCCTCTCTTGGCAACCGGAAGGTGTTCGATGGAATGCCCAAGAGGACGGGTCTGCTACTTCTGGGTCCATCGGAGTCCTTTTTTTCCAAAGAAAATTAGTAAGGCGTGACTTGCAACACACAAAACTACAACACACAGATCGACTGCACCGTAGAGGCATGCCACACGGAGCCTGAACATAAATCACCTCCTAGTCGGCTGCGTCGTCGCGCGTCAGATCTGGCAGCGCGTGTTGCAAGGCTTGGGGACGGCCAGACCGCCAGAGTGGATGCCTGGGCCGCACACACGCGTTAGAAGACTGGTAGCTGTCCCTAACCATGCCTAAGACCAACAAAAGGGACCTATCAATAGTGGTCATCTTGGTCTAGTGGTGCATATGGCGTCATCGGAATGTTATCGTCTTCTTCTCGGCCACCCCAAGAGGAAAAACGAAGGGGTGAACTGGGGACGGGCAAGGTTGCTCAGAGGAAGCGCCTACGGCCAACTGCCTGCGGTGGAGTAGATGGTAGCGAGTAGTTGCAGGCGCTGTATCAATGCCTGCCTGGCTAAGCCGTTGTAACTGTCCTGCAGTTCTTATCTAATGCTTTATACACCAGCCGTGGTGTATTCTAGGAAAAAAAATTCGAGACTAGAGAGAGGCGAGCAACTTCCTTCGAGCGTGGTCAGGAATCGCCTCACTGCCTTCGCTCATGGACAACATCTAGCAGCCGACCCGTTGTGCCATCGTCATCGATGATTACAACCGCGGTCACGTCCTTCCAAGACACTGCTTTCTAACCAGTCAGCTAGACCCAGTAGACTAATCAAGGACTCAAGTTTCAGGTACAGTTGTTAGGGGTTAGTTATTACAATCTTAGTGGGCAAGAAATTAATCGGTCCATCGAAATCTAATTTATTTATATATCATTCTGATCCATGTCCTTCATATATATTTTAGTTTATTTGAATTTATATGTTTAGTTATTAATCAATAAAACCAAGTTGCTTTGCTAATAGAAAATTATATTTTATCAGTTATGTCTACGCATGATAGTAATCAATATCTCTAGCTGTTAATGAGAATTCGTGGTACCACTTTTTTCTAGTGCTCACTTTATTTATGTAATTTTACGAGACTGTACTTTACATAAAACCCTGATGTTGCAAGTCGCCTGCCCAAATAATTCGGTTTTAGTTGGTCTCCTCGTCCAAATGAGTTAAGTCCTAGTGACTTGTGTCATACATCATAGACATTCTTGTTGTTTTAATCTCCTGCGGAAGTGCACTGGTGTCATGCTCGTGCATTACGATGCACTGGGCTCAGTGGACATGGGCTGTGGGCTGGCTACTATGGGCTTCCTATTTGGCGTGATGACGATAAGAAGGAGTTGGAGCTGCGAGACGAGGCATCGAAGAAGAAAAAAAGACTGTGCTAGGGGGCGGTGCCGCTACCAGGTAGCTCGGAGCGGCGGCTGCCCTCGCGTCAATTTCCCGCGATTCCGTTTCCGTATGAGCGAACGAGCGAGCGAGCGTGAGTCTTGACTTGCTATTGGGCCAACACACAAAAAGCCCATAACGACCAAATTTAAGTGATTTTGATGTCTGCGCTAATAATATGGCCCACAACTAAATCACCTGAGAAACGATCCAACGTTCTGTCTCGAGACAAAACCCCTGAAAACTCAGCCGAACCATTACCAGTACCAGGCGACCATAACAGAATTTTTTTGGATAATCTAGAGACAAAAATTACATGAAAAACAAATGGATAGCCAAATTTTTGCCCGACAAAAGGATCTTCACTATGCTACGTACCTCCTTAAGCCCCCACAAATACAATTACCGTAAGTCTAAAAAACAATTATCATAGATCCAAAATCCAAAAAAAACTGTTATGCTCATCAAGGAAACAAATTGGAACACCTTCCCCAAAACAACAAGAATGAAAACACAACCTGAACATTGAAAAACACATATCACTTGAGTGTTTTTCCTTATAGAACATAGTGCTTGATAGGTTTGGTACTTACAAACTTTCCCACAAGTTTCTAATAAGTTTGCATAGAGTGTTGAATTTATATCTACAAACTTGAAAATCATAAACATGCCATGAAGTAGTAGATATTGGATCAACAAAATCTTAATTCTTCAAAGTAGTAGGTTCTTATCTTCATCTACCTGTTGCAAAAAGAAGAAGAACAAGGTAAATATCATATTCTACTTAAACGGTCAACAAATTATCTTCACACATATATCAGGTTCTACACAAGAAAATACCTGATTAATTTCCTGCAACTACCAAGTTATTCACCAAACACTTACAAGATAAATTTAATGCAATTACTAAGTTGTCCTCCAATATTTATCGGATAAATTCAATTTTTTTTGAAAGAAATGCGGTAAGGGAAGCCCCTACAGCGTTTTTTTAATAAGAACTCAAATCTGCGTCCGCGAGGATTTGAACCTGGGTGGCTGGGTTGTACATCCACTTCCCTAACCAAGTGAGCTGGGCTCACTTCTTGGATAAATTCAATTCAACAACCAAGTTATTCACAAAACACTTATCTGGTTAACTCAATGCAGCTATCAGGTTATCCACAAAACACTTACCAGATTAATTCAATTCAACTACCAGGTTAATTCAGTACAACTATTAGGTTATCCACAAAACAACTACCACATTTGACATGAAGGCTTGCCATTTTAAATACAACAGAACTACCAATTTATTCACATAGCTACCAAGATTTGTGTACATTGCTACCAGATTTTCCATACACAGATGACAGGATATTTATACACAGCTAACTGGATTTGAAATACAAAAAGCGAACATTGTAGGGAAAAGAATGCAGCTACCATGATTTGTGTGCATAGCTACCAGATTTTCCATAGACGGCTACCAGGATTTTTATACTCAGGTATGTACCAACCAATCAACTGAACGCTAAAAACATCAGTACAACATCAGAGAACACCACCACTACCCTATCAAACTCCATCAACAACACCAACACACATAAAAACAAAATCTCCAGGTCAACCCCATGGAACAGCACCAAACCAACATCGAGCATCGCCCCGTACATATGAAACACAAGGCTACCAGACGAAATCCATAGCCACCAGTGAATGGATTCGACCACATGACCCAAACACTAACACTGACTATTTAGAGCTCTAAACCAACGACCACAAAAAGGGAAATGCTAGCAACATCGCCTACCCTAGCCCGTTGACGTCGATTGTGGTCAAATCCGGACCAATGAACACCAAAATCGACGGAATGGACCACAAAAACTAGCAAACCGAGAAGGTTATGCAAAAAAGACACCTGCTTTATTCCGGCTACACTTCCTCCTAGCCATCGAACTAATAGGAAAAACAGAATCACATTCACCATTTGTATAATTTGATGAAACATAAAACAAGAAGCACAAACCAAGCCATCATACAAACTACATTAGTCCAATAATTTGCTTCGAGAATTTGAAAAATAATACCTCCACCAAAACCAGTTGCACAACCATTATCTATACCATAATAATACTCCCTTTCTAAACCAGGCCCCAAGGATCCAACATGAGAAAACAAAAGCCTATCTAAATTGACCTCGAGAACCACAAGAACAACAACACAAAATCGACCTCAACATTGTCCGGCATGCGGCATGTCGTGCTGGTCTCATCAAACCCTACACCTATGTACCAACAAATCAACCGAACGCTAAAAACATCACTACAACATCACAGTCCACCACCACTACCCTATCGAACTCCATCAACAGCAGCAACATGAAATGTGTGTTAGCGATTAATTCATGCTACCAACCATATTAAAATCATGCAGTTAATTCAAAACGCTAGATACTATGTTAATTCATACTAGCTATCATGTTAATTCATGCTAGCTATCACGTTAAATCATGCTAGTTAACTTCAAAACAAAATACCAAGTCAATTCATGCTAGCTATCAGTTTAATTTAAGCTAGCTGCCAGGTTAATTTGTGTTAGCTACCCAGTTCTTTTATGATGGCACACGGTACAATTACATGAAGCCATCAGAAGCAACCGGAATATTCAAAACAATTACACAAAATAATCTATAAAAAATATGCAGCTACAAAGTTTGTTGCACACAAAAACCAGGTTAACAACATAGACCTACCAAGCTAATAGCAAACAATTACGATAGCATTCATGTGCAGCACCGACTGGATTCCACCAGTCCAGTCCAACCCCAACAACACAAGAACACGAGGAACATCTACAGACTAAGAAGAACAAAAAATCTGACAAAATACATGGGCAGCACCGACTGGATTCCACCATTGAACCCAAACCCTAACATCAAATCTACAGTAGTGTTTTACGAGCAACCGCGGTCAGCGCGGCCAGAAAATGCGAAATAGCCGCTGAGGCAACAATGGTCTCCCGAGCGACGAAATATAGGGCGAAAATAGCCAAATCAAGCAGGTGAGGGGGCTCACCACGACAGGGACTTCGCCGAAGACCTCTCTGCCGGCCAGGATCCGCCGTACTGCGGGCAGAAATGGCGAATCGCCGGCAAAATCGCCGGAGAGGAGCGAGGGGAGAAGCAGGGGACGGTGATGTGTGGGCCCGTCGGTGTCCAGGGCGCAGGTGGAGGTGCGGGGATCGAGGAGGTCGGGGCCATCTCTGCGGGAATTTGGAACCCGACGAGCGCTGGGGCAGACCGCCCGCGGAGGCGACGCGCCCGGAAGGAACCGGGCGGAGCGGGGGCGGCGTGCCAGGGAGGAACCGGACGGGGGCGCGAGCGAGGACGGCCGGAGTTGGAGCAGGTCGCCGGGAAGCTCGCGCGAGGCGCTGATGGTGGGGTTCGGTCGAGAACCGTCCCCTTTGGCTGACAGGTGGACCCTCCCAAAAAACCTTATCCGAACGTGCGGTCGAGCTGTTCCGTGAGACGATCGACCATGACATGTGGGACCCGTGTCGCTATGAACGCTTGATTCACTCGCACGAATCATGACGAGCCGCCGCAGTGAGAACGCGCACAGCGGCGCCTTCCGTTAGCTTTTCCCAAAAAAGAAATCAGGTTGCTCCCGTTCCTCTCTCCCGTCCCCTACTTCTCCGGTGGCCGCTCTCCACAAGCGGCAATCTCCTACGGTGGCCGCTCTCCACAAGCGGCGGTATCCCTCTCCTCACGTCCCGGTGATCGCCGGAGGCAACGGGGTGTGACAATTTGGTATCTAGAGCAAGGTTCCTTCCACGAATTTTCCCACAAAATCCCACAAAAAAAATCCCATTCAATTTGATCTCCTGAAGCTAATGGGAGTGCCGACGACAACGATGGAGGCGACCTTGAGCTCCATCCAGGAGAGCTTGGCGCTGCTCAGTGTGAAGCTGGGTCGTATTGCCGCGAGGCAAGACAAGATGTTGTTCGATCTGAAGAAGACGACGGCGGCGCTCGCGCCCATCGCCACAACCACGCCGATGTTCGTGTCGAGTCGAGCACGGGAGCATACGACCAAGCTCTCGTCATCCTCGCTATTCTCAGCCATTCAGGTCGTGGGTGCTGGTGCTCCGCACGCAGACACTGTGTTCGCTGCCGCCATGCCCACCTGGTGTTCGGCGGTTGGCTCGGCTGCCAACGTCGGCAACGACCAGGTTGTGGTCGTGTCCCCAAGCTGGGGTAACACGCAAGCAGCGGTTCGAGTGCCCTGCGAGCCCTCGCTGGACCGTTCGCCACAGCCGTGTGTTGCACTCAAGTTGTGCATGTCGACACCCCCAGCGCATTTGATGAAATGCAGCCTTGACAACACCGATGTGCAGAATTCTGCAGTTGTGGAGGAAGCAACTCCGGGTTTGTCCCTGGCCACCGTTTTGCTCGACGATAGCGTCCTCAGTTGCATGTCACCGATCACCGCGGTTCCGGTTGGCAGCCATACATGTACTACAGCCCAAACTCTCGACGAGATGGTAGACGAGGGGGTATTCACAACCATTGGAGGCTTGTCCTTATTCCTAGAGCTTGAGATGGATCATGCAGATGAGGTGTTCAACGACAGTCCTCTCAAGGATGTGGTGTGGGACGAGGAGCTTGCTGACTGTGTGGTCACTCATTTCAGTGGATCATCTTTGTTCCTAGAGCATGCTATGGTTGCGGAACAAGAGCTTCAGGTACTGTTACACACAGATTTGGATCGTGTTATATGTGGACTGGGATTGGTCCTTCATGTAGAGGTCAAGATGCTGCAGCCACTGTCAAGGGGAAGGAAACAACATGCCACTAATGATTCTACACTTCTTCTGCCATGGGATCAAGGAAAACAAGAGGTTGTGATACAAGATTTAGTCCGACAGTTAGCCCCTGCTGAAAAAGGTATAATGCCAACCTTGCCATGGGATCCCGGTGCTTATTGTTCATTGCAAAGTGTGGCATATATGTTGGTGCTGAGTAGAAACAGTGATGTGTTGCTGGACTGCACAAGCTTGTGGCCAAAACAAGAGAAGATGTTTGCTTCTGCACAGATGGTGGAGTGCTATGGATGGCGTACACTTGAGTTTCTTCTTGTCAACCATGGTGTGGATTATAATATCTTTCAGCTGATTGTTACTCACGGAGATGTAAAGGTTGCCCAGAACATGCAGTACCTTACTGCTATTTGCCGGTTCAGATTTTCTCCTAAGCTAAAAATGGTGTCGGATTGCTGGTCATTTGGAGGACAAAATGGTTCTCTCCATGAGCTGCTTGGTCCTACCTTGAGCTTGACCGAAGACAAGAAGATGCAAATGATAGGAGCCGTTGGCCCAGTCAAGGAGTTGAAGTATGGTATTTGGGTCATGACTGCTACAAGTGTGAGAGCGAATGCAAGTATGGTCATGTTTGAGATTTGTGGAGAGGATAGTGTGCTCATACTAGACCATGAGCAGAACACTAACCTGTTAGTGGTATTTCCTGCACTGCCACTTCAACGACCACAAGGGCATGATCCTTTTACTGTTCGTGAAGGAAAAGATGCGTACTGGATAGCTATCATGGATGCTGTGCCTTGTGTCGAGGTCTTGGATGCACACGTACAATGGGATCCTGGCGACCATGAATGGTGAACAAGAGCCGAAACATACTTCACTATCATGGAGGATGCAGAGGAATGGTGCTCGAGTATACGGTCTGATCATAGGCCTGGACGACTTGTCAGCACCTTGGGATCCAGGCATTGTGGAGGCTCTTCCAGGATATTGTGTACTGACCAAAAGCATGTGGGACCTCACACTTGAAGATCTTTACTCCATTCAATCGTACAAGCAATTCATTGACAATCTGTGGCAAGATGGAAGAAGATTGGGAAGTTGTCAATGGGTTATACATGTTGCCACCAAGTTCATACATACGAGTCAGAGCTCAACGATGATGCGACCTGAGCGAACCATTGCTTGGGGTCAAGCAATGTTTCTTGGGGGCGGTAATGTCATGCTCGTGCATTACGATACACTGGGCTCAGTGGACATGGGCTGTGGGCTGGCTACTATGGGCTTCCTATTTGGCGTGATGACGATAAGAAGGAGTTGGAGCTGCAAGACGCGGCATCGAAGAAGAAAAAAGAAATCAGGTTGCTCCCGTTCCTCTCTCCCGTCCCCTACTTCTCCGGTGGCCGCTCTCCACAAGCGGCAATCTCCTACGGTGGCCGCTCTCCACAAGCGGCGGTATCCCTCTCCTCACGTCCCGGTGATCGCCGGAGGCAACGGGGTGTGACAACTGGATCGCACCCGCTTGTCAGAAATGCACCCTTAACATGCCATTATGTCAAAAAGATGCCATTGATCTGTCATCTGTGAACTAAAAGTCTTACAGTAATACGTGGATCCAGTGAGCTGACGTGCCAAGTGGCTTTATGAAAAACTTTGAATAGAGAAATTGGTATGTATCTTTGGAAAAAAATACTGTAATTCCAGCAATATATTACTTCATCGTGAAAAAACAATCAGTTGCACCAATCATTTGGACTGCCTGTAACCACATGTTAGAATTCCTCATCGTATGACCACATCTAGCTATATTGGATTGGATTAAAGTGGGAAACATATAAAGAGACAACAAAAAAATTTGAAACTTGCTTCCGCTTAGAGCAGGTTAAATAAATTTCCATGCCGGCCACTGTTTAAACTACCTCTTTTTTTCTGAAGCTAACTCTAAAGATATCATGTTGCTTCCAGCAACATTTTGAGGATGTTGCTCTTTAGATACATTACAAGTATATCTTTGACAACTAATGGTCTGCTAATTCAAATGGTTAAGCCTTTGAGAAGGCAGATGACAGAGCTTAAGTGGGATATGATGTTGCTGTCACCAAACACTGTTGAGTTCTGTTATATTTTTCCTGCGAAATCCACTGAAAGCTATGCTGGTTTGATGAAAGCTCACTCAGTCTCTTGTTTGCTGCAGATCTATTAAAGCAATCACATGGCAACTCTGAAAGATGCAGTAGCGCGGAAGCCTATACTGGCAACAATCCGCCTGCTTGTTCCGGCTGGTGCTGCCCGTCCTGCACCACCAGTTGGTCCAGCACTGGGTTTTTATAGGCTCAATTTGATGGCGTTCTGCAAGGATTTCAATGCAAGGACCCAGAAGTATAAGGCAGAAACCCCTATGCAAGTCACACTAACAGCATACAAACTTACAAAGATAGCACTTTTGAGTTTGTAGTCAAGTCACCCTCCGTTTCATGGTTCCTCAAGAAGGCAGCAGGAATCGAGACAGCCAGCACTCGTCCAGGTCACAACGTCGTGTCATCCCTAACGCTCCGCCACGTGTATGAGATTGCAAAACTGAAGCAGACTGACCCCTTCTGCAAGCATATGTCGATTGAGGCATTGTGCAAATCTATCATTGGCACGGCCAACTCCATGGGCATTGAGATTGTCAAAGATCTCTGAGTGGATTATTTTGTCTTTAATAATGACGCTGCTCCTACCTTCCTAGTGATATTTGTGAGTTGTAGCTTCTGGTTGATGTGGGAGAAGATGGAGTTCTTGAACAGTTGAATGCTCACCGAGTTCTCGATTATTGTGTTTTTTTTTAAGGATCTTACACTGCGTATTCACCAGAGGATTCACCAGAGGATACACTCGATTATTGTGTATTTATTAGTGGCATGAACTTTTGTCTGTTATCTTCTTCATGGAACAGTATCCAGCCAAGGAAGATTATTATTTTTCTTCATATCAAAACTGAACCCAGCCATTTCTGTAGAGACAGGTCTTGAGCTATATGTTGCAATGTCAATCTCTTCAGTGGAGATATTTAATGGAAAATAATGCGACTTGTGAGCTTCTTGCCCAGGATGAACTACCAGGCTACCACCTATGTTATACACTGACCACAAATGCAACCAATTGATTCATTTCTATAACTTTCCTAAGTTGCTACTGTTTGCTGACTTTTCGTATTAAGTTGCCATTTTCGCGTAATTGCGATATATATGACAACCAAACAGATATGTAATGGTCAATTATACAGTTAATCCCTGGTGGCAATGTCAAATCTGAAAACTGACCACCAGTGCTTGCAACTTTTAAACATCTGAACATTCTCAGTGTCCTTTTCTTCCATTGGGCTCAGGCAAACAGTTAATTCATTTCCACAGGTCCACAGCACTGGTTTCAGGGCAGCTCTAGTTGCATATGCAAAAGAAACATGATTTGGGACTGATCAATTTGTTGGGATAAACGCACGTGCTATCTAAACAATCTCACTGAAACAAAGCAATCCTTTTCAACACAAATAAGAAGCCTGCATTTCTTGTTAGGCAGCAGAAACTAACACTGAAGGTTGATAGAGCGGAGTACACGGTTTTCAACAAAAATAACCAACCAATCCCATCATTCAACCACAACAATTTTGTTGCAGCTTCCTGAGATGTCATCTTCACAAAGGAATGCCCAATACAAGTGTAGGAAATTCAGAACTGGAATTTACAATCAACTCATAGACCAATCTGAACCGAAATTTGCAACACTAAATTTTAATAAAGAGCAAGGGTTTATTCTTTGATCTCCTCAAGAACAATATATTGCAGAGCTATCGAGTATTTAGCTGTTCTTGCTCCCTTGGTTCCACTTTGTGAAGTGCTGATGTTTTTTAGTAAGTAGGATCCTAGGCCATCACCTGAGGAAAGACACAAAAAATCAATGATGTAAACATACTAACTCAAGGACTATCAATCTTATATTCAGTTTACGGTCATGAACTAAAAGCAGAGACAGTTCGCTGAAATGAAAATTAAGGTTAATCAGTATTTTAAAGTAAATGTTCATGTGCAAACTATTTGATATTGGTACTTCGACATTTTACTCTAGAAATAGAAGAGATTCTACAGCAAAAGACAATAAGAAAATCTACCAACTGGCATGCCTTTTATGTGAGTGCAAAACGTTCTATTAAGGGGTGACAATTGCGGAAAGTCCATTTAGAGCACGGGCTCCATGGTGCCCTTATTTTATTTTATTTTATTTTATTTAAATCAACATTTTAATGTTTCGGAAAATTCTGCAAAAATCAGAGATGTTGAAAATGATGTATTATATGGTTATGTAAATTTTCAACCCGAAATAGTTTGTATTCCGGTCTACACAAAAATGACAAACTCTGAAAAATCTGAAGAATTTCGAACTTTGTACTGTTCACATCTCAGATTCGGAAATTTGTCATTTTTACACAGCCCAAACTACACAATATTTCGTACTGAAATTTTGCACACTGGTAGAATTAATCATTGTCGACATCCAGATTTGTTTTCAAAACTTAAAAACGTCGTTTTGAATTTTTCAGAAAAAGAGCTCCCTGGAGCTCGTCCTCCAAATCACCTCACTCGTGACAAAATTGGAAATACAAAATGTTTACGTACGAAACTAGGAATGAACGGACAAGAACAAATGGCTAACTACACAACTTACCTTGAATTGTATATATGGAACTTATCCATCTCTTGTAGATGAACAGGGATCTTGGGTTGTCGCCTTGATGTATGTCAGAGAGCAAGAGATTGCAAGATCCAAGTGTTCCGAGCTTTGCACTAGGAAAGAGATTGACATATTACTATAAATAACATAGAAACATGAGATATTTCAATATCTGGGTTTGACTTCATTACTTACTTTGCATGCGCAATAGCATTCTGACACAAAGCTAAGATGCGAACCATCGCTGGATCACGAGCCCTAGTATTTCCATATCTGTGCTGGCAGCTCCTATTACAGCTTCAACATAGTCAGAACTAGAAAGATAAATAATCAAATATCGACTTATTGAGGCACACATGTCTGTAACTTCTGTCAATTACAAAACTTTGCAACTAATTATTGTTTTATTGTGGACTTCAAGATAACATCAGACCATCCTGAACAGAGTAAAATAACCGAAACCATATCATCGTATGCGGATCTAGGAGGCGAAAGAAAATCCGACAAGTTTCAGAATTGACTGGTACATATCACCATATAAGCTAAGACGCCTGAGATCCTCAATTCAGTTTATTAGAAGAAACATATCTGCCATGAATCCGTCTCAGGGTTCCAGCCCATAAGGTGATTTGCGAAACACACTGGTTAACACAAATTGCAATGGACCAAGTAAATGTCATTAGCACCAGCAAGAATGGAAAAAACATAGCACCTCTCAGAGAAGAACCCGGTAAAATCATCAACAATGACTGCAGCAGGAAAGTCATCAAGCAGATGAAATGCAGCAAAGTACTTTCTGATCTCCTCATCGTCTTCAATGTACCTGCAGGTATGAAATGCACAGAACTGAGCATAAAACTAGATATCACTTGTGAAATGATTTGCAAACTTCTAACTTATGTGAATAGATACAGCAAATATTACAATACATCATGCCCAATAATCTGATTATTCTTACAGAAGTAAGATATCACGAAAGTAGACATGCTGAACAAGAACCCCGCATCCATGAGTTTCACACTCACTTACTTGATTTGTATTCTCTGAAGCACGTTCAGCGATGGATCAACACCCTGCAAGCAAGAGCAAAAGGTTTGCTTCAGAGTTCAGGCATCGGGAACAAACCAGAGTTCCCGGTTTCACCCCAGTAGATAAAGCTGACGAGCAAGGCTTCTCACTTGGGACAGGAACGGAGGACTGTTGTCCAACCTCCCCTTGCTGCAGATGAACACCACGTGTCGGCCACTCTCCGCCGCACGGTTTATTGCGAACTGGAAAAGGAGCGAGGTCTTCCCGCTGTTCTAGCATCAAGAAGGCGACAAATCGGCACCGAAGGGGTGAGCTTAGCACGGATCATAGGTTACGAACTTGATGCAAACACACGGACTCTGTGACACTTCTGTCTGATCCAGGGAGAGGGCCGAAAGGAGCTAATCTTTTTGTTGTGTGAAATGCATACCAGCATGCAGGGCCAGAGAGGAGGATGATGCCGGCGTCGTCGAACGGAGGTACGGTGGTGGGGTTGCAGGAGAAGAACCTCTCCGCCATAGAGGGAGGTTAGTCGTCGGAATACGGAGGAGGCGGTGCCGGCCAAGGCAGAGTGGCACCGCTGGGTAGCAGAGAGACAGATACAAAGCACAGCCAGCCTCCGCGGCCCGCACCTGTAAAAGCGAATTTTCCATAACAAGTGATGAAAATGTAGAATGTACATATGAATAGGAAGATGTTAATATTCTGCCGCTAAACTTGCTCCATAGAATACAAATCAAGTAAGGAGTGTCCAACTCGTGGATGTGTTCAGCAGGACTACTTTTGTAATACCTTACTTAAATTATTGTAAAGGTCTTCCGTCTTCAGCGCAGGCTTTGTTTAGTGTCACAGAATCCATGGTGCTCACTTCACTATATCATCAACCTCCGACTGAAAAACAAAGCTCAATAACCAAAAAGCAACAATTAGCCAACTGCATGTGTCAACTCGTAGCAGATTAAGAAGTGAACTTGACTATCTTGGGTTGATTGCAGCAAAAATGCAAAACGACTTGGGGAGGGGCAGAGGTGGCCAAACTTTAAGTAACAGCTTAGGTTTGGGATCAAATGTCCACACCTTGTACGGGATTGACTCATTTTATGGAGTAGTAGTTAGCGAAGTCAATGAGTAACATTGTGTGTGCCATGTATGAAAAATGCATAAAATGGTTAGCACCTACAATATAGAGTTAATTAGCCTCCCTGACTCACTCGTTCAGCTACAACAAAAGGTGGAAACAGAGAAAAACATAGATCGATAAATATTGATTACAGATGCAAGGAGACACGCATAGTGGACAGGAACACATGTGCACATCGAGGCAATCTACAACACAACAGATCCACGTTTAGCCACAAAATATGATTGATTTTAAAGGAGGGGATGTTCGGCTACTGGAAGGAGAAGGTTCGAAGGGGAGGAGGACAGGAGGTACGCCGGCTTGGGAAAATTCGAAGGTGGCTAAGCTCGGTCTCAACATCGCCTCCTGCCTCCGTTCCGCCTCTGGCCGCTGTTGTGCCTCCCGCCTCGGGATTTAGGGTTCTTTTTTTTTTTTTTTGCGGTGGAGGGATTTAGGGTTCAGGGGCTGCTGGAAGAGGAGGTACGGGCCAGGGAGGTGAGGGAGGAGGAGGGCTACTGTCGCTGGAGTGCAAGGACGGCCGTCGGAGAGACGGTCCAGGTAGGGGGGGGGGGGGGGGGGGGGGGGGGGAGGACGGGAGAGAGACGTACCTGCGCCGCCGCCGAGCTCTGCTTTTTTTTTTTTTTTGAGGGGGAAGCCATTCGGCGCACTTTATTGATTTTCAAACACAGTTACATCGTTTACAAGTTTTGCAAAGAGAAAGCTAGGGGATCAACGTTCCAGATACAATAGGCTAAAAAAAAAACGTTCCAGATACAATCAATACGAGAATCGAAACTATACCTAGCCAGCTCATAAACACCTCCCTATTGCAATGTTCAAACTTAATTTCTCTAAAATCACTAACGAGGAGTCTGCAATCATCAAAGATAGCTGCCGAGGAAGTAGCAGAAAACCAGCGAAAAGTGTTATTTGCTCCCAAGCTCCAGTGCACCCTCCAGTTAAAAAAAAACGAAAATTGTATTTGTGAGTTTCAAAAAAATTGAAAAAAAATCATGGGTGAAGCTAATGGTGTATCCCATAAACGTGCAAAATTTTAGTTTGAAATATTTTATATTATGGGCTATACAAAAATAACAAAATCTGGTAAAACTTAGAGATTTAAAAATAGGCATATTTAGATTCACAATTTGTCATTTTTATATAGCTCAAAATAAAAAGTATTTGGAGTTGATATTTTACACGTTCGTGGAATATATTATTTTCTACACCCGGATTTTTTTCAGAATTGTTTGAGACTCATAAATATAATTTTCGAATTTTTTAAATTGGAGGGTTCACTGGAGCTCGGGAGCAAAAAGTCCCTACTCAAACCCCCCCATCCTTAATGGTATCAATCACTTGAGAATTATCCGATTGAATAATAAATTTGTTACATCCTAGGTACTGAGCAATACTCGGACCTTCCGTAACGCATATGCTTCCGCCATAAAAGGATCAGCAACAAAGTGGATTTCCTTGCAGCTTGCAGCCACGAATTTTCCACAAGTGTCTCAGGCTATTACTCCCATACTTCCACGACCTGATCGATATCATAAGCCGCATCTACATTGATTTTTGTTATACCTTCTGGTGGCCGAGTCCATGATTCTTTCTTCCTCTCCACGGTCTTCTTTGTAGACCTCCAGTAATTAGTCGCTAGAACTCCAATGGCCATAGCACTACGGTGAACAGATTGGAGATCTTCTCCATGAGTAAACTGTCTCCTCTCCCACCAGATGTACCAAGCACATCTAAGAATTAACTCTGGTAACCCAATTCCGTTCAGCGACAAACTTGAACCGAGATTTAAAATCATATGTTCCAGCACCATAGAGCCCGAGCGATCCAGCATAGCCTCATTGATTATATCATTAATTCCCAGCCCTTGCCAAACACGCTGAGCACGTTGGCAAGTGAAGAGAGTGTGTAGAATATCCTCGCACCCTACATTGCAAATTGGACACTGACTAGTTATAGATATATGCCTATTAGCCAACACACCAAGGCATGGAATCAGCCCATGTAGTATCCTCCATCCAAAAAATTTGATCTTCGCTGGAATTTTTAGTCCCCACAATTTTTTCCACACCTTGCTTCCTTGCAATCCTCCAATATCCATCACATTTGGATTATGCCTTCCAAATTGGTATTCCCACTCCGTGTGATATGCAGACCGTACTGTAAATAGACCAGTCTTTGTATGATGCCATGCTACAAAATCTTGCATACCCGATGGTGATATAGGAATTTCTAAAATCCTATTAGCATCAATGCTCCAGAAGTTTTCTCTAATTAACTCTTCATCCCATGAACCCGTGACAGGGTTTAACAAATCTGAGACTTTGCTAAGCATTATTCTTCCCCTTGGCGTGTACACCTTTCTGGTTGGGCTTGTCGGAACCCATGCATCGTCCCAAATATCTATTTGGTCACCTGTTCCCACTCTCCAGATGCTGCCACGGTTTAAGCATTGAACGCCATAAAAAAATGATTTGCCATGTATAAGAGCTACCGCTCTTTAATTTTGCTTTTAGCAGATTACCATCAGGCTAGTACCTCGCACGAAGTACCCTAGCACTTAAAGAATCTGGATCTTCCATAAGCCTCCAACACTGTTTTGCTAACATTGTGTATTAAAAGTGTGAAGGTCTTGGAAACCCATACCTCCTCTCTCTTTAGGGATACATAACTTCCACCAAGCTAGCCAATGCATTTTCTTACGGTCATCATCATCACCCCACCATAGCTGCGAAATAGCATCAGTAATTCCCTTCATGATTTTCTTGGGGATATTGAATACTGTCATCGCATACACCAGTATAACTTGAGCAACCGCTTTAATCAAAAGTTCTTTTCCTCCCATGGAAAGCATTTTTTCCTTCCAACCACTGATTATAGTTTGCACTCTCTCAATAAGATACTTGAAGCAATCGCTTCTGTCAACACCCACCATTGCTGGTAAACCGAGATACTTATCATTCAAAGATGTTGTCCATATATCCAGAATTTCACATACCTCAACTCTCATGTAAACTGAAGTATTTGGACTGAAAAATATGTTACATTTGTTTGCACTTACTAGCTGTCCTAAACTCGCACAATAAGAATCAAGAACGTGTTTAGGGCTCTTGCATTGTCTCCATCCGCCTTCATCAGAATAAGCGATTCATCCGCAAACAATAAATGGGATACCATGGCACCTCGTGGCACACTTTTACCCCAGTCATTGCACCAGTTGCTTCGGCATGTGAAAGTAAGCTTGAGAGGCCTTCTGCACAAATTAAAAATAGATACGGTGAAAGCGGGTCACCTTGTCGAATGCCCCTCGTGGGCGTGAACATGTCTGTCTCATTGGAATTGAAGCGGGCTTGATACCGGACTGATGTAACACAAGCCATAATAAGTTTCACCCAACGCTGATCAAAGCCCAATCTAATCATCATCTTTTCAAGGAAACACCACTCAACTCTGTCGTACGCCTTATGCATATCAAGTTTTACCGCATAGAGCCTGTCTTTCCTTGCTTCTTCTTTATCGTATGGATACTCTCATATGTTATGAGAATATTATCTGCGATTAGGCGTCCTGGAACAAACCCACTTTGGTGTTGGCTAATAATCTCCGGGAGAATGAGTTTCAGCGTATTCGCCAACATTTTTTAGATGACTTTATATACAACATTACACAAGCTGATTGGGCGGAATTGTGAGATTTTCTCTGCATTCTCAACTTTTGGGATTAGCACCACAACAGTATCATTCCAACCATCCGGTATGACACCCGAATTCACAGCTTGTAACACCTCTCGCGTTAAGTCATCACCAAGCATTGCCCAGTATCTTTTGTAAAATACGCGTGTAACCCATCCGGCCCGGGAGCCTTTAGATCTCCAATCTGGAACAATACTTTTCTAACTTCTTCAACAGAAAATGGTCGAACCAAAATGTGATTCATTTCATATGTAACTCTTCTAGGAACTTTGTCAATCACCGCTTTAGCTAGTTCATGCACTTTGGATGTAAAAAGACCCTCAAAATAGAACTTTATAAGATTACTCATACCTTCAGGATCTTCCCATTTATTTCCGGAATCATCCATGATATATTTAATTGTATTCTTCTTTCTCCTTGCACTCACAAAATTGTGAAAGAAACTGGTGTTTCTATCCCCGTGGCGCAACCAGTTAGCACGGCCACGTTGCAGCCAATGGAGTTCTTCCTGTTCTAGCAAAAGTTCTATTTTTAGTAATATCACTTTCTGATCAGCTATAGACTCATCTGATACAGTCCTCTCCTTAGTTCCTCTAACTCTTTTTCAGCTCATCAATACGTCGTCTAGGGCCTTCAATTCTCGGCGATCCCATGCATGTAATTCTGCATGGACCTCGGCGGTTTTTTGCATAAAGCTTGGCCCGATCCCTCTAGCTGCTGCTCTAGCCCAGGCCGTTTTGGACAATGAGATCTATAGTCTCCTCTTGAAGCCATCTAGCTTCAAATCTCTTCACACCTGGGTTTATAACGTGAGTATTTGCAAGAAAATCAGTATCCACGGTTACCGTCAGTGGTCACTTTTTGTCATCTCACCGTTAATAACTTTGCATTGAGAAAACATATTGTTCCAAGCGGCATTGGCTACCGCTCGGTGATACGTGCATTTTGTATCATCATTTATACAACTTTTAGTATCATATTAGAATGTTATTTGCATTGTTATATCATTATTTTTACATGTTTTAGATGATTTATGGGACTTTCTTACAAATTCCCTATTTTTGGTATTTAATTTCCGGGAGGCAGAAAACTCCTTTTTCTTGTTTTTAATGTTTCAGGAGCTACAGAGACCCAAATAATAAAAGGAAAATTACACAGCTGTTTTTCGTCGAGAGAAAGGCAGAGGGAAGAAGACCGAAGAGAGGAGAGCCACGAGGCCCAAAAGATGTGGGCCCACGCGGCCAGAACCTTGGGCCGCGTGGGACCCACTAAACGGTGCCTCGGGCACCTCCTCGCCTGGGGCTTTTTATCGACACCTTTGTCCTCCCCGAAAAGTCACGCCCTAATTTTCCCGAAACCATCTGAGGCCGCGGCTGCGGCGAAACTCCTGATTCCCTCCGTGGGGGATCAGATCCTGCTGCTCGGAGCTCCGGAGAAGGGGGAAATCATCGTCATCGTCATCACCTTCCTCCTTGGCGTGGGAGGAGGCCTCTACATCATCACCATCACCAAGACCAGCACCATCTCCATCATCATCTCCGTGATCCACTCCGTCCCCCTCGTAGTTTGAGAGTTGCTATACCCTAGATACTGGTCTTGTGCTACTATTCATGTTTGTGATTGAGTACTTGTAATTATTTGGTGGTGAAGTTATATTTTCAGATTGTGTTGTACCACTTATGCCACTGAATATTATCATGTTTGCACGTTGTGAGTAGTTCCCATATGTTCCTGAGGGCATAGGATGAATTGGCAATGATTTATGTATAACATGTGTTGGTATTTTGTCAAGAGTTTATCTTTTATGTGATTCTATGATGGTGTTGTGCGAACGTCGACTGCACAACACTTCACCTATATGGGCTCATAGGAGAACACCGTAGTATAATGAATTGAGGGAGACTTGGGAGGACATGTAAACCTGGGACCGAATCATGAAGTTATATTATGAGGGTATTAGTATCGGGGACCTTAGAGTGTAATGCTATGGTGGGACTTTATGTCTTAATAATTCTTGTGCAGTCATTTACTTGGCCACATGATCCATCATAAGGGGTTGTAGTTTATTTATTTAGCTATACCTAATAATGGCTTCGTCCAAAGAAGATTAAAACTTGACAAGATATTCAACGTGTTGTTTAATAAATCTCTATGCCTGGCAATATCCATGCCGCCCTCGGGAACGTTTTCCACATATAAGTTACACATCACCTGAGCTTGTCCTTTTGCACATAAGAGGATTGGGCTTTCTCTCTTTGAGAGCTTTGACTTGCTACTGTTTATTTTCTGCATTGCAACTATACAACCAAAAATACCAAAAACACTTGCATCTTTTATTGTTTTATTTATCAATCTTACTAACCAATACCTTCAGCTCCTCGTGGGTTCGACAACCTTTTCTAATTGAAAGGTACTACAATTGATCTCCTGCACTTGGGAGTCATCAAGATACTTTTCTGGCGCCGTTGCCGGGGAGCGTAGCGCTATTGGTAAGAAGTTTGGTAAGGAAACTTAAAACCTGTTTTATCTCATTGTTACTATGGCATTTATGAATCGTTCCTCGCTGCACCTTGCTCTATATGACAGTGCTTATGCCACTACTCCTAAAGTGGTTGAAACTAGTGTGTCTGAGATACCTAAAGTGGGATTTAAAATTCCCATTGGTCATGTTAAAAGAGTTATGAAAAATTCATTTACAGGTGATGGAACTAAGTCTGCACGTGAACACATGGAGTTAATTGAAGACTTATGTGGTTTATTTAGACTTCTGGTATTTCTGAAGATCAGGTAAAAAGGAAGTTATTATATTTGTCTTTATCTGGTAATGCTCGTGATTGGTACAGGTCTCTTGATGAAGAGGTTGCTATTGAATGGAATATCTTGAGGAAGGTTTTCTTTCTTAAATATTTTACTCCTAAAGAAGCTTATGAGAACCGCTGCTATATATTTAATTTTGGCCACATCTGGGAGAGAGTATTACTCAAGCTTGGGGGAGGTTAAAGGAACTCCTTCGCAAGAATCCTTGTCATGATCTTACAAGGAAACTTATATTGATAAATTTTTATGTGAGGCTACCGTCGAGGCACAAGGAAATTCTAGATAATTCATCCGGTGGAAGTTTTACTAATAATACTGAAGAAGAAGCATGGAATTTATTGGAGACTATTTCTGAAATACTAGTCATTGGGATCTTGATAAAGGCAATGAGCCCTATTTTGATTATGGATATGCATGTGTAGAGAACTTCTCTACTTCTATGTTGTTTAAAAATCTGAGTGATACCTTTAATCTTGATCCTTATGTTATAATTGAGATAGCTAAAGGTTTTGCTGAGCATATCTATGTTCCTCAAAGTGGTTTTGAAGTTTATGTTGAACCTGTGTTAAACAATCTATTGTTGTTCCTAAAGTTATTAAACAGGCAGAACCAGTGTCATCTGTGACAATTGAGGAGTATGTTGAACCATCTCCATATCCAAACCAAGTTAAGGAGAATTTACTTATTGTTGTTACTAACAAGAGTAACAGAAGACGTTCTCAGCCTTATGAACAGGTGGAAGTCGACAGTCGAATTTCTATTATCAAGCAATTAAATGAAGAAAACCCTGTTGATGTTTATTTATGTGAAGATGCTACTAAGGTCATCAAAGGTAATTCGGCCAAAGTTGGTAAACCTGTTATATCATGCTCTATTGGGACTTCAAGTTATCATTGTCTATATGATATTCACTAGTAGGGAAGTGCCTTTCTATGGAACGACATTTTGTGGCGCACCAAACTGGCCATGCGCCACAAAAACAATTTTGTGGCGCACCACACCAAATGCGCCACAAATACTGTGGCGCATATACACAGGCGTGCGCCACAGAAACATGGTGGGTCCCCCCCCCCCCCCCCACAAAAATGTGGTGAGCTTTTTGTGGCGCATCTAGCTCAATGCGCCACAGAAAGATTAATTTTTATGGCGCATCCAGCTACATGCGCCACAGAAATATGGTGGGCCCCATCCAATGTTTTGCCTGGGTATTGTTTCTGTGGCGCATGTACCAGGATGCGCCACTGAAAATTTTGCTTGTTGTGGCGCATCCAGTTCAATGCGCCACAGAAAGCTCACCATATTTAAAATATGGTCTACTAATTAACAATTGTGTGTACATTCTTTTATTTAAATATAACCAATTTTCTTTAAATATATCCAAATTGTGTGTAAATTCTTTTTTTTAATGTGTGTGTATTTAAAATATTGGTCTACTAAAAATGTGTGTATATTCTTTTCTTTAAATTTAACCAAAAATATTTTTTCAAAATAAATACATTATTTTTTTAAAATGTTGTGTATTTAAAATAATGGTCTACTAAAATATGTGTGTATATTTTTTTAAATTTAACCAAAAATATTTTTTCAAAAGAAACACATTATTTTTTAAAAAATTTTGTGTATTCAAAATAATTGTCTCCTAAAATATATGTGTATATTCTTTTTTTAAAATTTAACCAAAAATATTTTTTCAAAAGAAACACATTCTTTTTTTTAAATGTTGTGTGTATTTAAAATAATGGTCTACTAACAAATGTGTGTACATTCTTTTCTTTAAATTTAACCAAAAATATTTTTTTAAAAGAAAAAAATATATAAGACAGCCAGGATTCGAACCTGGCTGCCTCTAGTTCCGAATTAAGTGGCTAACCGCTGGGCTATGTGTGTGTACTTGTCACATAGTAGCAAGCCGCGCCTTTTGTCATTTTAGCCACGGAATTCTGTGGCGCATCCAGCAGCCGATGCGCCACAGAAGCACAGAATTCTGTGACGCATCGGCAGCTGGGTGCGCCACAGAATTCCTGACTTAACAGTTTAAGCCCACCGCCGCGCCCGTCCTTCTCTTTCTTTCTCTTCTCTTTCTTTCTCTATCTCTTTGACCGGAGCCACGACAACCGCCACCACCGCCCCCACCGCCCCCACTCGCCGCCGCCGGCCGCCCAACCTGCCCCACTCACCGCACCACTCGACGCCGGCCCCTCCACGCGCTAGGACCGCCACCCGCGCCACGCTCGGACCCGGCCGCGCCGCGAACTCTGCTCCCCGTCCGCCCGCGCAGCACCTCGACGCCGGCGACCTCCACCGCCGTCCGCCCATCCACGCCACGAGGAGCATCTCCACCGCTCATCCGCGCCTCCCTTCCCTCCCCGAGGTTCGCTGCCCCTCTCTCCCTCATCTCCTCCTTCCCCTACATCTAGCTAGCTAGGTGTTTGCTAAAATTCCAAACCCAAGTTAGTGTTAGTTGCTAGGTTAGTATTAGTTGCTAGGTTAGTGTTAGTTGCTAGGGTAGTGTTAGGTTAGATTGGAGATGAAAATTTTGAGTTTTAAGGTGTTTAAACATATGGTCACTGTTTAAACATACCTTTAAAACTGACTTGAATTAAGGTGTTTGAAGTTTTCAAAAAAATATTTTTGAGCTTTATCATGAAGTAATAACATAGTGCAAGAGATCCACGAAGGTACATTGTAAATAGAATCAAGATTTGATAATTTTGTAAGCCTCCAAAGTTGCTACTTTTTAATTGTCTTGAAGATGCATTTTTAGTTGGAATTAACTAATGCATTATTTTGCCAAATGCAGGACATTTAAAAGAAACTCAGCGTGATTTTAGGTGAGATGTGGATGTGGTGATTTGGATGTTGTATGTGTATGTTTGTTGCCGGTCGGCATCTCCGACCGGAGATGTGGATATGTGTGGATGTTGCCGGTCGGAGATGCCGACAACTTTGTGAAATGTCTGCAGGTACCCGAGAGGCCCTTGAGTTTGCCGAAACGTCGATTAACTTCCGTTCCGGCAAATTCGGGTACTCCATATGTCCATTTTTTTAGCAAAGGTCATGCTGAAATTTTTCGTGAATTTTGGCATGACTTTGCTAAAAAATAGGACATATGATTTGTTAAATGTCTGCAGGTACCCCGAGAGGTCCTTGAGTTTGCCGGAACGTCGATTAACTTCCGTTCCGGCAAATTCGGGTACTCCATATGTCCTTTTTTTAGCAAAGGTCATGCCGAAATTTTTCGTGAATTTTGGCATGACTTTGCTAAAAATAGGACATATGGGGTATTGCGACTAATGCATGGGCCGGGGTATCTTAGTACTTAATTAAGCGATTTTTTTCTTATATTTGTTGTACTAACCTTTTGCCTCTTTTTAATGCAGTGCAAACATGTCGGAAGGCGGCCCTTCTAAGCACATGAGCGTCGAAGATCAAGCTAAAGATTTCAACAAGTCATTCTGGGAGGTGTCCCAGCAGATGGAGGAGGAGGTGGAGGCCTGTGAGGACCCCGGATTAATTATCCGAGATACTCGTTATGTTTCCTGCAACAGTCCCATGATCAGTGTGCTGTTGCACATAACTTGAGTTGGTATCACAGAACACCCACAAATACCGAATAATTATACTTACGTGCTTGAAGTGATCAGCTTCAATAAGGTACTTGCAGCGGAATCACCAAATCAACGTGGAGCCCAAGTCATTCGCCTTTACCCTACAGGCAGCTGACTGGGAAGCGCCCTAGTTCGCAAAGACGTCAGTGAACTCCTCCTCGTCGAACTGCTCTTCTCTGGAATCTGGCTAAGACAATAGCCAGGGACGAAACCAATATGAGTACATTTGATTGTACTCGCAAACTACCCCAACAGGAACATGCACTAGTTTTAAATTTTCAAAGACTTTTATTTTTAGGAAAAACCTCACTGAATCTCTATTTAAAAGAAGAAGAGTAGATTTTTAATCCTGTTGAAGACAAAACATTTTGGAAAGTAGTTTTCTCACTAACTTTGTTGAAAAAGGTAAGAAGTATTTTTAAATCTTTTTCCCGAAAATATACCTTCGTTTAAAAAGGTAAGAAAATTTCTTTTAAAACTTTTTCCTCGAAAACCTCTTCTTGCCCTGATACCAAGCACGACGCTACCTCGAACCAACTCATTGGTACAGGTACGAAATACCCATTCCACTTCAACTTCCGTTCAAAACTCAACACTTTTATCAAAACTTGCACATAAGACCCAGCAATTCGTTCCAACTGTCCATATCCGAGGACTCGGCTATTCGAATAGTTTTACCCTCTGCAGAGGTAGTACGCTTTTCCCACACCCATCCGGTCACTCATCGTGTCAGCCACGTCCCGCCATACCAGAGGTATGCGAAGTTGAGTTCCCGGCCATAGCCTGTCCTTTGCTCATGCTAGTATAGGACCCTGCCGCTACGACACTTTCCACCGACACTCAAATCCTCAGAAACTAAGTGTGGGACTCGTAGTTCTGCCCGGCGGACCCAAGGGAGCCCTTCAATCCTCTTCCTCCGACACGCTCATACCGGCTTCCGGTAGACTACAATGAAGAGGACCCAGGTCAGGGGGTAGGTCCTCAGACCATCCCCTCATGGAACGAGGTCATCCTCGTTATTGAGGCATCCAGTACTAACACGAGCAAATTATATGGCTACGCCCTTTTTCCATATGGGGTAAATGTGGTCGCACAGGTTATTGGTTGTTCAGTAAGTACCAGGACACAATGTGCATTTTTCAGAAACAACAACTTTTCCGTTTCACCACCGATATATCGGCATGCCATAAATCATCCAAGGGTTTCCAAAAGGAGTTTTGAATAAACAAAGTTTTTCCCATCCTATAGTTTTATTTAAACAAGCCGATATTCCTACATAGAGTGGCAAAATAGTTTTTCATAAACTTTTGAAAAGGTTTTCACAATCATTTCCAATTTTCATAGCAAAAATACTTTTAATCAAAACTTGGGTGGTTTGTAATCCCACCAAAAGGTTTTTCATAGAAGGCTTTTGAGTAAAACAAATTCATTTAGAAATCATGGTATACCATTGACACCTCTATATCGGGTGTCTCAATAATATACTTGCGTTTTGGAAAAGGGTTTTTCAAATCATAGTTTTAGTGGCAACGCCACATAAAACACTTATGCTCTTAATAAGTAAAACAGATGAATCAAAATAGAGGTATATAGGTGCAAGCTCAGTGAAGTAGCTTGCCTGGCTTCAGCATAACGTCCTTGGTCTTCTTCTCACTGATTAAAGAATAAACTCCGATTCTCCTCCAATAAATCCTCTCCACGGACTACTCCGGTATCGGTATTATCTAGCGTCGCAACAGGGAATAACAACATTCAATAAACCAAACAAAGCCACAAGTGTGCACAAACAATTAATAACACAAGCATCAACTAATTATTCAAGCAACCAATTAGGGTCTACACTCATAAGGGTCTTTTACAACTCAGGGGTCTAACACTTTTACACAAGTAGGCCAAGCAATAGGTAGCAAGGGATGACATGCTACAACATCAGCAGCTAGGAAATGCTACTGATATTCAACATCAATTTTGAAATTCATGCACACAATGATTCTATTAGCACACAACTCCTGAGAGTTAGGAAATCCTAGGAAATACCCATACTAGGGATATTGTTCCCCAATAAAAACTAGCAACACTAGTTTCTTCCTATCAATGACCAACCAGTAGCAAGATGGCATGCTACTGATGATCTAGCAATGCTAACTAAAATCAACACACTAAAGAATTTCTACTAAACAAATTCTATTAACTAGGAGAATCTAGGAGAATACCACTCTAGTACCATTAACACTAGGTGACTAAGTGCAATACTAAACTTTTTCCAAAGTGCTATACTACAAAGCTAACACACTCCTAGTAACTAGTATCACACTTAAACATGCTAGAAATCACAAAAGAGATACTAGCACACCCTATATAACTAAATAAATCTATAAACCATAAATGGCAGAAAAGCATGCCACCTAGTTAAATACACCTAAAATAATCCATAGCTCTAAAAATCACACCAAGCTAGGATTAGGTACTCCTAATCATACAGAAGCTCACACAAGTGGATTCACACCAAAAATCATCACCAAATAATTTACAAAAATCCCTAAATGGCTCTCTGGTCAAATACCAAAGTGGATGCCATTTTATTTAGGAAGATCATTTGCATGAGAGGCAAATTTCTACTGCTAGGTATCACTCAAACCTTTCCAAAACAGTTGAGTTTGCATCAATAGCTATCATAGATAAATAGCTATTGAGTTTTTGGTGAAAAGAAGTACTTCTGGCCTTACATTAATTTTTCCAAACTAATCATCCAAAAGTGTTTCTACCACTTGGATCTGGCTAGGAATATGCTAGGGTACCTCCCTAATTTTTGGTTTGGGCAGAACCTGGGTTTTCCTATTTTATTTTGCAATAAACTGAGAGGACAGAATAGAAAGGCACAGAAAAGAATCAACCTCCAGAAAAAAAAGGAGTTTGGGCCTGATCTGCTCGGATCCGAGCCGAGCCACGGGGACGGCGGCCCATTTAGCGGCCCAACGCGAGCGAAACGGTACGCCGTCTTCGTCTTCCTCGTCAGCACGCTCAGAGCACGCGGCGACAGCAGGGAGCAAGGCGGAGACGGCCTCGGCGACTCCGGCGTTCCTAGGAGAAAAGAAGATGTCCGTGAGATAGCTCGCGACGAGGGGATCTCGGGGGAATGAAAATGGCGTAGGGATAAGATCTGTGCAACCCGCGAGCTTCCCGGCAAGGCGGCGGCCGGAGCGGAAAGGGATGCGGATGACGGCGGCGATCCCGGACTTCCCTCTGCGATTCTTGGCGCAGAGAGGGGGAGTAGAGCACGGCGAAGGTGCTGGTGGTCTGGGATTGGGATGGGGAGCACTCAATCGCCGGCGAGGCGCGTCGGCGGCCTTGGCCGGGGTTCGGGCTCAAAGGAAGAAATGCGAGAGAGGATGTGAGGGGGGAAATGAGTGAGGGGGGGTGAGGGAGCAGAGGGGAGAGGGCTTCTTATCGTCTCGCAGGGCAGCAGAGAGGGGCGGGGTACAGACGGTGTCGACACCCGCGGGGAGAACACGGCGACGATGGGGTGAGGAACACGGCGTCTGTGCTCTGCCGCGTCGCTGCAACAGGGTGATGGGGGACAGGAGCGAGCAGAGGTGAGCGGCATGGAGAGGTCTTATCTCCTCCAGGGCGAGGCCTGCGTCAGGGGCGAGGCACACGGCGAGCTCGGGAGCACGCCACCGTGCCGTGCTGCCATGGAGTGACAGAGGTCAACGGAGGTTTTGCAAAACGCCCCCTAACTCTTTTTCTCTTCTCACAGACAGGTCCTCGGCTAAAAAGAAATCCTTTATTTCTATTTTGAAACCAGTAGGGTTTCCAGGATTTATTTGAGGGGTTTAAACATTTTACAAAAATCAGAGAAAATTCATGTAGCCTCCCCTATATATGAGGAAGCTCCACAAAAATTGGTTTTACAAAATAAAATGTTTTGCTCCATTTTTGTTCATAGGATTTAAATAAACTATTTTTGGAAATGAATAATTTGGTAATCCTTTAATAATTAAAACCAGAGATAAAATAGTTTGTAGAACCTTTGGAGCTTTCTTGAAAAAAATAAGATACTTAAAATAAGTTTTATTTTCATAAAGAAAACATTTGTTTTGAGGAAATAGAGAAATTGGGAGGGAAATTATTTATGAAGATCATTTTAACCCATGACCTTCATTTCTTTTTAATAAAAGAGAGGAGGGGTTTGTTTTAAATCAACAAGTAGGGTTACTAGAGGAGGGAGTGATATGAAATGGAGAGAATTATCATTTCATCCCCTTCTCTAGAATTTTGATAAAGAAAGTATAAGGGTTTTCATAAAACAGAGGAATAGATAAGGAGGGAGTGTTATTGAAACCATCTCCCTAAATTTTAGGATTTTAACTTGGGGTGCCTAATTGTAGAGGATTTATTCCTCTTCAAGTCACCCTCCAAGTTTGGTGGCCAAGGGTGTCCTAAAGTGGTAACAACTCCACTGAGGAATTATACTCACAAGAGAATCACACACAGCAGCAAATTCACAGCAGTAGCAACAGCACCAAAATACCAATCAACACAACAATATCCACAATTCAATCAAGCCACACACTTCAAACTACAAGAATAAATCACACACCTTTTTCCATAACTAACAATGCTATTTTGTAAAGATGGTCACACTCAATTATGACAAGATGTGGTTTAAGGGGTATATCAACCCTTAACTTAATAGTTTTCAAAATGGTTTGATAAAAGGGAAAAGAGGTGAGGTAATATATTCCCCACTAGTATTTCTTTTAAAACAGAGTTGAAACATTGGGGATTATAAAGATGAGAATTTTGAATTGTCAAGGTTGGAGGAAGGTTAGGAGATCACAGAAAGTTCTCCATATTTGAAATCATGAAACTTTTGGAAATACTTTTACTGTCTCAAATTAAAGAGCATTTTATTTGTTGCTAGAACCAAATCATTTTTGAAATAAACTTTTGGCCAACTTAAGAATGGATAAGACATATGGAATATTTTCTTGTCATAACATGGTCACCAGTGTTGTAAATATATTTTTACCTAGGTGGATGTCTTGAGTTGACATCTACTAATCAAACAATCGCATCAACAAGTTGCACAAGGTCAACAGAACAATTTAAAAGAAAACACAATCATTTGTGAAACAAGTCAAAAAGTTTTTGTTGGTTCTGAAATTTGGGTCTTGTTTACCCTTGTTATAAATTTGGGACGTTACAGATCCTTCCCCCCTTAAAATAAATCTCGTCCTCGAGATTTGCCCGGGGGTACAGGAGAGATACGAGAGCAAAATAATTTATTTTAGAAAGGTCGTATATTCACTTTCGTGTATACACGGGTTTTGAAAAACAACAGGGTTTTTCTTCAAAATACCCCTAGCTGTGCCACCAATAATTGGCTCAAGGACACAGTGGGTCTGATTTATACGAGGAATTATTTTTGCCGGGGTTTTTACAGAAAAAGCGAGGGATAAAGGATAGAGGAACACGGGGGGGTTAACTGCTGACTCACTGACATGTGGGCCCGGGGCCCACTTGGCGGTCTCTCCTCCTTTTCTCCTCCTCTTCTTCATCCTTGCTCGCCCTTGCTCGGTACTTGCTCCATTTTCAGTGCGCAGGGCACTCACCCGCGGTACTGCTGCGCGTGCTGTCCGTCGATGCAGCGGCAGACACGGCTTTGGGGACACGATGCCTAGGTGGTTTCGCGCCATTAAGGCGAGTACAGCTCGCGATTCCTCCACTTTCCCGCGCAGTGCGGTGTCGAGGAGCGGCGTCCGAGCTCGGCTTATAAACTAGCGACCTCAGAAAAACATTTCTTCCATCGCGTCGTCACCATGGGCTTCATTACCGATTTCTTCAGAGCCTATGTTGATGCGATGGAGGATGCGGGCTTCCTCGAGGGCTGCTTCGTCTTCGTGCTCTTCGTGTTCTCGATTTTGACGGTGTTCAGCCTGCTGTTCGGCAGTGGTGCTCCTAGCCGTGGCCTTGTGCCATTGGTGGTCTAGCGCGGGGGCTGGTGCTGCGACAGTGGCGCCTGCTGCGCTAGAGGAGCCAGATGCGGCGGAGGAGCGCACGGTGGAGGAGCTTGCGGCGGTGGAGGAGGTGGTAGACCTTCCGGCTGGAGGTGAGCAGGCTGCTCGAGCTGTCTGCCGCCGTCGGGCGGCGCGTGACTCGGCTCTGAGTGAGCCAGGCTCATCCTCTGGTGGCATCGGGGAGTTCGAGAGAGATTAGGAATCTCTAGGTGCCGTTGCATCAGTGCTGGCAGTGTTGTTTGTAGGAGTAGAACTTGTATCCTCTGTTCCTTTCTGAATTTCTCGCTTCTGTACTGCAATCCGTGATTGTATTGATCTTGCCTTTGCTGATAACCCGGGACAAGGTGTGCCTTGTCGAAATCTTCTTGGTTGTCACAACTCTGGTCTTGCGGCACAGATAGGATGCAGAAGTACTAGAATAAACTTGTTTTGGCGAGAAAATATATTTTTAGAGAAAATAACACTGCAGTATATGGTCTCAACCATTTGCAGTGGTAGCATACATTTCAACCATATAGGTTGAACACAACAATTAGGAACATCCTACAAGATGCCCTTCTGTGTTCCAGCGAGCATTTACACTTCGCAAGCATTTTAAGGCCTGCGAGGTTCACATCTCGTGGAGGGCTCGGGCCCCTTTCTTTAACATGCAGAAAGCACAAGGTTCATATTGGGTGAGGAACCTTGGGGAGATTGCATGTAGGAGAACACACACAAAAATAATTTGCATACTACAAAATAGTCCCATTCAAAGTTTGCATTAATTCACAGGGGTATGCGTCTGGGGTCACATACGGTTCCTGGTTTTAAGTGATCTGTGGTTTCTTTTTTTTTAACTTTTAACTGAAAAAAAAACAGCATGACATTCCATCAGATGTCAACCAAGTGGTTAACAAGATGATAAGAACACCAAGTTTTTATTTCGGGCTGATTCGATATCAGCCGAGGAACAGACAACAACCTTGCATTACAAGAAACACGAGAAAAACAAGCAACAAACCAACAACAGACTAACAACGGGTTGCTCCACACACGCAAACACACAAGCGCGGTCAGGCTAACTAAACCTGGGTTCTACTCTGCCTGAGAGGTTCTAGGAGTCGGTGAAGCGTGACCGAGACAAAGAGTGGTGTCCACATCTCTGTCTTCCAAGGGGTGGGGATCTACAGGCACGCCTTCGAGGACTACGCCTGGTTCTTGGGGTGGCTGCTGAACTCGGGCGAGAGCTTGTGTCACCGATGCGTCAATGCTGTGGTCCAGCAATTCATCTAGGACCGACTGTCTTGCATCCTGAGCTTGCCCACGGTGGGAAGTGGGTAGGTTCCTTGCTCGACCCAGTTCCCGGCGGGCACGAGCAAGGTGGCGCCTTGTGGTCATGAGTTCCTCCATCAGGGTGTGACTGAATCTTGTCATTGCAGCTCCATAGGTGACCAGGGTGATTACGGCAGGGTCAGCTTCCTGTCCCATGGAAGCTTGGAAAGCCTCCGCAACATGCTCAGGTATGGCTGGGAGGAAGTGGAAAGCTCGGCTTACCGCCATTGCCGGTTCTGAGTACCGGAGACGGACGAGTCCTTCCCAGGCTGCTACCTGGAGGGCTAGATCTAGGGTAGGCATGCTCTTACCCTGGATCAAGTAAGTCGGACTGATGCCCAATAGGCACGAGCCGATATGCACCTCGACTTGGAATTCATTCCCGGCGAGCGGGAGAGAGTTCTCGAACACCACATATCGAGGACGGGCAGGCCGACCAAGAATGTGGCAGACGGCCTTCCAAAGCATCAGCGGAAACCCACTATGCTCCTCGGCAGTGGTTTCCATGATAACTCTGAGGTTTGCCATGGGTTCTTTGGATCTGGATGAAGGATAAGAACACGGGATTCTTGCCTCAGGAGATTTGGGTCGCTAAGGGTGGTGAGTGGGGATAGATGGCAGATGGAACGGGGCCTTTTATAAGCTAGGTGTGTCGGCTCCTTTCTGGGGAAGAACCCGGGGAGCGTCACTCGTGTGTGGGGACAAGCCCTACTGCACTCTACTGTGAACCGACGCCTGGCCATGCCGGTTAGGCAGGGAGGGGTCAGATCCGCGGACTCACTGTAAGGGAGCGTCACAAACAAACAACAAGCACACAGGGTACATTTAGTACCAATGGACGCCTAATACTCGTAGCAATCGGGTAGTATGGCTAAAGTTCCTATCATAAGCTGTTCCTATGGGTCTTGGTTAGACAGGGGTGCTGAAATCTTCAGTTCGTCGCCTTAGTCTTCAACTGGAGACACTGAGATTGTCGAAGTAGCCACTTGAGTAGAATTGCTGAGGTTGAGCTGAGGTCTTCAGAGATCTCTTGATTTGGTTGATGTCGATGATCTTGGCATTTGTAGACCAATGAACTTGATGTTGAATGTTGAGTAATTGAGATGGTTGCTTCTTCTTTGTAGGTGCTAGCTAATTAGGTCTCTCTTTGGGTTCATCGTCAAGTATTTTGAACAGGTAAGAAAGAGTAGAGAAACCTTTAGTAAAATTTAAAATAGAAAGGTAAGATTCAGAGGTAAATAGAGAAGACGAGAAGAGCGGGAGCCATTCTTGGACTTCCCTAGATAAGGATATATTTTTGGTGTGAATATTTTTTTAACAAAATATTCTCTTCCTAACTAACGTCCATGCTAACTAAGGTCTGTTACAGTCAGGATGGCTCTGATACCAAGTCTGTGAGGACCCCGGATTAATTATCCGAGATACTCGTTATGTTTCCTGCAACAGTCCCATGATCAGTGTGCTGTTGCACATAACTTGAGTTGGTATCACAGAACACCCACAAATACCGAATAATTATACTTACGTGCTTGAAGTGATCAGCTTCAATAAGGTACTTGCAGCGGAATCACCAAATCAACGTGGAGCCCAAGTCATTCGCCTTTACCCTACAGGCAGCTGACTGGGAAGCGCCCTAGTTCGCAAAGACGTCAGTGAACTCCTCCTCGTCGAACTGCTCTTCTCTGGAATCTGGCTAAGACAATAGCCAGGGACGAAACCAATATGAGTACATTTGATTGTACTCGCAAACTACCCCAACAGGAACATGCACTAGTTTTAAATTTTCAAAGACTTTTATTTTTAGGAAAAACCTCACTGAATCTCTATTTAAAAGAAGAAGAGTAGATTTTTAATCCTGTTGAAGACAAAACATTTTGGAAAGTAGTTTTCTCACTAACTTTGTTGAAAAAGGTAAGAAGTATTTTTAAATCTTTTTCCCGAAAATATACCTTCGTTTAAAAAGGTAAGAAATTCTTTTAAAACTTTTTCCTCGAAAACCTCTTCTTGCCCTGATACCAAGCCGACGCTACCTCGAACCAACTCATTGGTACAGGTACGAAATACCCATTCCACTTCAACTTCCGTTCAAAACTCAACACTTTATCAAAACTTGCACATAAGACCCAGCAATTCGTTCCAACTGTCCATATCCGAGGACTCGGCTATTCGAATAGTTTTACCCTCTGCAGAGGTAGTACGCTTTTCCCACACCCATCCGGTCACTCATCGTGTCAGCCACGTCCCGCCATACCAGAGGTATGCGAAGTTGAGTTCCCGGCCATAGCCTGTCCTTTGCTCATGCTAGTATAGGACCCTGCCGCTACGACACTTTCCACCGACACTCAAATCCTCAGAAACTAAGTGTGGGGACTCGTAGTTCTGCCCGGCGGACCCAAGGGAGCCCTTCAATCCTCTTCCTCCGACACGCTCATACCGGCTTCCGGTAGACTACAATGAAGAGGACCCAGGTCAGGGGGTAGGTCCTCAGACCATCCCCTCATGGAACGAGGTCATCCTCGTTATTGAGGCATCCAGTACTAACACGAGCAAATTATATGGCTACGCCCTTTTTCCATATGGGGTAAATGTGGTCGCACAGGTTATTGGTTGTTCAGTAAGTACCAGGACACAATGTGCATTTTTCAGAAACAACAACTTTTCCGTTTCACCACCGATATATCGGCATGCCATAAATCATCCAAGGGTTTCCAAAAGGAGTTTTGAATAAACAAAGTTTTTCCCATCCTATAGTTTTATTTAAACAAGCCGATATTCCTACATAGAGTGGCAAAATAGTTTTTCATAAACTTTTGAAAAGGTTTTCACAATCATTTCCAATTTTCATAGCAAAAATACTTTTAATCAAAACTTGGGTGGTTTGTAATCCCACCAAAAGGTTTTTCATAGAAGGCTTTTGAGTAAAACAAATTCATTTAGAAATCATGGTATACCATTGACACCTCTATATCGGGTGTCTCAATAATATACTTGCGTTTTGGAAAAGGGTTTTTCAAATCATAGTTTTAGTGGCAACGCCACATAAAACACTTATGCTCTTAATAAGTAAAACAGATGAATCAAAATAGAGGTATATAGGTGCAAGCTCAGTGAAGTAGCTTGCCTGGCTTCAGCATAACGTCCTTGGTCTTCTTCTCACTGATTAAAGAATTAAACTCCGATGCTCCTCCAATAAATCCTCTCCACGGACTACTCCGGTATCGGTATTATCTAGCGTCGCAACAGGGAATAACAACATTCAATAAACCAAACAAAGCCACAAGTGTTGCACAAACAATTAATAACCACAAGCATCAACTAATTATTCAAGCAACCAATTAGGGTCTACACTCGTAAGGGTCTTTTACAACTCAGGGGTCTAACACTTCGACACAAGCTAGGCCAAGCAATAGGTAGCAAAAGGGATGACATGCTACAACATCAGCAGCTAGGAAATGCTACTGATATTTCAACATCAATTTTGAAATTCATGCACACAAACGATTCTATTAGCACACAACTCCTGAGAGTTAGGAATTCCTAGGAAATACCCATACTAGGGATATTGTTCCCCAATAAAATCTAGCAACACTAGTTTCTTCCTAGCAAGTGATCCAACCAGTAGCAAGATGGCATGCTACTGATGATCTAGCAAGGCTAACTAAAATCTCAACACACTAAAGAACTTCTACTAGAATAAATCCTATTAACTAGGAGAATCTAGGAGAATACCACTCTAGTACCATTAACACTAGGTGACTAAGTGCAATACTAAACTTTTTCCAAAGTGCTATACTACAAAGCTAACACACTCCTAGTAACTAGTATCACACTTAAACATGCTAGAAATCACAAAAGAGATACTAGCACACCCTATATAACTAAATAAATCTATAAACCATAAATGGCAGAAAAGCATGCCACCTAGTTAAATACACCTAAAATAATCCATAGCTCTAAAAATCACACCAAGCTAGGATTAGGTACTCCTAATCATACAGAAGCTCACACAAGTGGATTCACACCAAAAATCATCACCAAATAATTTACAAAAATCCCTAAATGGCTCTCTGGTCAAATACCAAAGTGGATGCCATTTTATTTAGGAAGATCATTTGCATGAGAGGCAAATTTCTACTGCTAGGTATCACTCAAACCTTTCCAAAACAGTTGAGTTTGCATCAATAGCTATCATAGATAAACAGCTATTGAGTTTTTGGTGAAAAGAAGTACTTCTGGCCTTACATTCAATTTTTCCAAACTAATCATCCAAAAGTGTTTCTACCACTTGGATCTGGCTAGGAATATGCTAGGGTACCTCCCTAATTTTTGGTTTGGGCAGAACCTGGGTTTTCCTATTTTATTTTGCAATAAACTGAGAGGACAGAATAGAAAGGCACAGAAAAGAATCAACCTCCAGAAAAAAAAGGAGTTTGGGCCTGATCTGCTCGGATCCGAGCCGAGCCACGGGGACGGCGGCCCATTTAGCGGCCCAACGCGAGCGAAACGGTACGCCGTCTTCGTCTTCCTCGTCAGCACGCTCAGAGCACGCGGCGACAGCAGGGAGCAAGGCGGAGACGGCCTCGGCGACTCCGGCGTTCCTAGGAGAAAAGAAGATGTCCGTGAGATAGCTCGCGACGAGGGGATCTCGGGGGAATGAAAATGGCGTAGGGATAAGATCTGTGCAACCCGCGAGCTTCCCGGCAAGGCGGCGGCCGGAGCGGAAAGGGATGCGGATGACGGCGGCGATCCCGGACTTCCCTCTGCGATTCTTGGCGCAGAGAGGGGGAGTAGAGCACGGCGAAGGTGCTGGTGGTCTGGGATTGGGATGGGGAGCACTCAATCGCCGGCGAGGCGCGTCGGCGGCCTTGGCCGGGGTTCGGGCTCAAAGGAAGAAATGCGAGAGAGGATGTGAGGGGGGGAAATGAGTGAGGGGGGGTGAGGGAGCAGAGGGGAGAGGGCTTCTTATCGTCTCGCAGGGCAGCAGAGAGGGGCGGGGTACAGACGGTGTCGACACCCGCGGGGAGAACACGGCGACGATGGGGTGAGGAACACGGCGTCTGTGCTCTGCCGCGTCGCTGCAACAGGGTGATGGGGGACAGGAGCGAGCAGAGGTGAGCGGCATGGAGAGGTCTTATCTCCTCCAGGGCGAGGCCTGCGTCAGGGGCGAGGCACACGGCGAGCTCGGGAGCACGCCACCGTGCCGTGCTGCCATGGAGTGACAGAGGTCAACGGAGGTTTTGCAAAACGCCCCCTAACTCTTTTTCTCTTCTCACAGACAGGTCCTCGGCTAAAAAGAAATCCTTTATTTCTATTTTGAAACCAGTAGGGTTTCCAGGATTTATTTGAGGGGTTTAAACATTTTACAAAAATCAGAGAAAATTCATGTAGCCTCCCCTATATATGAGGAAGCTCCACAAAAATTGGTTTTACAAAATAAAATGTTTTGCTCCATTTTTGTTCATAGGATTTAAATAAACTATTTTTGGAAATGAATAATTTGGTAATCCTTTAATAATTAAAACCAGAGATAAAATAGTTTGTAGAACCTTTGGAGCTTTCTTGAAAAAAATAAGATACTTAAAATAAGTTTTATTTTCATAAAGAAAACATTTGTTTTGAGGAAATAGAGAAATTGGGAGGGAAATTATTTATGAAGATCATTTTAACCCATGACCTTCATTTCTTTTTAATAAAAGAGAGGAGGGGTTTGTTTTAAATCAACAAGTAGGGTTACTAGAGGAGGGAGTGATATGAAATGGAGAGAATTATCATTTCATCCCCTTCTCTAGAATTTTGATAAAGAAAGTATAAGGGTTTTCATAAAACAGAGGAATAGATAAGGAGGGAGTGTTATTGAAACCATCTCCCTAAATTTTAGGATTTTAACTTGGGGTGCCTAATTGTAGAGGATTTATTCCTCTTCAAGTCACCCTCCAAGTTTGGTGGCCAAGGGTGTCCTAAAGTGGTAACAACTCCACTGAGGAATTATACTCACAAGAGAATCACACACAGCAGCAAATTCACAGCAGTAGCAACAGCACCAAAATACCAATCAACACAACAATATCCACAATTCAATCAAGCCACACACTTCAAACTACAAGAATAAATCACACACCTTTTTCCATAACTAACAATGCTATTTTGTAAAGATGGTCACACTCAATTATGACAAGATGTGGTTTAAGGGGTATATCAACCCTTAACTTAATAGTTTTCAAAATGGTTTGATAAAAGGGAAAAGAGGTGAGGTAATATATTCCCCACTAGTATTTCTTTTAAAACAGAGTTGAAACATTGGGGATTATAAAGATGAGAATTTTGAATTGTCAAGGTTGGAGGAAGGTTAGGAGATCACAGAAAGTTCTCCATATTTGAAATCATGAAACTTTTGGAAATACTTTTACTGTCTCAAATTAAAGAGCATTTTATTTGTTGCTAGAACCAAATCATTTTTGAAATAAACTTTTGGCCAACTTAAGAATGGATAAGACATATGGAATATTTTCTTGTCATAACATGGTCACCAGTGTTGTAAATATATTTTTACCTAGGTGGATGTCTTGAGTTGACATCTACTAATCAAACAATCGCATCAACAAGTTGCACAAGGTCAACAGAACAATTTAAAAGAAAACACAATCATTTGTGAAACAAGTCAAAAAGTTTTTGTTGGTTCTGAAATTTGGGTCTTGTTTACCCTTGTTATAAATTTGGGACGTTACAAGGCCGCCGAGAATGAGCAAGAGGACCGGGTGGAGGACGCCGAAACCACAGATGGAGCTGCTAGTGCCGGTCAGGAGGATGACACCAGCACCACTGATGGTGGCGACAAACACAGATGCTGCTACCGATAGCAACCCGACCGCTAAGCGGAAGAAGCCAAGGAAGGATCGGACACCGCAAGCGCTCGACAATGTCACACACGTGTTCACCAAGGTCACGCCATGTGGCCTACCAGTGGAGCCGGAAAAGCATGCCAAAGGGTACAGCATGCAACTAGGGTGCATCGTCCGGGAAAGCATGTCGATCAACACGAAGGACCTCAGAAGCAAGGGCAATGAGGCTTTGGTCGAAAACCTCCTCACGAAACTTCACCAACGATACACGTTCCCGCTTCCGTTGAACAAAAAGGTTGACAGTTTAGCCATCACGAAGATGAGCACCGCCTTGAGCAGCTGGAAATTTCGGGTGAAGAAGAAGATCAATAAGGGTGAAAGCTGGGAGGAGATAAGTGCCAAAGAACCGACGCTCGACAAAGAAGAGTTCGAGATATTCAAGGAGTCCTTAAAGTCTGAGGAGGCTAAAAAATGGACCGAGTGGGGTAAGTCTATGCGGGAGCTGAACATAGGTAACCACCGTTTGGGAAGCGGCGGTTACCGAGGAAAACAACCCGTTTGGGAAAAGGAGGATGCCATTGTTGCAAAAATGGGAAAAGAGAACATGTGGCACAAAATCACGGACGAGCAAGTGAGGAACTTTGTCCGGTCCCCCTACTATCTGAACGAGGCGGGGGAATTCGTTACCGACGATGACGATGTGAGGACATTCGAGAAATTACCGGTAAGGAATTTAATTTCCGCGGATATCTCAAATTCCATTGCGTTGATCTAATTAGATAACGAAGTCATATATTTCTACATGGGTTCACCTTAATTTAATTTGTCTGCAGGAGGATGAGTTGAAGGATGGCCCGTCGTCCCAGGAGTCGACGGAGCCGTGGGACACGACTTTCAACAGGGCGACGAACGCTTACAAGGATAGGGACAAGTCGAAGCCGCCGACGTCAGCTGGTCGTGTGTCCGGCTTTGGTACGAGCATGAAGTTCGTAGAGTACTACTCATCTGACCCGGAGAAGAGAAAGGAGAGGAGGAAGATGAAGAGGGATAATACCGCCGAGGTTGTGGAGCTAAGGAAGAAGGTGGAGTCACTAGAGAAGCAAAAAGTGGACTCCAGTACAGTGGACAAGTTAGTGGACGAGAGGATCCGGACGCTCATACCCCCTGGGTTGTTTGAGGGGTTAGCTGCTTGGAATGCAGGAGGTCAACAAGGGCCCATACACGTGCCCAGCTTCAGCGGCAGCAACTCAACCATGAACCAGGCCGTGTCGCCAGACCTGGTGACCCCACCCAACGCCACCCTGGAGCCGCCGGTCCCTTTTGTCGCACCGACACCCCCTCCCGCGAAAGATACCGAGGCGCCACCACCCGAACGGTCGGAGGAGAATGTTAGGCCGGCCGCCGGCACCGGCGCCCTTGTCTCAGCATTAGCCGAGATCAACGCCATCGACAAGGTAACTAATTAATTACTTAGTCCGCATCATTTTCTATAACTCTGCCTTTTATGACTGCCACCTCATGATGCCCAACATTTGTTCACAAAAGGACACGCCTTGCATACTCCTGCATAGGATGGTACCCGACGGCAAGTTGAAGGAAGTTGCTGAGGGCATGCTCATACAACCATTGTGCCGTGATATGCACAACAATAGAATGAGCGAGGCCGTGATGAGGGTCAGGGTGACTGAGGTAGTGCCTGAGTTTAGTGGCATCGACCCCCCCATGCAACCTCCGGGAGCCGAGAAACACATGCTCCTTGGAAATTGCCCCAAGTGGGTCCTAGAATGGCCGAAGACCCAAATTCGTCTTGGGGGGTTAAGGCGCCGCTCCACCGGCGCCACCTCTAAACCCCGGAAGTCGATCGGTCGGCCCTCGAAGCCGCCACGAAAACCTGTTGAGAAGGAACCGGCGCCACAAGCAGCAGTTGCCACCACCCGGAAGGAACCGCCGGTCGTTGCCACCACCAGCCGCCACCAAAGACTGTTGGGAATGTCTGTACCGCAACAGCCGTCCGAAGCCAAAGACGTTGCACCTCAACTTGATGGCAACGACGATGATGATGAAAATATCGACGTCGATGGCTTCCTCAACACGGGCGCGAGCAAAGATTTGTACATGCCTGCTATGGATGAGGAACCACCCTTCCGCGCTCACGGTGATCAACCTGGTCGTCGCACTACATGCCAGCGCCTGATTTTTTCTCAAAACACGCCTCCGGAAGCCGGCGATCAAGCTCCAGACAAACCAGGTAACATTTTCAGTCCTGGCACACTGACACGGACGGTTTGCGCGGGCACCCTCACCATCCCCAGAGAAGATCAAGAAGTCTAAGAAGAGATGTAGGCAAGGCACCTCTACGAGCCAGCCAGCTCCTAAGGTTATCGGGGTCATGAAGACATGACATCACCCCGTGCGGATAGCTTGACCCGAGTTCATGTAGCTGGTAAACCGTTGCTGCCTCCGGAGCTGCTCTGCCTCGCAAAAGGACCCATGCTCTCTTTGCATGAAGCTATCTTGATGATGGAAGGCCTGCTTCTTAAAGACAAGAATCCAAATTACCCGGTGTTGACGGTCCGGGTACCAAAGAACGTGGACTTCGTTACTGAAGCCCCCGCCGATCTGTTCTTCATAGCGTTCGAGGACGTCTTCAACCTGTTTCACTCTAGACGGCTGGACTATAACTTGGTCCGCCTATACGCGATCAATATGGCGATGAAGATCCAGAGAGATGTTGCCCCGTACGTCACGGTAGTGGATCCCTGCTACATGCGTGACAGTCAGCTGGTGGAAGGATCAACGACACGGGATAAGTCCATGGAGTACCTGAAGAGGTTCATGCTGAACTACAAGAGGAAGAACAACCTTCTTCTACTTTCTTTCCCGAGTAAGTACACATCCGCTCGCCGCCGTCGTATCTTATGCTTTCTTATAGATTTCTTCCGTTGTTGATCCTTTCCACTGCATTTTTTCTGACTAGGGACAAGTACTGCATACTCATCATCCTAAACCCGAGGTGGTCCATTACCACTTATTTGGACACGGGGAGTTCGAGCAATAAGAAAGACTACCAAAATAAAGGGTGTTCTCGATGAGGCTCTCGAGGGCTACGCCCACAAGGGAGGCCACTTCGAACAAGGACAGACGAACGGGGAATGTTTCACGTTGAGCAACAAACACTGGTTCAGGCATGGGACCCAGTTCGATTGCATGAAGCAGAAGCATGGCAGCGTGAAGGATGCCTTCTACGTCCTCCATCTCATGAAAGGGTTTGTCCGGGATGCACTGAAAAGAAAGTTGCCATCTAGTATCCGAGAATGGACCAAAAATGCAGGGAAAATCGCCGAGGATAAGCTTAGAGAAGACTTTCATCTCATCCAGATGGAGTTGTCGCGAATCATCTACGACGATGTTGTGACAGCAAAGGGGACCTTCAACAAAGCCAGTGGTAGGATAAATCATGCATACTCGCAATAAATGTTTCTTTATTTTCTTTACTATAGACTTATCATACTCAAACTATTTATATTATTAACCAATATATACCTATATTGACACTGCACAAATATTGACATGGTTACAAATATGAACACTAATACATGGTTGTATCCATTTCCAGGGTTGCATCAAAGGCAAATCGAAGAACACCTAGCTCTTCAAAATGACAGCCGGACGTGGACGACGAAAGACGGCTACAAACCGTTCCCGGCGCCGCTCAACAAGAAGACTCCTTGATCAGCAGGACGTGCACGTGTACTCTGTTTGATCCTAGTTTAGGCGGTCGCGAAAACTTCATTTATACTAAGACTCGTGTGAACTTTTGTACCAGTTAATTGTCACTATATATGTATGTATCTCGGGCTCTAAGTGATGTGATGACATATTTATCTGTCTGTTTTAATACCGTGTCAAAATATATTACTGTTTCTATTATTTTCTGTATAAATACTGTAATATACATGTATTATTGTCAAATTAATACAACAAATAATCGATAATACAACAAATAATCGATAATTCAGCAAATAATTTAGTGGCGCATGGTAAATAAGTTTGTGGCGCACCATATTCTGTGGCACGAAGCAAGTGCGCCACAGCTAAATTATAGTCAAATTCATCAACGCATGGACTAATATTTCTGTGGCGCATGAGCAATATTTCTGTGGCGCGTGCTGGAAGTGCGCCACAGAATTTTCTACTTTCTGTGGCGCACGGAATAATATTTTTGTGGCGAGCATTCTGTGGCGCACCCACCATGCGCCACAGAAAGCTATTTTGGTGCGCCACAGAAAGGCACTTCCCTACTAGTGATTGGAGCAAGTATTAGTGTCATTCCATATTCTCTTTATCTTGAAATCAAGCCTGATATTGATCCTATCATTATGGAAGAGACAGGTATGACAATTCAACTTGCTAATAAAGATTATATTAGTCCATTTGGAATTGTTAGAGATGTTGAAGTATTGGTTGGCAAAATAAAATATCCTGCTGATTTTATTGTGCTTGGTTGTCCTCAAGATTCTTTTGTCCTATCATTTTTGGTAGACCTTTCTTAAACACTGTTGGTGCTGAAATTAATTTGCCTAAAGAGAAAGTGTTTATTAAATGTGCTGGTGAAAAACTTGAGTTCAACTTTTCCAAATTTGCTGATAAACATGTTGTGAAAGAGCCAATTCTGAAGATATAATTGAAACTCTTGCACATATAGCTGTAGCTTCAACAGATGTTGTAGAACGTTATATGCTTAATCAAGATGAACCATTTAATGATGAGGAAAAGGATGCTTTAGAACAAATATTATGGCAACAACCACCACAATTACAATTGCATATCCCACCTGATAATTTAGGAGTGCTACCACCACCTAAAGGGGATCCTAGCTTTGAATTAAACCTTTGCCTACAAATCTGAAATATGCATATTTGGATGAGAAGAGCATATATCCTGTCATTATTAGTGCTAACCTTTCAGCTGAAGAAGAAGAGAAATTACTTGATGTGCTTAAAGCTCACCGACCAGCCATTGGATACTCTCTTGATGATCTTAAAGGTATAAGCCCAGCTCTATGTATGCATAAAATTAATTTGGAAGAGGATGCAAAACCTGTTGTTGATTATCAACGCCGTCTCCATCCAAAAATGAAGAAGTGGTAAGGAAAGAGGTAATAAGACTTATTGAAGCTGGTATCATTTATCCCATAGCTGATAGTAAGTGGGTTAGTCCAGTTCATTGTGTTCCTAAAAAGGGTGGAATGACTGTTGTTCCAAATGATGAGGATGAACTTGTGGCTCAACGTACTGTTGTTGGTTATAGGATGTGTATTGATTTCAGGAAGTTAAATAAAGCAACTCGTAAAGATCATTACCCATTGCCATTTATTGATCAAATGTTAGAAAGGTTATCTAAACACTCTCACTTTTGCTATTTAGATGGTTATTCAGGTTTCTCACAAATTCCTGTCCATAAGGATGATCAAGAAAAGACCACTTTTACTTGCCCATATGGTACATTTGCTTATAGGAGAATGCCATTCGGTTATGTAATGCTCCTGCTACTTTTCAAAGATGCATGAATGCTATATTTGCTGATTATATTGAAAAGATAATGGAAGTTTTATGGATGATTTTTCTGTGTATGGTACTTCCTTCGATAATTGCTTGTTCAACCTTAACAAAGTTTTGCAGCGTTGTGAAGACCAACACTTAGTTTTAACTGGGAGAAGTGTCACTTCATGGTTACTGAAGGTATTGTTCTTGGGCATAAGATTTCTGGAAAGGAATAGAAGTTGACCCAGCAAAGATAGAAGCTATTGAAAAGCTGCCATACCCAAGGGACATCAAAGGTATAAGAAGTTTTCTTGGGCATGCAGGTTTTTACCGTAGGTTTATTAAAGATTTCTCCAAAATATCAAAACCCTAACCAATCTTTTGCAAAAGGATGTTCCTTTCTCTTTTAATGATGATTGCATTGAGTCCTTTAATATTTTGAAGAATGCTTTAATAAGTGCTCCTATTATTCAACCTCCTGATTGGAAATTGCCTTTTGAAATTATGTGTGATGCTAGTGATTATGCAGTTGGGGCTGTTTTGGGCCAACGTGTTGATAAGAAACTGAATGTTATTTATTATGCTAGTAGAACACTTGATGCTGCTCAAAGGAATTATGCACAACTGAAAAAGAATTTTTAGCAGTGCTATTTGCTTGTGACAAGTTTAGACCTTATATTACTGATTCGAAAGTCACATTGCATACTGATCATTCTGCCATTAAATACTTAATGCATAAGAAAGATGCTAAGCCTAGATTAATAAGATGGGTACTTCTATTGCAAGAATTTGATTTACACATTGTTGATAGGAAAGGGGAAGATAATCAAGTAGCTGATCATCTTTCTAGAATGGAAAATATACCTGATGATCCTATTCCTATTAATGATAGCTTTGTTAATGAACAACTTGCAATTGTTAATGTTTCTAGTGCTAAAGTTGCATCCATGGTTTGCCAACTATGCAAATTTTATTGTTGGTAAAGTTTTACCTCCACACTTCACTTTTCAACAAAGAAAGAAATTCTTTTATGATCTTAGACATTATTTTTGGGATGATCCTTTCCTTTATAAGAAAAGTGTGGATGGTATTATTAGACGTTGTGTACCTGAGCATGAACAACAGGCTATTATAAGAGATTGTCATGACAGTCCTATGGAGGGCATCATGCAGGAGATCGTACAGGTGCAAAGGTATTACAATCTGGTTTCTATTGGCCTACTTTATTTAAGGATTGTGCTGAATATGTTAAATCTTGTGATAAATGTCAAAGAGTAGGAAATATTGGTAGGAGAAATGAAATGCCTATGAATTATTCTTTGCCACTTGAGCCATTTGATGTTGGGGTTTTGACTTTATGGGCCTTTCCCAGAGTCAAAGACAAAGCATACTCATATTTTGGTTGCAGTGGATTATGTTACAAAGTGGGTGGAAGCAATTCCAACCAAAGTGCAGATCATGCCACAGCAATGACGATGCTCAAGGACATCATTTTCCCCAGGTTTGGTGTTCCTAGGTTTTTAATTACTGATGGTGGTTCTCATTTCTTGCATGGTATTCTTAGAAAAACATTGGCAAAATATGATGTTAACCATAGAATTGCATCTCCCTATCATCCTCAAACAAGTGGACAAGTTGAATTAAGTAATAGGGAAATTAAACTCATTTTGGAGAAGACAGTGAATAAGTCTAGATCTGATTGGCCAACTAAAATTAATGATGCATTATGGGCTTATAGAACTGCTTTTAAAAATCCTATGGGAATGTCTCCTTATAAAATGGTTTATGGAAAAGCTTGTCATTTACCTGTTGAATTAGAACATAATGCTAGATGGGCTATTAAACAATTGAACTTTGATTTTAAGACTGCTGGAGAGAAGAGAATTCTTGATTTAAACCTACTTGATGAATGGAGAAACGAAGCTTATGAAAGTGCTAGAATGTTTAAAGAGAAAGTTAAAATTTGGCATGACAAGAAAATTAAGAGAAAAGAATTCAAAGTAGGTGATCAAGTTTTATTGTACAATTCTCGTTTCAAGTTTTCTGCAGGAAAGTTAGCTTCAAAGTGGCAGGGACCATTAGTGATACAGGAGGTGTACCGTTCAGGAGCTATCCGTCTTCACGGTGATATGAAAGGTAAACCTCATGTAGTCAATGGACAACGCCTTAAACATTATATTGCAGGAAAGAGCTTCATCGGAATGGTGGAAATTGAATTTACAAACCGGAGGAGGTAATTGAGAGAGGTCGTGCAGTTTCAGAAACCCTAAATCAATAAAGGTAACTTTAGTGTTGGAAAGTTTCTCGGAATTGCGTAATATTTTACGGAAGTCATTTTTTATGGAAATTAACGTGTGGGACAAGAAAACTGGACGAAGCGGAGACCCGAGGAAGGAAAAAGGGGTCCCACGCGGCCAGAATCTTGGCCGCGTGGGACCACTCCTTTCCCCTCGGAGTCCCTTTTCGTCTCGTTTTTCTCCGACGCTTCGTCTTGACCTAAAAACGTCAATATATACCCCTTCCGCCATCTAATCTCGCACCGAGCGTTCTCGAGCGATCTTTGCTTTTGCTGTTTCTGTCTGTCAGGGTTTAGCCATGTCTTGCTCCGGATCCAACCATGAGGGGGAGAGCGTCCCCAAGGGAGGTGTTGTGAACCGCTACCTCAACTCCGTGATGGCTCCACCGAAGGCCGTGCTTCAAGGAGGGTGTGCTGCTCGTGGAGGAGGTGAAGGCTCCCAAGGCCACCGGTACGGTGGAGGAAAGGCTGGATGATCTGGAGACAAGACCTTCAGGTATGGCACTGTGGTTTACCGCAGCCTTGATGCTCATCACTTCATGAACCTGGAGCTGGAGAAGAAGGTTGAAGAGTACAAGGGAGGCTCGAAGAACTAGAGGAAAGATACAAGGACGTCATCGAGAAGATGGAGAAGATCCAATGCTTTATGTGGGATGTAGAGAACCAGAACTGCGAGTATGAAGAACGCTTCAAGAAAATTGCAGCAGCTGCCACCCTCAGGTACAATGATCCACCTACATCTTTCCGTGATGGAAGGCCTTTCCCATGGAAGATGGCTGAATGGGAGGAAGAATATGAGAAGGAGGAGGCTGCAGCAAAGGAGGCTCTAGCAGAACGTCAAGCTTGGGGGAGTTCCACCTAGTCTTTATCTCTACTAGTTTATCATATCTATCTAGTCATGGTGTGTTTTGCTTTTATCGTTTAGTTATCAATATCTCTTAGGCGTGTGTGAGCTCATGGAGCATTATCATGTATCTCTATCTTGTGGTTTATCAATGAATATTAAAGTATGGTGTCATCCATGATTCTCTTGTTTGGAGATTTATGGGTAACACTCATGCAAATGAGCGTGGCATATTTAGAAGTTTCAGTCACATCTTGCCTTGAACTTAATTAACTTGAGTGTGTTGGACAATTGTAGAATCTTATAAAATGAGTCAATATGACTTGAAAATTAATAGTTTAAGGTTGAGATATAGTCTTGTAGGATAAAAAGTTAGGAAGAGTTAATGAAAAGGATATGAAACACTCTTGTTAGAATCTAGTATCTTTTGAGCAAATTAATGATCATGGATATTTCAATACTTATGCTCTTGGAAAGTGAATGAAAAGGAAGGCACCTGAAAATTCAGTTAGCCATGGAAAGTGTAAGATAAAGGTTGTTTAGAGCATAGGAACTTGATTGAGATATCCATGACTAAAGTTTGCACTAGTTACTAGTGAAGCAAGGTGAAACAATTTTATATCTGTCTTTTCATTTGTCTTCTTTGAACTTGTTATCAATAAGAGTTTATCTTGTCTTTAAATTTCAGCAAAGTATAAAATATTATAATGCTTGCCAAAGAGCAAAAGCATGTGAAAAATAGTATGATTCAATTGTCCAACATACAATGGTTATTTGCTTTCAAAAGTAAGGGGTGATTGCTAGAGCTTCTACTTATGTTGCCCTCATGTGTATGAGTTTTAGTTCATTAATCTTACATTGCAACTGAATATGATGATGATACAATGCTCGTATTTATTTATCAACCATAAGTCCATTGATGCATGTAATGATCTATGTCCTTACTTACTCGAGGACGAGTAAAGGTTTAAGCTTGGGGGAGTTGATACGTGCATTTTGTATCATCATTTATACAACTTTTAGTATCATATTAGAATGTTATTTGCATTGTTATATCATTATTTTTACATGTTTTAGATGATTTATGGGACTTTCATACAAAGTCCCTATTTTTGGTATTTAATTTCTGGGAGGCAGAAAACCTCCTTTTTCTTGTTTTTAATGTTTCAGGAGCTACAGGGACCCAAATAATAAAAGGAAAATTACACACTGGTTTTTCATCGAGAGAAAGGCAGAGGGAAGAAGACCGAAGAGAGGAGAGCCACGAGGCCCAAAAGAGGTGGGCCCACGCGGCCAGAATCTGGCCGCGTGGGACCCACTAAAGGGCCTCGGGCACCTCCTCGCCTGGGGCTTTTTATCGACGCCTTCGTCTCCCGAAAAGTACGCCCTAATTTTCCCGAAACCATCCGAGGTCGCGGCGGCGGCGAAACTCCTGATTCCCTCCGGGGGATCAGATCCTGCTGCTCCGGAGCTCCGGAGAAGGGGGAAATCATCGTCATCGTCATCACCTCTCCTCCTTGGCGTGGGAGGAGGCCTCTACATCATCACCATCACCAAGACCAGCACCATCTCCATCATCATCTCCGTGATCCACTCCGTCCCCTCGTAGTTTGAGAGTTGCTATACCCTAGATACTTGTCTTGTGCTACTATTCATGTTTGTGATTGAGTACTTGTCATTATTTGGTGGTGAAGTTATATTTTCAGATTGTGTTGTACCACTTATGCCACTGAATATTATCATGTTTGCACGTTGTGAGTAGTTCCCGTATGTTCCTGAGGGCATAGGATGAATTGGCAATGATTTATATAACATGTGTTGGTATTTTGTCAAGAGTTTATCTTTTATGTGATTCTATGATGGTGTTGTGCGAACGTCGACTGCACAACACTTCACCTATATGGGCTCATAGGAGAACACCGTAGTATAATGAATTGAGGGAGACTTGGGAGGACATGTAAACCTGGACCGAATCATGAAGTTATATTATGAGGGTATTAGTATCGGGGACCTTAGAGTGTAATGCTATGGTGGGACTTTATGTCTTAATAATTCTTGTGCAGTCATTTACTTGGCCACATGATCCATCATAAGGGGTTGTAGTTTATTTATTTAGCTATACCTAATAATGGCTCCGTCCAAAGAAGATTAAAACTTGACAAGATATTCAACGTGTTGTTTAATAAATCTCTATGCCTAGCAATATCCATGCCGCCCTCGGGAACGTTTTCCACATATAAGTTACACATCACTTGAGCTTGTCCTCTTGCACATAAGAGGATTGGGCTTTCTCTCTTTGAGAGCTTTGACTTGCTACTGTTTATTTTCTGCATTGCAACTATACAACCAAAAATACCAAAAACACTTGCATCTTTTATTGTTTTATTTATCAATCTTACTAACCAATACCTTCAGCTCCTCGTGGGTTCGACAACCTTTTCTAATTGAAAGGTACTACAATTGATCTCCTGCACTTGGGAGTCATCACTCGGTCCAATCTCTCTCTCAACCTTTCACTCCTCCAAGTAAAAATGTCTCCTGTATATCCTAGATCCTCTAGGCCACAGTCTGTGAGGCAATCCTGAAACTATTTCATACACCGAAGGGTTCTAGGAGCACCACCCTCCTTCTCCCATGAGAATAAAATTTCATTGAAATCGCCCAAAAGTAGCCAAGGCATATCAAAATTCGTATGAAGGTCACGAATGTACTGCCAAGATTTATATTTATTTGCCTAGCTCGGTTCTCCATAAAAACCCGTGAGACGTCAATTTTGCTCCCCTTCCACCACCACGTACATCAATGAAATTCTTCTCCACTCTTTTACTCACAATTTTGATTTCCTTCTTCCACATCAGAATCAAGCCTCCACTCCGTCCATCACTCTCATGAACTAACAACCTGTCAAATTTCAGTTTGTGCATCAATTTCTCTGCCTTAGCTTTATTCAAATGTGATTCAGACACATCACATCTGGTTTTATTTGCCTTTGGACTTCCAGAAGCGCCAGAACTGCCCGGGAAGTATTCATCCCCTAGCAGTTCCATCCTGAGGTAACCATTGCTCCCGGCGGTCCTCCTCGAAGGAGGCCGCCGATCCCATCAGTTCGTCCGAATTTTCTCCGTCATTCCCAATTTTCTTCCTCCTCTTCAAGTCTTGGTATTTCTGTGGTGTGGTTGTAAGATTTTTGTCAACAGAGCTTGATGAGTTCTCAATCAGAAGAACTTTCCCCGCAACACCAGTCGGTACCTCTTTTGGTAATTTTGTGTTAACATTACCATCACCATCCACTAGTCTCTTCCTCGGTCCCCTAGGCTGGAGGCCAAATTCGTCCTGCTCCTGTTATTCTAGATCCTTCTTCATAATCACTTGGATCACCGGGAGGTTTTCCCCTTCCTCTCCCCCCACGGCCACCTCTGCTGCCTCCATGTCCAACACCCCGAGCGTGGTGGGACGGGATCAAAAGGCCATAGCAACCAGTCACCCCAGCCACAGGTTCCTTCATCATGAACACCGTCTCCACATTCATCCACAACATGCCCAATGTTGGATGTATGCCTCGAGAGATAATAAATATACATTTGTTTCATGATTAATGAATTATATCTTTATGCTATAACTGCTATGGTCTATAAATGTGAGATTTATAGGGAAACACATATGCACGTGTAAGGATATAATCAAACCTAGATTACCCTTAGTCCTGTCTCTTGGACAAACTCGTTAATACTGGATGGCGATGTTTTCCAGCCATGGGCAAAAGTTCTTGCCATTATTAATGAGAGAACATTGTTAAGTTTAACACTGTGTCTAGGAAGACCCGAAAGTATGATATACTACGAGATCAAGTTTTGAGTAAAATAGTATAGTCTAAGATTGGTTGCTAGTTTATTCCTTAGACCATGAGAATCTATGGTTGTGTATACTAGAAGGGAAGCTTTGGCGTAGTCAAGTATCACGGCCGTAACTGGGTGATCAAAATGGCTATCGCTGGGTAACCTCGAAGGTATATTATGATCGTAGTAATTTAAGACTGGGAATCACACCTCTAGGTAATTTAGAGAGATACAACCTGGTTCCACTCTAGTGGGAAAGCGTCCATCGATAAGTCTGCGCAGACAAAGGAGTGATATGCAAATATCATGGGATGCTCGAACACGGGTAAAGAGTAATGGCATCATACCTGTAACAAGGATAAAGTGACATAGAAAATGAAAGCTATCATTTACGGTAATGTCATATATCTCGCCTTGGGTATTCGATGAGTATCATGAAGTGATGGGAACTAACATATTAATCAAACAGGTTCATGAGAGTGTCTTCGCATAACAATAGCAGTTATTCAGAACGTCCATGGTTCTGGCCCTGGCAAGTGATTGGATAGACATTTCCAATTATAGCTATCTGTTATCGAACCTGTAGGGGTCACACACGTAAGACGTCAAAGTCTGCTGTATATGTAGAATGGTTAGGAGTAGAGTCGGAGTATCACCTGGGATGGTTCCGGCGTGATAGAATTGTATTTAGAGATTGGATCAAAAGAAAGAAGGTTTATATAGAAGGAAATAATTATCCAGTATATTTTGTCGGCGGACACTGGGTGTCTCGGATCATGTAAATATTTTTATATGATAATGAATTAATTCTGGGAATTAATTAGACAAAATAATAATTGATTAAATATTAATTTATTTAATTGATAAATAAAAGGGAAAATTATTTTATTAAAAAGGCCAATAAAAGGTGGTGGCGGGCCGAGGCGCCGAGGGGGGAAGTCTCCCCCCAAGCCAAAACCCTAATGGGCCTTCGGGCCCATGGGGGGCGAGGCGGCGGCGGGAGCCAGGGAGGCGGCCGGCCTAGGGTGGGCCCTACCCGCCTTAGGTCGGTGCGGCCGGGCAGGCCCCACCCGGGGCGGCGGCGGTGGTAGAGGCGGTGGGGGAGGGGAGTTGGAGTTCCACTCCAAGTACTCCCTCCCAAACCGAATTGGGAAGGGGAGCCTTTCCCCTTGCCCAATCCTAGTAGGACTAGGGGAATCCTTTCCCCTTGCCCAAGTCCCTCTACCCCTTGGATCCACTATATAAACACCACCCCCTCTCATTGAGAGACACACATGTTTAGAGATCTCTCCCCGAGAGCTCTCTAGTTCTAGATCTAATCTATCTCCCTCTCTCCCATGTGTTGGGGTTCTCTCCACCATACGTACACCAGTATCTCTTAACTCTAGCACGGCAAAGCGCTGCTGGACTTTGACGGACGTACGTGTGCGAGCTCTCAGAGGGGCGATACGTCATAGACGTTTGGCCCTCGCTCTGTTGGATCAAGAAGGTTGTACGAGGGATCGGCGACATTCTCACCGCCAGGCTTGGACATGGGAATCTTCATCATGCTTCATCAACATCGTCACCGACAACTCTTCCGCGTCTCGTTGTTGGTAACGAACAGTACTAACTTCACTTGTATCTTCATAGTTGTTCCTGGACGTTACGTAGGTCGGAAAATTTTAAATTCTGCTACGTAACCCAATACTCAATGCATCCACAAAAGTAACAGAAGTCTGGTAATTTCTCATACAGTACCGGGTATCTCTTCTTCTCCTTAAGGGCCCGCTTGGATAGCCGGTGGCGAATTACGGAGCGGAAAATTCTACCGCCTCGCGTCGGATTTTGTGCGTGACCTGGAGAGGTCTGTGAAGTTTTTCCCCCGTATTAGCTAAAATACGCTGAACCAATCGAGCCCTAATAGTCATAGGAACAAAACGAACCAAAGGTTTGCGTACATCCAAGAACACTCGAACCCGCAAATAATTTGCAGGGTTAATTCTCCCTTCATTCACAATAACCTTGATTGGTGGCTCTCCAATCTTTTTTGCTACTTTTTCAGCCAACTCCTTCTTCCTCATCAAGTCATCCGGCCATCTGGTAGGTTTTTGACCCGTGCCCATACAGGAATTTTGTCCAGCTTGTAATCATGTACGTTTGTAAAACCACCATACTCTTCTAGCACCACCGCCGCATTACGGAAAAGCCACGATCCACCATCAACCACTCTATTCCAATCTCTTAAGCATTGAAACTGAAAATTCCGCCTTTGAAATTCACATCTTGGGCTGATGCCCAAGCATTGCGCATCTGCTTAAACAACGCAGCGTAACTAAAAGTTTTGGTTGTATGAACTCTGAAAATTCCCATCCATCTAACTTCTTTGATCAGGCCATCTAACTCCACAGAAAGATCCAGATCATCTTCTTCCTCACCATCAAGGCTAAGCCCATCAAGTTTATCTTCGAAGCTGAAGTCTGACGTGGGGTCTGTCTCCCCAGAAGTATGATTACGAGATCCACCTTTTGCCGAAGGTTCCGCCATGCCTAACTACTCCCAGGAAGGTCAGGAGACGGGGGGAAAACTCACGGAGGGTTTGACTCTCGTAGATCGCCGAGAAAAACGACGATCACCGGAGGTACGTGGGACTCAGGCGGCACGCAGCCAGAGGATGTTAAAAACCCTAGGCCTGGCCCGAGGAGCTAGTAAGTCAGGACAACTGGCGGTGCGGCCTTGACGCCTCCTCCTGATTTTTCTCTCGGGCGCGGGAGGCGTTTTGGGGGAGGGCCGAATTCTGGGCAAAACCGAGGCCTTGACGCCTCACGTATGTATTGTAATATTTGATTTGATGTATTTATTCAGATCAGTTAGAGGTTTGTTAATATGTTAAACTAGCGCTGTTTTTTTATAGGATTATCCTATCTTTTCAATTCCTCGTGTGTACGTGCCTTGTAACTTAATCTTATTTTATAAATGAGACATGTATTACCATGAAAAAAACTAGTGGACTCATCCATTTCACCAAGTGGTAGCTAGTTCTGTGTACTCCCTCCGGTGAAGGCATGTTCATAGTTTAAGAAAAACTTTTGACCACCATTTTGATGTATTTATTCAAATCTGAGCCGGGACCATGAGATGAATATCTTTCTTTTAAACAACCAAATTGAGAATTTTTCAGGCATCTCAGCTGATATGATTATATGTACTACACATAAGTACGGCGAGACGAAACTATCCTTTTTTTTTTGAAATGGTCAACTATGTGCAATGAATTTTATTAGATTAGTGAAAAAAGTTCAAACATAAAAACGACATTAAAAAGTTACAATTAAAGGAAATTGGAATCGACTGCCAAAGTGGAATCACATCATCGTCCATCGATGTACATCTTTCTCGTCTAGACCTCATCATGAATTGATGGACTCGTAAAACATTAGATGATTAAGAGATTACACTAGAGAGGTTGGAGTAACAAGTTCACATAACACAGACACACACATGAAGTAGGGAGATAAAAATCCAACAAGTAATTCCTCTATGACCATCAAAACGGAAAATTTACAGTTTAGGGTCGGAGGCAGAATTTGAACCTGACATCGGCGAGAAAACTTAAAACACGAGAGTTTAGGATCGTTTGTTCTAGAAGCTTTGCGTTTTTTTTTAATGAAGGAGAACCTTGGAACTTGGAGCGGTCAAGTCAACCGAACCGGATCCAACCCTCCAACCGCTAGGCTACCCTCCACGACATGACCTCATCATCCCCTTTCTTTAGCCCAAAAACTCCAAAAATAAATCCAGCCTGACTGCCAAAAAGAAAAAACCATCCAGAGAGAAGTAAAAGCGAAATCCCTTGGGAGATTTCTGTACGCGAGGAGCAGTTGCTTTGCTGCTTTGTTCTTCTTCATAAGTACGGAGTACCGTACACCCCCCTCTCCGCCCTTTCCATCGACCAGAGGACTGCTTCAGGTGCCGCTTCTCCATCTCCTGCTGCCCCTTTGCCTGCTTTGTTCTTCTTCCCAAGTACGGAGTTCCGTACATCCCCCTCTCCATCGACGAGAGGACTGCTTCAGGGTGCGCGCTTCTTCATCCCCTGCTGTTCCCTTTCGCCGTATTTTTTTCCTGCGCCTTTGTGCTATGCTAATCAAGCTATCGAAGCATCTGTAGTTCTTCTTAGCTGGGATTCCACTCGCGGTATTTCCGATTCTGATTTCATGTGCTTTTTCTACAGATTCTCCAGCTCGCGGGCGCTTCCCTCATCCCCAATCGCTGCCCAAATCTCCGGCTTTGCCCTTTTCCGGCGGCCATACTCTTGAGGGCGGCGGCGGCGCCGCTGATCGAGCCAAGATTCCCCCAAGATTTCTTTTTGGCGTGTTAGACGCGCTCCAGGAGGCGTTTCTTGGGAACCATATTCGGTTCCGGATCCACGGAGGCCGACGATAGCTTGGGCTCCCCTTTCACCGCCTAATATTGGCTCGGCCAGGGTTTTCTTGACTCTTCAGCGGTCGTCGTAGGTCTTGTCAATCTGGACCCGGAACCTGGCGCACGGCTGTGTTAGGGCTCTGGGGGCGGATGGCGTCGGCGGGGGAAGTTCTGGAGATCAGCTCCGACGAGGAGGAGGACGTTCCCATGGCCAGGAAGCCGCTTCACGACTGGCTTGGGAAGTTTTTTGATGATGATGTCGATGAGGCAAATGGGGATGATTTCTCTGATCCCGTGGTGATGGCCGAGTTGTCTGCACCACCCGTGCCACCGCAGAAGATGGCCAAGTCTGATGCTTGCGGTGAGGACGAGGATGACGATGATTGTGTGGTTCTTGATGGTGACCCTGATAAGGGGATTACAGTCGGAGAGGACAAGGGGTGTGTGGGAGATAGCAGCTCGGATGAATTGCAGATAGTCGGGGAGAAAGGACCGGTATTTGTCTCCTTTCATTTCATCCATAGCAATGTATTTTGTGCATCCATAGAAACAGTACCTTGTTATGTTGGATGGCCATGTTGTGCTGGATCGAGTCACAGATGTTGTTTAGAGAGCTAAGGTTAATTTAGTATTCATTGCTGTGGAACTTGCTTTTTTTATTATGAAAGTAGTTAAAGATGCATTATTGAACATGAAACATGGAAGCAATTTGCGGTTTATTTTGTTTAAGACTGAAAGTATAGAGATGAAATGCTCCCTACCGTGTATGACCATGATGTGCTTATTTTATTTCATGTCTATGTGTGAATTTGGATCGAGTCACAAATGTTGTTAGAGAGCTAAATGATAATTTAGTATTCACTGCCGTGAAACTTGCTTTTTGATTAAGATACTGTGAAAGTAGTTAAAGATGCATTATTGGACTTGAAACATGGAAGTAATTTGCGGTTTAATCCAAGTCTACTTGTTCGTATTTTTTATGAGTACTTGCGGTTTTTATTCATGTTGAAGTTAACAATATTTTGAATTAACTTATTCGTAAAAAGTAGTACGATTTACCTGTAGGCTGTAGTAGCATTCCTTTATTATTTACCTGAACACTTTTCATTTCTTCTGCAGGTAGCGTGCAGGGACTTCCCTCATTCACGTCATTTGTGTTCTAACTTGCCCTTCAACACTACTTCTCATACGACACATTGTGGCATGGTAAGTAACAAAAGTTTACCATGTGATGCTGTTTGTGCATGATATGATGAATACTAGCAGAGTATCAGTAGACAATATATAGTCTAATGCTATCATTGTTATTTTTTAAATGCAGTGCCACTGTTTTGTATGTGATGCTCCAGCTCCATGTAATTCTTGGGGTAAGGGTATCTCGCTTAATGATCATTGCCATGCTACGGATAAGGAATCGAGGTGGAAACTGCTGAGGCAAGCATTCAAGTGCAAGAGTCTGCCAGCGTCTCGTCCAGAACAACGCCAGAATGCCATGTACCCAACAACGCCATCATCCAGACAGCAGGATATACAGTGTCAAGTCTCAGTCGTACAATCACAACCGCCTCTACTATCAAATATCGGTTGTTCTTCTTTTGCCAATGGAAGTCATGTTCTCAATGTTATGAACAAAACCGACAAAGCCACACTTCAGTTAGAGTCTCACTGAATGTAGAACGAACTATAAGTACACAAAGAGCATCCCCTGCAACAAGAGCGGGCAGATTGACGAGCAATGTTCGCACCTCTCAGAACACTCATTCACGTGGAACCTTCAAAAGAGTAGGGACAGTCTCTCCAGGCCACACAATGCGAAATGCTAACCAATTTGGTTCTACTGCTTCAACCAGTACCCTGCCCCTGATGAACAAGGCATTACCACATGTATCCCAGCCAGTTCAAGCTAAACAAGGCACTAATGCTTTCAGTGGTACTGTTCGTAAAAATGCCCCTCAGAGATCTCTCAGTGCACCAATAGCATCTGAGGGGCAGCAAGGTCAGCGGGCACCTTCTTATCAGGTTGCCTCGAATGGAGTGCATGGTATAGGGGCACAACTTCCACGGTGCACCTCGCTTATGACTCAGAGAACACAATTCCTGCCAGACCAAGTAATGGATGTTTCCACACAAAGCTGGCAAGACATACTTGCTAGTGTGGCATCCGATCTGGGGGTATTAGATGGTTCTGAATACAATTCAAGTACTGCAGAGTCTCAGCAACCTTTGAGGACTTCCTCCCAACCTCGGGATTCTGGTGCAAACCAAGCGGAGGAGGGGCTTCACGCTGAGTCTGTTGCGTCAACCGCAAACCTGATGACTTCTAATGGGCATGACTTGCCGAGTCACATAGCAGGTGGTGATGTTCAGCCAAGTATTCCTGTGCAAACAACACACACTTTGCAGCATCTGAATTACAAGAGCAGTCTTAGTCCACATGAAGCTCAACTTGATGTTTTTGTAAGCTCCCCTGCAGACGAATTATTGGTAGAAGCTGCTATTCAGAGGGAATCTTCAGGATTGGATTCCACAGACCTTGTATTTGACTTTGAGCTCGATGATTGGGCTTAAGCAGTGCAGCAGTCCCACGGTCTTTGCATTTTACGAATCTTGTGGACAATAAAACCGGTGATGGACTAGTTGGTCCATAGGTTTCCTTCACACGAGAGGCCAGGATGTTCCCTGTACAGTATCTAGGTTCTGTGGTAGTTTTTTTTCCCATGGGTTGCTGTTTATCTGGCAGTCGCCATAGGTCTTTTGTTAGGCCTTAGATGCTAGTTATCGCCCTGTAGAACAGCAGAATCACCTATCCTAGCAGAATTACATGGACCATATGCTAGTGCTAAAAATGCATCTTTGTGGTACATCCTGTTGATTGCCTGGGGATATTGTGATGCATTTGGTTATGCTTGATAGTATTAGTAGCAAAAGTGCCTCTCCTGAAAATTCTTCCTTGGGAGTGAAAATAGTGTTAGGAGTCTGTACTGAAGTTTACTGGGATAAGATCGAAGGCGGCGTATCCTGTGAAGCTGAGGATCGGGGGCAGGGCTGGGAATTGGTGGGTTCTCTATATGAAGCTCTCGGGAATTCGTCAAAGTTTAGGAAATATAGTGGATGGTGTGTTGTATGTCTTCACAAAAGTCCAATATGTGGTTGAATGCCTTTGAGGGATTAGAAAAAAAAGGCAAGTACATGGTGTTCAAATAGTGTTTTGTCTAACCGTTTGTACTCATCGATGCAATATTGAGATCCTTGACAGTTATATAACCTGCAATGCACTTGTCGATTTGGTGAGAATGTGAATATTGACATGTTGGCAGTTTCACCTGATGTGCTTCAACAAGATGCAATGCTGGGTTTGTTCAGCAACGCTGCAAGTACATGCCAAATGCATCAGTTTTCCTTGTTTGGTTGCACTTTTTGTCTGAGTCAGTCCGCACACAGTTAAGACGGATTGGCGGTCTCCTCTTGACGGGACGAAAGCAGTTTGGTTTGGCTTTATGGTTTATGGGGGCACACGTTGCAGGCTGATTGTAGTCTACCTGACGGCATGTACATTGAGCTGATTCCGATGCCAAACAACATGACCAGTGTTTGACTATATTATACAGGCTCCATGTACATTGTTATTATTTGGTCATTCACCTGTTGTAAAATCTGTGCAAGGCTTGCCTGGAACAACGAGAATTCCGCAGCAGCTACACATTATTATCAGTTTAACTCCTGCATAAATTGTGGGGAATACTGCCTTCCGAACAAGACCGCATCACTGGCTGATTTTTTTCCCACCAGTACCTCTAGATGGATAATTTCGAGGCGAACACGAGACATGTGAGTTCCTTATGATGAAGGAAATACTCTAGCTGTTCCAAGCAACAGCTCGGAACATGGTGTGCTTCTCTAAACCGTTAGTTTTTCCACACGATTTTCAGAATGCCTAAGACAAGTATTTAGACAAGCGCGTATCAAACTGCCATGGTAGCCCGGTGCGCGCGCCAATCGCTCTGCATTTGATGCCTGCCTGCGAGATGGAAAGTGCGATCAGTGTACATGCCGGTCAGGATCAGCGAAAGAATAAAGCGAACTTTTTTTCTTCTTTGGTGGCACTTCTATAGCAGATGGAGAATGGTATTACCACTTGATAGGCGAAAGGCAGCATCTTCTCGGGTGGCATCCCCATTGATAGTCCTATGTGGAATCAATAAGAAAACACGATAAAACTTTGACAGTCACTATTTTTGGGGGGAGAAAAACTGAAATTTAGTCACAGCAATCATCTTGCTCCTTAGGTAAAAATATCCCCCTATATATAAAAGTACGTGGAAACCTCTCCCCCTCCCGCGGCCACGTCGCCCTTTTAACCACAGCCGTCCGATCACGCTGATGGACGACCCAGAGAGCTTTAGAAATCGTGCTGCTACAGTACTGTAGCAGTCCAATTTCTCCCAATCGCAGGCGGGCACGTAGCCCCCGCACGTTTTTTGACGCACACCTTTACAGAAAACACCTCGCCATCTTACACAAAACACCCCGCCAAGGACCTATTCGCAATTTCCACAAAACCCAGGGACCTCCGAGAAAAAACGTCCGCAGACCACCCCTCCCCTCTTCTCTCTCCCCCCGCGCCGTCGAGCTCGGCGGCGCCGCCGACGCGCGCCCGCCCCGCTCCGGCCTTCCCCGCTCAGATCCACGCCCACGCCGAACTCCGCCGTCGCTCCCTCTCCTCCGTCGCCGAGTTTCAGCTGCCGGGCCGCCGCAAACATGCCGGAATCGCCGTCGCCGCGCTCCGCGTCCTCCGCCGTGAAAATGGTCGCCGCCGGCGGCTCCGGCAACCTAGGTGCGGTGGCGCCGCCACGTACGTGCAGCCCGAGTCGAGGCGCATCTGCTGCGCCCAGCCGCGCGTCCCAGAACGCACGGGTTCGCCACCGGCGTGCTCGCCGCCGCCGCGGGAGCTCCGCCCACCGGTGACGTCACCGCGACGTCACCGTGGGCCTGGGCTGGGAGGCGGGCTGTTCGTGGGCTGGGCCGTCTACTGTGTGCCCGGCTCGGCCTCCCTATTTTCTCCCTGTTTTCTTTTTCTATTTTCGAAAACTTCTGTAATTTTTAAAAACAAATTCAAATCAGTTCAAAACAATTTCTACAAATTTGTAATAAATCAAAATCAGCATTGCAGAAACTTTGAGACCCTTCCAAAAAAAAGGAATCTTGAAAATTTCAAATATTACATAAGGCCTCATTAGTACATTAAAAAAATCACCATAATAAAAAACTTTCTAGAAATTTTTAATAAATCAAAATCAGCATTGCAGAAACTTTGAGACCCTTCCAAAAAAAAAAGGAATCTTGAAAATTTCAAATATTACATGAGGCCTCATGTACATTAAAAAAAGTCACCATAATAAAAAAACTTTCAAATTATTAATTACAATAATGCAGAAACAATGAAACATACATACGAAATGCACAAAAAAAAAAATACTTTTTTGTAAGTTTGCAAACATAATTCAACAATCCTATCCTACTATCCTACTATCCTACTATTTACAAAATGCCAAACTTTTTCTAGAAATGTTCAAACTTTCCACAAAATAATGCAAATATTGTGTCAAGAAAATATATAAAATTATCAAAATTCCAAATTGCCCATAATTAAAAATAATGCAAATAATTTGTCCAAACAAAAAGTAAAATTACCAAATTTTCACAAAAAAAAACAACACAATTGCATTACACACAAAAAAAAATGCAAACAATATGTATAAAGAAAAAATCCCAAAATTTACAAATTGACAAACTTTTTCTATAAATTTTCAAACTTTCCACAAAAACTATAATAATTTGTCAACAAAAATGCAAAATCACCAAATTTTCAAAATCCATATAGATTTCACAGCGGGCCCACTGTCAGGACTTTTACCATTTCCCTAAACAATTTCCATATAATTATTAAAACGTTGGCATGTGGGTCCCGAATGTCAGATATTTCACAATTAGGAAGAACAAAAATGAATTTCGAGGGAAAAAAAATCTTCTAACCTATAATAAATTTAGCCTATATTTGGCAAACTTTCCCCAATTCAAATAATATTCACATTTCAATAATTTTCTTGCAACAAAAAAAAAGAGATTTATGAAATTTGTCAAACTGTGGTAAGTAAAAAAAAGGGCACCTATTTCTGCCAAATAAACAAATAAGTTTGAATAATTCAATTTAGCCTATATTTAGACAAGTTTAGGAAAAAAACCAACATTTCAAATTACAACGGACACGATTAATATCTACACAAAATACAAATTGCCTTCCTCTAATTTTACGCATTTAATTTATTAAATATCGACTAAATAGATGAAGCTCTAAAAATTCCCATCCGGAAAAAAACAAAAGATACAACAAAATGCTCCAACAAAACAAATACTAATTATTTACGTCAAAAAACAAATATGTTCAAACACTTCAGATTGGCAAATATTTGATAAAAAAAAACTTCCTCCTTAGAAATTTTTCTACAACATGAAATTATTTCTATATATACCCTCAGAGAAAAAATGTTGTTTTTTAATTCGATACGATCAAATTTCAGATTTCGATATTCCAAAATCTTAAATATCTACGAAACCGAATCATTTTACAAACATAAAATGATTTGAATATGTAAAACACCCAACTTGAACAATATTCAAAATGTAAACAATTTTTAAACGCAAACTTCTTTCGATTTCACTAATTTTAAACCTGTACAATTTTTAAATGAACATGTTACCAAATTTAAATTGCGCAGCAAAACAAAAACCGAAAAAAATTCTATATATACCCATCGACAAAATATAAAAAATATATCAAAATGCTAGGGAAAAAATTGTCAACTATTTTTCCACAAACCAAATAAGTTTTAAAAATTCAAATTGACCTACATTCGGACAATTTTATGTGAAAACCACCCTTATTGACCATTCCAAATCAAATTTCAAATTCACATACTTAATAATTTCAAATACCTCCGAAATCTAATCATTTTTGCAAACTTTCAAAGAATACAAATTTGAATACATTTCAATGCGACAAATTTTAACAACCTCGAAAAATCTCCTAATCGTAAACTTCTCCGAATTCAAATAATATTCATATGCATACTTTCTAAAAAAATATTCGAAAATCATCAGACGGACGCGCGGCATTGCCGCGCTAACTATCCCTAGTAATGAATAATAACCCAATATGGAACATGTTAATATGCCTCACCGTAAAGTACTGCTCCTATAAACGCATCGCCACAACCAGTGGTATCAACAAGCTCTGGACCAGGAACTTTTTCCGCTGTTCCTATGAGCAATCTTCCAAATATAGTACCATGCCCTCTTGCAGAGAGTCCCATGAACTAAAGTGATAAAATTGAGCAAAATCGTAAAAGTGGTATCAAGCGGTCAGTAAATTTCTCGAGAATTTCGATCACACAACAATGTGAAACGAGTTCAAGGACCAGAAATAGAAATGTTCATACCTTGGATGATACGCAAGTAGGTAGGCTGTCATCTTTACGCACTTTTAGCCTCAAGGACTCGGCAACATTCTCTATATCTTCTGCATCTATTCCAGAATTATTACCTGTTTAAGCACATACCAGATGGCCAGAAAGTATATAATGAGCTTGAAATCTCAAAGACAGCAATTACAAATCATGCCGATCCTTGCTGGTGTCAATCTTAGAAGGAGAACACATAAAGTTCAAAAGTGAAAACAAGGAGCATTGCATAGAGACGCGAGGCTTTTGCTTTTTATAAACAACAACAGAAAGGTTCAAAACTGATCACCTTCGCTCCTCTCAAGCATCATGCATCCATTTTCTCCAAGGGTTGCAATTACGAATCTCGCACGGGGATATTGCAGAAGGATCTCTAGTAGTGCAGAGGGAATGCATGAGATGGATGTCCATTTCTTTCAAAAGGAGACACCGCTGAAATTAGTGTGTGGAAAAAAACAATGAAAGTGTACTCAAAGTATACAGCTGAAACAAGGATGTTTATATCTGTTAAAATGTATCATGACCTGAAAATACCTTTGGAAATTTTCTGGAACAGACAACGTAACTCGCTAGGCGAAGCAAACTTTCGAGTTCAGTCTTTGTTCTTTCTGGTTCCGCATCAACCAGGATTGGAATCTTCATCAGATCAGCCTGTGCATTTCTGGTATTTATCATGCAACGTACCAAACTATTATTTATTTATATATTTTGACAGGTTTTATATAGCTCCACGGTAGTACACTAGGTGTCTAGGTGTCGATAGAATTTCGTTTTAATCTTCTGAAGAAGTAAAAAGTCCAGTCCGCACCCCTTCAAGAAATTTTGTGCTTGGCTCACTTTTTTCCCTCGTGCTTTTTTGAGCTCATTTCACCGCCTAAACTACCATACCTCGGAGTACTTTACCTTCGGCTGGTTTCTGTAAGAATAAAATCGTGCCTAGAAGGTTCTAAAATCTGAAGGAGAATCATACATGTAAGTTGAAGGATGAAGTATATGGGTGTGATTCATTTTTTCAAAATATGACTATTTACGATTTGTGATGAAAGTAATTATGTTACTTTTTACACAGGTTGTAAATGGTCAAATTATTAAACAAAATAACTGTCCGCATAACCTTCACTACAGCCTACATACATGAATATTTTTCAGATTTTTTGGAACTTCTCAGAAGCAATTTTTGCGTTACAGGATCTGGCCAGGGGGTAAAGTGCTCAAGATATGTTAGTTTAGAGCTTAAGTGAGCCCGAATTTTTTTTATTTTAGAAAAATGTTAGCTGTTTGGGGGGAAAGTGAGCCAAACAACTAGTTTACAGAGGACATTTGGACTTTGAAGATATATTAAGTGACAAAAATAATAATATATACTTATATAGTATGAGTGAATTAATGTTGCAACAACTTGAAAAATGAATTTACCTGCTTAGCAGCAGACAGTGCCATTTCATGTGAATATCCATCTACATATAACAAGTTTACATCTTGCAGTGCAGCTGACAAATTCGACATTGATAAGTGTTAGGCAAACCGAATAGGTTAGGATTCGGTTTGCTCCTGCCATACTTGTGCTTGATCTCTTGCATATAATCAGCCATTATGGTTAGGATTTGTAATCATCTGTTTCCATGTATTTCCCTATATATATGAGAATACAGAAACCCACCATCGTGTGGTCAATCATTCCCTAATTCTATTTCTATCATGGTATCAGCCAAGCGATTCTCCTCTCTCCCCCTCCACTACCGCCGCCGCCCTAGGGTTCCAAGGCGTGCCCCCTCTCCTCCACCTCCAGCCGCCGCCGCCGCCATGGCCGACGTCGCACCTCTCCCCCATCCCCACGCCGCCCTCTAGGCCCAAGCCACCGCCATCCAGAACATCAAAGGCCTCATCCCGTCACCCTCGATCTCAAGGCCTCCAACTTCACCAAGTGGCGGCACTTCCTCACCATCGCCGTCACCCAATTCGCCCTCGCCGATCACCTTGATCCGGCCCCTCCTTCCGCCGACGCTGAGTGGCTGCGCATGGACTCCACTGTTCTCCGGTGGTTGTACGGCTCCATCAACCCCGACATCGCCGATATGGTGATGACGACCGGATCCATGGCCGCCGTCGTCTTCGCCGGCATCACGTCCCTCTTCCGCGACAACCAACAGGCTCGCGCGGGCTACCTCGGGCAGAAGTTCCGCAACATCACGCAAGGCGACAAGACCGTCACCGCCTACTGCCTCGAGCAGAAGTCCGTCGCCGACGCCCTCGCCGACGTCGACGCCCCGGTCTCCGACAACGCCCTAGTATGGAACACCATCAAGGGCCTCCATGACCACTACCGCGACATCGGCAACCTCGCTCCTCTCCTCAAGCCGTTCCCTACCTTCCTCGAATTTCGCAACATGCTTCTTCTCCAGGAATTCAAGCCCTCCTCCACGAGCTCGTCATCGCCCGCGGTGTTCTACTCCGCCCCCGCCGCCGGTGGTCCACGCGTGGCACCTGCGCCTCCACCGCCGCGCCCCGCTGCCTTCGGCGCCCCCACCGGCTACGGCGCCGGCGCCTACAAGGGGAAGAAGAAGAAGACTTGGGGTGGCGGCGCCCCCTCCGCCCCATCCTTCCCCAACATGCAGAACCCCTGGACCGACGCCATCCACATGTACCCCATGGTGGGCCACGGCGCGCACGTCCACAACCATGCCGGGTACGGCCCCGCCGGGCCTGCCGCCAGCCTCCTCGGCCCGGTCCCGCGTCCTCTGGCTCCGATGCATCGCCCTCCTGCCCAGGGCTACATGGCGTTGCCCGCTCCATCGTCGACTCCTCCCCAAGCGACGTACACCTACAACGGCTACCCCTCCTACGGCTCCTCCTCGGCACCGACATGGGATTCATCCGCCCTCGCGAGCTACTTCAACACCATGAGCCTCCAGGCGCCCACGGCATGGCACATGGACACCGGAGCCTCCGCTCACATGTCTTCGGACGCCGGTAATCTCATCTCCCTCTCTTCAACTCCTCCTCACCGACATGTCGTCGTTGGTGATGGATCGTCTATTCCGGTCACCCACTCTGGCACTCTTCATCTCTCCACCAATCCTCGTCTCACTCTTCGTGATGTTCTTGTCACTCCCCACATTGTTAAGAATTTAATCTCTGTTCGCCAATTTACTACTGACAACCATTGTTCAGTCGAATTTGACCCTTGGGGTTTTTCTGTGAAGGATCTCAGGATAGGGAGCGTGATTCTCAGGTGCAGTAGCTCGGGTGACCTCTATCCGCTCACTTCCTTGCGCGTGCTCTCACCGCTGCCACCGATGACTCCACCCTTTGGCACCGGCGTCTCGGCCATCCTGGACACGACGCTTGTCGAGGTGTGCCCTCGGCAATTCCCATGGTTACTATACCTAGGGTTGATTGTGTGGTAGAGAACGCGTAGTATTGGTGGAATCGACGGCTGACAAGCTGGATTTACCCAGGTTCAGGGCCCTCGAGTGAGGTAAAACCCCTACTTCCTGCTTGTCTGTGTTTATGGTATGAATATGAAGGTTACAAGGGTTCGACGAGCGGCTGATCTCGTCGAGGTTTTGGTGGCTATGGATTCTTCCTTGATCGATCACCCTCCCAGCCTTTATATAGGAGGCTGGGTCTCGGGAAACATAACCGACCAAGGTTACATGTATGGAAAGTCTTAACCGACTATAACTTGATCTAACTTGGAAAACACTCTTCGTCTTAGGCCTTCCTTCGTGGGCTTCGATTAATCTTTGGGCTTCTTTGATCATTACGTGCACCAGGTACCCTTAAGCTGGGGTACCCGCAGAGTATAACCTCGTCATTAGCCCCCGAGTACTTGCTTGACTCGAAGAATCGAGCATGTGCTCCCTTCATCGTGCACGTCATAGTCTTTGCTTTTATACTCCTGATCCGACGTAGTCCTTCTACTCTTAATTTGTTTCGATTGTATGCGTATGTAACCAAGGGATATTAACATAGTAGGCCTGACTCACTCGAATATCGAGCTCAGTTAACTGCTTACTTGAGCAAAAACCTTACTAGTCTTCAGTCAGACTCGAGTCCCTGGATTCGAGCCTGGAACGCAGTCGAAAGATTTTGCCTAGGGATATTGACATAGTAGGCCTGATTCACTCGAAAATCGAGCTCAGTTAACCGCACATTTGGGCGAAACCATACTAGCCTTCAATCAGGTTCGAGTCCCCGGACTCGAAGCTGGAACACTTTTGCAACTTTTGCCTAGGGATATTGACATAGTAGGCCTGATTACTCGAAAATCGAGCTCAGTTAACCGCACATTTGGGCGAAACCATACTAGCCTTCAATCAGGTTCGAGTCCCCGGACTCGAAGCTGGAACATACTGGACAGACTCGACTCAGGCCGTTGTAGGTCTTACTGATTCGTTCTGCAGTTTAACTTTTGATACCTAACGCGTCCGTCAGGATTTTCATCATGTCTGTTGACACGGAAAATTTCAAGGGAAAACACTGTTGGAGCGTCCCTCGGCCCATCTCGATTGCTCGGCGGGTCTTACCTTTGCATTTGCGTATGCAGCATCCGAAACATCTGCGATTGGCATAGTCGGGAATTTATGAAGTTTGATTCTTTGATTTGTGAAGTACTTAATGCATTTTAATCGAGTCTGTAGTCGAGTGAATTTTCTTACCTTGTTTGGAAATCTATGGGAGCGCGACAGCGCTCCCATGGGAGTAGCCCCCGAGATTGTGGTTTATTGTCTTGCAATAGAGGACAATCTCAAATCATCCTTTATACTGCTTTTTGTCAATCGAAATATTTTGTCTTTGAAATCTACGGGAGCGCGTCAGCGCTCCCATGGGAGTAGCCCCCGAGATTATGCTTTATTTCGTTTGAAGTAGAGGATAATCTCAATAATTTTGCTCCTTTTTGATCAATCGCAAGAAATTTTTGATATGCTCCCATGGGAGTACCTTTGCTAGTCGAATCCTTGTGTCGATTGTAGTCTCGAACCCACCACTCGAATGTGGACGTTGTCACTGCCCCTGACGTCATTCGTGACGTCTTAGGCGTGCGCTCGCCGTTTTGACAAGACGTGTCTGTGTGGGCCCAATGTTCAGAGTTTTGACCGCAGAAGACGCCGTTTCAGCTTTGATTTGACCGGACGTGGCGTATTTTTCGCCGCGCCATCATAACCTCCTAGGGTTTTGTGCGTAGTGGGCGACGTGGGATGCGACGGTTGCTCTCTGCGCTCGCCACGTGTACGGCCAGATGCTATGCACATTTGGACGGACGGTTATGATGGGTTTTGCGTTGTGCGGTAAGTAGCAGTTTTTGCGCAAGATTTTGATTTACTTGCCATTCATTTCCTCTGTTCCTCTTCTTCCTTGCGCACCGCACACCATTGCTCTGCCTCCCAAGCTCCTTGCTTTGCTCCTTGCGCAATGGCGCCAAAGAAGATCAAGCGTGCCGCTGCAACTGTCTCCGCCACCGATCCAGCGGACAAGGGGAAGGATGCGGCCATGGCGAGTGAGCCTGCCGATGCGCTTTTGAAGATCCCCGGTGACTGGACGAGATCCAGTGTAACCGAGGACACCCTTTCTGAGTACCGTCAGAAGGGTTGGCTGCCGCCAGCTGACCAGCTGGCCGCACGTGCTCCAGGTCTGGAGGTACGCCCTGACCCCGCGACGGCGAGCGCGTCTGCTTCGCTGAATTCCTCCCCCGGGTTCTCTTTCCCTTTGCATGATTTTGTGCGAGGGCTACTGTACGCCTATGGCCTACAGATTCATGATCTTACTCCCAACAGCATTATGCATATCGCCTGTTTCATGGTGCTATGCGAGTGTTTCTTGGGGTGTCCCCCAGCTGGGCATTGTGGAAGCATATCTTCAAGGTGCGCCACAATTGCCGGGGTAAACGCCCTTGCCCGGTGGGTGGATTTCAAGTCCAAGTGCGAAGCGATTCGCATTACTTTAGCTTGAAGACAGTCGATTCTGCCCAAGGCTGGCGGACCAAATGGTTCTATGTGCCAGTCGACCAGGTGGTGCTCCCGGCTTTTTCGATTGAGAATTCTCCGAAGAAACGGTGGCCTGGGATCACCCTATCTCTCCTGCTGAAGCCAAAGAAGCCACCCCTTTGCTGAATGAGATTGGCAAGTTGCTGAAGACTGTTTCTGGTATTCAGTTGATCAGCACTTATTTGAAGATGCGAGTGTGGCCCATGCGCCTTCGTGCCCACCCGATGTGGCAGTATGAGGGTCCACTCGACAGCATCAGGATGAGTACCACCGAGTTGACGCCGAAGGAGCTCAGTGCTCAGGTGAAGAAGATCACGAGCATCAAAGCTTCCGCAAAAATCGACTTCAACTTCCCGCACGTCCCCTACGGGCCAGAGAAGGCCTTACCCGCAGTGAGTGATTCTTTTTGCCGTTTTTATGCCTCACCATCTGCCTTTGCATCCTTTTTGCTTTCGTTCTTATGATTATGAATTGTGCTTGTTACATAGGGTCACTCGACTGCCACCTCTCTCCCTCCTCTACCCGAAGCCGGGCCTACTTTGGAGACGGCAGTACAGGAGGAAACCAAGCTGCCCATTGCTGACCCTGCTTCTGCCCACTCGACCCCTCAGGATAATCCCGAAGAAGAAACAGGGGAAGAGGTGGAACAGGTTGTGGCGGATGCTTCAGATGAATCAGATGCTGAGCAGGGTCCTCGCAAGCCTAAACGCCAGCGTTTGGTTCTTCCGGAGTCTTCGAGTACAGAGGATGAGCAAGGGGATACCGGTAATTCGGGTATCCCTTCTCCTGCTAAAAGCCATCCTCTGACTGTCTCCCCTCTGGCTTCTCGTCCTCCTGCACTTCGAGTAACACCTCTCGACTGGGTGTTTTCTCCTTGGTGACGAACCTGATTCCGATGAAGAAGATGAGCCAAGGTTTGCTTTATGGTCTATTCCTTTATTTGTGGCCGCGCCTTTATGGTTTTTGTTTTTTGATTGATGTATTTTTGCTTTATGATACCAGTGGCAAATCGCCATCTCCACCTCCAGTCGCGGATACGTCGATTGTGGCGCAGCCATCCATCCCTCCAGAGCAGCACAAGGCACTATTCTTGAAGCGGCCAAGGACGCAACTGAGCTGATGGCTGCTGATTTGAACAAGGAGAAAGCTGCCCCAACCGCGGATGCCGTGGCTTCCTCCTCCAAGCCTGCCTCTTGGACTGATCACGTGAGTGCTTCTGTCCTTACTTATACTTGAAAATTTTGTTTCTTCTGCACGCGATGATAACATGCGTATTCTGTTTCAGCCTATGTATGCCGCCATGGCCCCTTGGGTCAGTCCTTTGTTCGGGTGGAGCAAGAGAGGGACTCCCTGCAGTCAACTTCGACTGAGCTTGCGCGTAAGCGTTTTTTGCTAAAACTTTCCCTTCTTTTGAAGTTATGACATTAATCGGAATGTTTGTGAACTCCACAGAGAAAAAAATCAGCTGAGGAGCAAGTGGGGCCTGGAGAAACAAGTGCAGGACTTGCAGACCAAGCTCTCTACCCAGCAGTCTGAATCGAAGAAAGCACTTGCTGATGCTCAGGACGCAACCACTCGCCGCGATAAGGAGCTTGCTGCACGTCTGTCGAGTATAGCCCGTGCTGCCAAAGGTGAATGCACTGTTTTGTGAGTAGTAGCTTTGGTTATTTTAGTAGCTTTTGCTCATGGCTTCTGCTTTCTGAATTTTGAAGGTTCCGAAGGCGCCTCGGCTTCCACTAAGCCATCGAGTGACTCATTGTCACTCGATGATGCAATAATGGAACTCGAGTCTGTGCTGTCCAAGACCAAAGGCGATCTGGCTACCATGACCAGTACCCTTAGCAATTTGCACGCGGGGATGTGTCCTACAGCCGCCGCTCCTTCGACTGCGAAGGACTTGCTGCAGCTTTTGGCGAAAGATCGTCGATTGTGGCGGATTTTGCCCGCGAACTCACGGTACGCGGCTCGGAGTACACCCTCAGGCTTTTGTTAGGCAATGGTGTAGAGGCCGATTTCGACAGTGCTTTATCGGACTACCCGAAAAAGCCTGATGGAAGGCCGCTATCATTCAGGGGTGTAACCGAGCCAGCTACGCGTCTGAGCGAAATCTGCGTCCAGACTATGGAGCGCCGGGCTGAAGCTGTTAGGGCTCAGTCGCGTAAAAGTAGGGCAGAATCCATCTCGCAGGCCTAGGAACTTTTACTCTGTAATTTGATTACTCGAACCTGGCATGTATGCTTTTGCTACTTATGTTTATGCTAGTATATACTTTTGGGTGCTTTTGCTTGAATGAAATTTGCTGAATCACCTGAATTTTGCAACTTCGTGTGTCTGGGCTTCTGAATGTTGCGTTTTATGAACCAGCCACAAGAATGCGAGTCTGGTGGACCTTCTCCTTCTCGTACTCGAACATCTGGTCGAGCAAGGAATGACACGAGGGCACTCGCTCTTGCGAAGAATCGAGTGAGTGAACTAGAGCAAGAACTCAAAAACACTCGATCTGAGTTGGAGCTGCTGCGTTCCAAGCCAAGTTTTGCTACCCAACGCGAGGAATATGTTCTTGGCGAGATGGACAACATAAACAGGCAACTCGAGTGTGAGTTTATGACACCATTTTTGCTTAAAAGTTTTCATTTGTTTGCATTATGCTTTGGACCAATAACTTTGGCCTTTTGCAGGTTTTGTGCCTGATGCCCAGCAGGAAGTAGGAGGGTCAATCGACTCCTCGATAATGCTGTTGATGTACCAACTACTGGCAGGCAGCATTTTTATTTGGACAAGGTGCACGCTCGCACACTTGCTACTTTGAAGGATCGAGTATGGCGAAACGCCCAAGTGCTCGAGATGTGCAGGCGTATCTTCACTCGCCTAAATTGCGCTCTTCCCGTCAGGGCCTCAACCTCAAGGGTTGTTTCCTTTGATTGATATCTTTCGAGTGACGGACTCAGTCAAAGAGTCTTTGATGCAGCTTGCTATTCTTGGTCCAACGCCACTATGGCTTACATCCGCAGCCGTAAGCCAAATTTTGCGATTCGACCTCCTGCAATTGGCACACTTGTATCCCAATCACATTTGATCGAGACACGCTCTGCTGCTGAGGAACTCATCGATTGCTGCAAGGAGCAGCTTTTTGGTCCTGTACTGGATATAAAGGATGAGCCAGATTCTTAACTTGTAAACTTTTTGAATAATCGGGGCATTCTCCGAATGTAAATATGTACTCTTGTATTTGTGGCGAAATATTTATATGCGTATATTTGTGACAGCCCCCGAGTCTATCGAGTGGGATTTTTGAGTTTTTCTTTTTAACCCAGCCCTCGAGTATATCGAGTGGGGTTTTTAGTTTTTATGCTTGACCCAGCCCCGAGTATATCGAGTGGGGTTTTTGAGTTTTTATGCTTGACCCAGCCCCCGAGTATATCGAGTGGGGTTTTTAGTTTTTTGCTTGACCCAGCCCCCGAGTATATCGAGTGGGGCTTGGGTTTTATGCTCGAGCCCCCGAGTGTTTGAGTGGGGTAAACAATAAAAGGCATATATGAGGAATATGGAGGAACATGTATCTTTATTCGAAATATGTGTTCGACCAGCAAGCCGCCTCATTAAAAACCTTCCAGTCCCCTTAGGTACCCTGGTAAGGGAAAAGAGTGCGTCTGAAACCTGCTGGTTCTTCCGACATTATGCGCTATTACATATCTATGCATAGAACTGACGCAGATGCGCCCCTCTATGTACTAGTGTGACTTGACGACATGTTGACCGTCTCTGAAGGTTCAGTCGTGCCCCTTGTGCTTCATCGCGTCGTTGATGACCTTGAGCCCTCTGTCGATTGCCATTTTCTTGCTTTCTGGTAGAGGTGTACGGTCATTGGAGACCTCAAGCTCGGCGAGTGATTGCTCCATCCCGTACATCTCTGAGATTTTGCTGAAGTCACGGTCACATGAATCTGACCTTTGAAAGTTCCCGTTGATCGTGATGACTCCTTTTGGTCCTGGCATTTTGAGCTTGAGGTAGGCGTAGTGTGGGACGGCCATGAATCGAGCGAAAGTGGGGCGCCCAAGTATTGCATGGTATTGTGACTTCCAATCGACCACTTCGAACTCAATCGACTCGGTTCTGAAGTGAGTAGGATCTCCAAACGTAACATCGAGTTGTATGGTGCCTTCTGGGAGCACTGCTTTGCCTGGGACGATACCGTGGAAGGTACTTGCGGACTTTGGCAGATTTTCGACTGATTTGTTCATTCTGCGTAGCGTATCTGCAAAGATTATGTTGAGGCCGCTACCTCCGTCCATGAAGACCTTGGTCATGGCGTAGCCTCCGATTTGGGCGTCGAGTACCAAGGCTGCATGCCCTGGTCGATATACTGCGGGTGGGTGGTCCTCTCGATTGAAGACAATCGGAGTTTCTGATCCTTTCAAAAAAATTGTGATAGCTGGGGGTGCCATGACCGCCATATTGACGTGTCGAGTGTGTAATTTTTGCTCTCTATTGGAGGGACGTCCTCGCTGGATCATGTTCATCTGCCCGCGAGTTACGGGATATTTTTGTTCATCTCCTTGCTGCATCTGGTGCACGGCTGCTGCCATTTGTGTTCCCGTAACGGGTTGTGCTGGCACCATGTATACTGGCGTCGGTTGCGCTGGTGTTGGTGCAGTATACACCTGAGTAGGCTGTGTTTGCGGTGGTATGGAATATACCTGTGCTTGTTGTACTTGTTGCGGTGCTGGATATGCCTGAACAGGCTGTGCTTGTGATGTAGTCGATGGAATCTGCACTAGTTGAGGAGGTGCACGTCCATCTCTTTGCAGTCGCAGTATATGTTCAATCGCAAGTTGATCGAATTCCCTGCAATTTCTCAGCGAGTGGTTAGAGCGAAGCTTACCATCGTCCCCTTTGTAAAGATGGAATCTGCAATAATCGTCCATCCTTTCTTCGATTGAGCGCTCAGGATCTTTGTCTGCTCGCCTGCGCCACTCTGGCCTTCTGTAGCTATCGCGGTCGTCGCGTCTGTGGTCTCGACTGTCACGTCGATCGTCTGTACGATGGTCTCGATTACCTCGGCGGTCGTCCGTACGATGATCTCGATTATCACGATGATCGTCGGGTCGTCTGTCAGTTTGGTCGCGGCTGTCCCTTGACTGGACAAAGCCTGCTGCGATGAAGTTTGGATGGTCATCGTCGTGATAACGATTCTTGCGTTTGCGCCTTCGATCATCTCTGTAGCTATCTCTGCGGTCTCGACTGCCACCCTCGTGATTTTCATGTGATGCTACGGGTCGAGTGCCTCGTACGGAGTCTTCTCCATCTGCCCACTTTGTTGCGAGTACCATGAGTGCCGCCATTGTCTTTGGATCTTCTCGACCAAGTGTTTCTTTGAAGTCTTCTCTCCAGAGTCCGTTTTTGAAGGCGTCGATTGCCCTATCTTCTGATACGTTGCCTACTGAGTTACGGATGGTGGTCCACCGCCGTATGTACGATCTCAGAGATTCATCTGACTTTTGCTTGCAGGTCCGGAGCTCCTCGAAAGTTTTGGGGCGCTCACATAGAGGCTCGAAGTATTTGATGAAATCACCTTTGAAGTGCTCCCACGAATCGTAGTATGATTCGGGTAGCGATTTGAGCCAATCGCGAGCTGTTCCTTCCATCATGAGTTGTATGTACTGCATAGCTGTAGTTGTGGTGCCGCGCTGACATCCGACTGCCAGCCTGTAATCTTCTAGCCAGCCTGATGGCTCTTGTTTGCAGTTGAACTTTGGCGTGGTAGCTAGCGAAAACTTCTTGGGCATACGAGCCTCCCGGATCCGTCGAGTGAAGCATAGCGCTCCACATGGCCCGATTTCTGCTTCCGAGTCTGAGCTGTTGCTGTATGACCTCCTCGAGTGGCTCCTGCTGGAACGATGACGGCGTGAGCTTTTTCGACTGCTCCTTCCCCGAGGACTTCGACTGCGACGGTCCCGATCTGTATCTCTCCTTGGAGTTGCTTGTGGATGCTGTATGGCTTGTGCTGCTATTGCCAGTTGTTTGTACAGTTGGAGGTGCTGATCCCTCTTTGGGTCTCCTGCAGGAGGTTCGATTGTTCTGAGATAGGTGCCTAGCGTCATCAGCGCCCCGGCTGGCTCAGTAGGTATGGGACTCCTTCCGCGTCGACTGCCATAAAGGCTGGGTTTATTCCGAGTGACCGCTGCACGATCTGCGTCTCCGAGGTTTATGAATCGTGACCTATTCGCGGGGTCGTTTCTGCCGTTGAACTCGTAGACAATGCTCTTCGCCGAGCACTCGATATGCTGGCTTGCTTTTTGCGTTCTTCGAGTACTGCTCGGTAGTTCTTCAACCGTATCGATTCTTGCCACTGGAAGTATTGTAAGGTCAATACCTCTTCCGGAGTTGCGTTTGCTGGTAGCATTGTGCAGCTTTCGATTACTTTGCTCACTTTTTCCGCCATCTCTGCGGTGATGGTCAGCGTGGTTGTTCCGTCAGGCATGGTGACTGTGCAAGGGTATTCTGTAGGTCGACGGCATGTTGCAGCTGCTGACGTTTCTGCTGTACTCGCGGTGTATACCTGATACGGTACCACCCGATCTTCTGCCCATGTGTTGCTAATGCGCATTATGGATTCGGCGTCGTCATCCAGGCTCATGTTGGAGTTGCTTTGCTTGCTGGGGTTTCTGCCGCAATCGAGTTGATCTTCGAGTGCTTTGTCCAGGCTATCTGCGTCGCAGGTGAATATCTCGTGGCTGGCACGGATTTCTGGGCCGTTGAGATCGGCGAGGTATATGTTGTCATCTATGTTCTCCTTGTTCCCCGCGACGTCGTTGCAGTCGACGACGTTGTCGAGTGACTCGATTGAGTTGTTTGGGCGGTACGCAGATTCGATCTCGCTTCTTCCAAATCTTTTTGCCACCTCGTCACGGAACTCTTGCGAGGTCATGGATGTTGCAGAGTCGCTTGGCGATTGGATCGGGACGATCTGTGACGATGTCGCGCCCAAGATGGATGGTGTTGCAGTCGAAGCGTTGTCGATTGTCTCCGTGTCGAGTGTCTCCATGTCGAGTGGGTCTAACAGGTCCTGCACACCATCTTTATCGACAAAGAAGTTAAATTTTCCAACTGTAATATCCAAACCTGATTCGAGTCCGGCAAAGGCTTGTTGAGCTCCATCGAGTGCGGCATGAGCCTCCTTGGAGATTTTGGCGAGTGATCGCTTTTTGAATTGATGCTGGTAGATCTTGCCGGCGAGTTGCCGTTTGCAACGGTGGTCGGTGATTTGCTTTTTGATGATGTAGTAGGCGAGTTACCTTGTGCAGATGCGATCGGCGGGTGGCCGCTTGATGATGAAACCGGCGAAACCGTGAGCCCAATACTACCTTTTCCCACAGACGGCGCCAATTGTCGAGGTGTGCCCTCGGCAATTCCCATGGTTGCTATACCTAGGGTTGATTGTGTGGTAGAGAACGCGTAGTATCGGTGGAATCGACGGCTGACAAGCTGGATTTACCCAGGTTCAGGGCCCTCGAGTGAGGTAAAACCCCTACTTCCTGCTTGTCTGTGTTTATGGTATGAATATGAGGTTACAAGGGTTCGACGAGCGGCTGATCTCATCGAGGTTTTGGTGGCTATGGATTCCTCCTTTTGATCGATCACCCTCCCAGCCTTTATATAGGAGGCTGGGTCTCGGGAAACATAACCGACCAAGGTTACATGTATGGAAAGTCTTAACCGACTATAACTTGATCTAACTTGGAAAACGCTCTTCGTCTTAGGCCTTCCTTCGTGGGCTTCGATTAATCTTTGGGCTTCTTTGATCATTACGTGCACCAGGTACCCTTAAGCTGGGGTACCCGCAGAGTATAACCTCGTCAACGCTTTTCCGCGCCTCGCCTCGTCATCTTCATTACCACTCAATAAAGTGCACAAGGACCCTAGTTTATGCCATGCTTGTCAACTTGGCCGTCATATTCATTTACCTTTTTTGCGTCTACCACTCGTACTCATAGACCCTTCGAGTTAATTCATTGTGATTTGTGGACTTCCCCTATTGAGAGTGTATCTGGCTACAAATATTATCTAGTCATTTTGGATGATTTTACTCATTACTTATGGACGTATCCGCTGCGCCAAAAATCAGAAGTGTTTGCCATCTTGTCTAACTTTCGTGCTTATGTTGCTACACAGTTCTCTCTTTCTCTACAAGCCATTCAGTGCGACAATGGGCGTGAGTTCGACAATCGCGCACTTCAGGACCTATCCGCCCAACACGGGATTCTTCTCCGCTTCTCGTGTCCATACACCTCTCCCCAAAACGGTAAAGCTGAACACATGATCCGTACCACAAATGACGTAGTTCGCACGTTGTTATTTCAAGCAAGCATGCCTCCCAAATTTTGGGTCGAAGCACTCCACACCTCTACCTATCTCCTAAATAGACTACCCACCAAAGCCCTTGCGGCACCCTGCCCCTTCTTCGCTCTCTACAGCAAAGCACCAGACTACACCCTCCTTCGTACATTTGGTTGTTTATGCTACCCAAACATTGCGTCCACCATGTCTAACAAACTCTCCCATAGATCGGTCGCATGCATTTTTCTCGGGTACCCCTCCAATCATCGTGGCTTCCGCTGCATGGATCTCGAAACTCGACGTATTATCATTTCCCGTCATGTGATTTTTGATGAAACTCGGTTTCCCTTTGCTCCGAATTTTTTCTGTCTCTAATATGTAGCAGAACGCCTTGACGATACCCGTGGACGTCGATCCGATCGACGTGTTCGACCCGGTTCCCGTGCCACCCATGCATGCTGGGCCGCCTCGGCCTATTGGGCCGCGCCCTGCCACGCCGCCTACGGCCTCCACGCCGGCTTCGTCATCGTCGCGCACTTTGGCCCACTGGGCCGCACGGACGCCCCGCGCCTCGACGCCCATCGCTCCATCGCCGGCTCCTACACCGGCTCCCTCGCCAGCTCATACGCCGGCTCCCTCGACTGCGCCGTCTTCTCCAACATAGGCGGCCTCTGACGCCGACCACGATGCAGCCTCTGGCGCTGCTCCCTCCTCGGCGTCCTCGTCTCCAACACCGCCGTGTTCGCCGCCTCCCGTTGCTCCTCCCCATCGGATGCTGACACGTCGGCAAGCCGGCAAGATCATCGGTCCCCGCGAGCGCCTCAACGTCGGGACTGTTCCGACTCCCTCCCCAATACCCAAGTCCGTTCGTGGTGCTCTCACGGATCCCCACTGGCTCGCCGCGATGACCGACGAGTACGGCGCTCTTCTCGCCAACAACACATGGGATCTTGTGTCTCCGCCGGCTAATGCGAATGTCGTCTCCAGCAAATGGGTCTTCCGCCACAAGCTCAAGCCCGACGACACTCTCGACCGCTACAAGGCCCGATGGGTATTGCGCGGTTTCTCTCAAGAGCATGGCATCGACTTCGACGAGACTTTTAGCCCGGTGGTTAAAACGGCTACCATCCGCTGCATTCTCTCCGTCGCGCTCTCCTCCAACTGGAAAATTCGGCAACTCGACGTCAAGAACGCTTTTCTCCATGGGAAGCTCTCAGAGGTGGTGTTTTGCTCGCAGCCCACTGGGTTTGTTGACTCAACCCGACCCAACCATGTGTGCCGCCTTAATCGCGCTCTCTACGGCTTGAAGCAAGCCCCTCGCGCATGGTACCATCGGTTCGCCACCTTCGTCACCAAGTTCGGCTTCACCTGCTCCAAGTCGGACACGTCGCTCTTCATCCTTCAGTGCTCCTTCGGCACGGCATACCTCCTCCTCTATGTCGACGACATCATCTTGACAGCTTCGTCCTCAACTCTTCTCGAGCGCGTCATCGCCGCACTCAGTGCTGAGTTTGCCATGACCGATTTGGGCGAGCTGCATCACTTCCTCGGCCTCGCCATTCGACGTGACACTCATGGGATGTTCCTCTCCCAGACTCAGTATGCTCTCGAGATTCTCGAGCGTGCTGGCATGAGCTCCTGCCATCCTGCCTCGACACCGGTGGACACCGCTCCCAAGCTAGCCGCCACGGCTGGTCCTCCGTTGATGATCCTTCGGCATACCGCAGTCTTGCCGGTGCTCTTCAGTACCTGACATTTACGCGCCCGGACATCGCCTACGCTGTGCAGCAGATATGCCTCCACATGCACGACCCTCGCGAGCAACACATGTCGCTGGTCAAGCGCGTCCTCCGCTACGTCAAGGGTACACTTCACCATGGACTTCAGCTGACACCGTCCCATACGGATCGTCTTGTGGCTTACACCGATGCCGACTGGGCTGGCTGTCCTGACACTCGCCGTTCCACCTCAGGATACTGCGTCTTTCTTGGAGACAACCTTGTCTCTTGGTCGTCCAAACGGCAGCACACCGTTTCTCGATCCAGTGCCCAAGCCGAGTACCGAGCCGTTGCTAATGCTGTTCCTGAAGCCAGTTGGCTCCGCCAACTTCTCCATGAGCTTCATCGACCTCTCCCGACTGCTACTGTTGTCTTCTGCGACAATGTAAGCGCCGTCTACATGTCCACGAATCCGGTTCAGCACCAGCGCACCAAACACATCGAAATCGACCTTCATTTTGTTCGAGATCGTGTGGCCCTTGGACACATCCGAGTTCTTCATGTGCCTTCAGCACGGCAATTCGCGGACATCTTCACCAAAGGACTGCCATCACCGTTATTCTTGGACTTCCGATCCAGTCTCAGCGTCCGAGAGTCTCCCGTTGCGACTGCGAAGGGATGTTAGGCAAACCGAATAGGTTAGGATTCGGTTTGCTCCTGCCATACTTGTGCTTGATCTCTTGCATATAATCAGCCATTATGGTTAGGATTTGTAATCATCTGTTTCCATGTATTTCCCTATATATATGAGAATACAGAAACCCACCATTCGTGTGGTCAATCATTCCCTAATTCTATTTCTATCAATAAGTCACTAGGAACCATTGGAGGGTATCCTGCCATGATTATGCATGTACGAGTTTTACTACAAATGTAGAGGAATTATATAAGTATATGTATGGTAATTTTTCTATATGCCAGAAAGTAAATTGCAAAAGTTGAATAAAAGCAGTCCCATAATAATGCAAAAGAAGATTACTGGCTTCAGCCATGTAGAAACTGATTCAGAAAGCAGTAAAAGAACAAAATATAAATACCACAGGATACAGTTGGTATGTACTCCATAAAGGGTCAGGTGATGGGCTGAAAAATAATTACCATGAATTTTCTTAACTGCAGATATTCCTGTTGCCTGATCTAAATCTGCAGTATCTGAGAACAAAAGAACGAACTCCGTAGGGGCCTTTCACTAACGACTTACATTAGGCTGTGAAAAGTCGTGTCGAGGTGCATAACAAGAAATAAAATAGGATAAAATCTGTACATAATAAAGGTAATTCAGATAAATAGGAAACTATTCTTCGAGAAATTTGTCCACTTGCACCGACAAGATGACAAGCAAAAACACTCAGGCATGCTCACATGTGCAAGCTGACAAGCTGTAGCTGTATTGACTGCTTAACTTACCTATATGTAACTATATGAAGATGAAACTAAGTACTAGCTGGCTTTAAAGAGTAATGATGAAGAGAAGATAGATTCTCACGTTTCCTTATCAATAATGACATAAACAAATGTTGTGTTTCCACCATCAGAGATCTGCAAAGCAGGATACCAGAGATTATATGAGACAAAAAAGACAAAGGGTATTCCAATATGATATTTCACTGTGGAATTCACATGCATCTCTCATCTGTTAATGCTTGACGTTCTGTAAAGAATATCTCGGACAAGACATAGCAAGATCAACAAGGAAGGTGGTTTAAGAGATGCAATTCACGATATGTATATTTGTTTGTAACACAAGAACAAACCATATAGCTTAAGTATCATATTAGAGATATTCTTTACACATCATATTAGAGATGTTATTGACCTGGCCTTAATGGTGTTTTCTATCCATGTTAGTAGTAGTGTAGTACCTGTTAGGTTGATCTCCACGATGCGGCCCAACGGTCGCACCGAACCCACGATCTATGCGCCCTGATCGGGGGCGCCCAACCAATCCATGGTTGGTGGGCCCCTGTGGCCTGCGCTATAAAGATTGGTGTGGGACCGGCTGCACGAGGTACGAGGTTCCACGGAGCGCCACCACCCCACCGACATACCCACCGATTAGGGTTTCCGCGCAGTGCCCACGGGAAGTACCACCGCCGCCACTGCTACCCAGTGCCGTCATCGCCGCCGTCCACCATGGCCGGCAGCTCGAGCTCGGCATCACAAGGAGAAGGTACACGAAACCTCCTCCCCATCTCATGGTTCTGCTCGTATCGATCTACCCTAGTGATCTAGGGAAATAACATTGGTATGAGAGCCACTTAGTGGCTAGATCGATCTCGGGTAGAAGAAAAGAAGACAAAAGAAAAAGAAACCACGTCGGATCCCCAAACCCTAATTCAAAAGGGCAAAGAAAACCTCATCGGAAAAGTGTGCCGCCGCAAGGCCGCGCCGTTCCTCTCGATCTCGATGCGCATCGGCAAGCCGAGGCATCGAGACGAAGAACACCACCCCTCACGGGGCAAAGGGCATCCACCCCTCACGGGGAAAAAGAAAGAAAAACCCAAACCCTTACCGTGGTTGTCATTTCCATCACCGGCTGTCGCCGGCAAAAGGGCGCCGCCAGCTGAGCCGCTTGACAGCGGTGCGCCCACCCTAGGGTGCACGCACGCGCCGGCAAGAGGGCCATCAGGGGGCGCCGCCACCGTCTTCTCGCCGCTGCGGCTCGCCGTTGCCGTGGGCCGTGGGGAGAGGGATGGGAGAGAAAGGAGTGTGGAGGTGGGGGCTAGGGGCGCGGTGCCTCGCCGAGAACGGCGGGCCGCCGGAGCGTCGCCGAACGTGCGGGAGCGAGTGAGAGAGAACAGAAACGGGCAAATGGCTAGGGTTTTCCGGCCGGGGTCGACGCGCGGCTGGTTTTGATCCAGCGAAACGCGCGCTCGACAGTCCGATGCAGATGGACGGCCAGGATTGCGCCGCGGCAAACCCTAGCCGGCAGAGCGGGCTTTGGGCCGAAAAGAGGGCCGTGGGCCGTGGTTTTCGTTCGCCCCGGGCGACAGATAGCCGAAAGGCCGTGGGCCATGTGTTTTTTCCTCTGCCGAAAAGAAAAGAACATATTCTCTGTTAATTTTTCCAGAAGCATATCTTATTTGTTTTTTGTCCAATTTTTGGCAAATTTCAAACAGTTTTCTATTCAAAATTATCCAACGAAATTTTTGTTTAGAGAACAGAAAAGTGACAGAAATGTTTCTGAAAAGTATAAAGTTCATGAATTTTTTAATTCATGTTTTTCTGCTGCAAAATAAATAAAAGTGCTCTTTTAAAAGATAAAATATAACTAAAGTGAGAATTAAATTTTAAGAGCATGTTAAAGTGATTATTGGAACAATTATGATTCTGTTATTTTTATGACCAACATTGTTAATAACATAATCATGATTTACTGTTGTTTATATGTGCATTTGTTGCTATTTTCTGCCCAACGGTGATATAGTTTTAATTGCACAAACAGTCGTATGTTTTAATTTTAACCAACGTTGGATTATTACATGCAATTGTTGTTATGATCTCACTTCATTGTGGTTTTCAGGAGGGTACTACTTGATGAGTTGCATCAAGGATGTTCCAACCCTCAGAGGTGATAACTACACTGAATGGAGAAAGAAGGTCGACTTGGTTTTCGTTTGTGTTGTGGACACTCCACAGCTGGTCAAACCTACAGAGCCAGTCAGAGATGAAAAAGATGATGATAGTGCTTGGGATAAAAAGAGGAGGGATTATGCTCCATTGGAGATGTCATATACCCTCGATAACAAAAAGTGGCTCACCGCCAACAAAAAGTGCATGGCTTTCATAAAGAACACAATTGAGCACGCTATTGTGGGCTCAATTGCAGAGTGTGCTTCCGTGAGGGAGTTTCTTGAAAAGATAAAGAGCCAGTTCACTGGTTCTTCAAAGATATATGCTACCCAGTTGCTAAAACAGCTAGTGACAGAAACGTACACAGCTGGTGAAAAGGAGGTGGACATGGCATAAGAGAGCACATCCTCAGGATGAGCAACATGGCAGCTAAGCTTAAGCCCAAGGACGATGATTTGGAGCTCAAGCATGCGCTCCTTGTTCACCTGGTTATGGCTTCACTGTCAAGTCAGTTTGACACTTTTGTTGTCAACTACAACATGTCGCCTGAAAAATGGGACAATGAAAAGACCATAGCCATGTGTGTGCAAGAAGAGGAAAGACTTAAACCTTCATATGGTGGTTCTCTGAACTATGTGAAGGATAATAAGAAAAAGAACTACAATCATAGTAGCAATGGTTCCCCTTCAAAGCCACATGGAAAAGCTCCCTCGCATTATCAGCATCAGCAGAAGTCTCTTCCAGTGGACAAAGATACATGTCTCCACTGTAAGAAGACTGGGCACTACAAGAAAGATTGCCCTGATTGGCTAAAGTTCATAATGACAAAGAGAGGGATTCCATTCGACGCGGACTACGCAAAGAAGCGCAAGATGCATTGAAGTTGCAAATGGAGTCCAAGCAGACATTGAAGCTGTCGGCGACATCTCCCTGGAGTTAGCTGATGGATTCACGATTCTGCTTAGAGATGTTTTATATGTTCCTTCATTACACAGAAAATTGATTAGTGTTTCACGTTTGGACAAAGATAATTATGAATGTTATTTTGGACATAGCAAGTGTGCCATATGGTGTAATAATACTCATGTGGGTGTTGCTTTACTTCACAATGAGCTTTATTTATTATCCTTACGTGAAAAATTGTATTCTGTGTGTAAAGTGAATGAGCATGTTTCCGCGTCGGATAAAGAACAAAAGAAAAGAAAGAGAACTCATGACTCATCGAAATTATGGCACTGTCGTTTGGGCCATATTTCGAGGGGGAGAATAGAAAGTCTAGTTAAAAATGAAATTCTTCCTCCATTAGAGTTCTCAGATTTAGAACAATGCATAGATTGCATTAAAGAAAAGTATGTAAAACAAATCAAAAAGGGTGCAAACCGAAGTACAGCAACACTAGAAATCATTCACACTGACATTTGTGGACCATTTCCAGTGAAAAGTGTGGATGGCTATGACTCGTTTATAACATTCACAGATGATTACTCCCGATATGGTTATATTTATCCAATCAAAGAAAAATCTGAAGCGTTGGATAAGTTTAAGATATTCAAAGCTGAAGTAGAAAATTAGCATGATAAAAGAATAAATATAGTGAGATCTGACCGTGGGGGGGAGTACTACGGTCGGCACACTCCATATGGCCAAGTCCCTAGACCTTTTGCGAGGTTCTTACAGGAGACTGGCATAGTGGCCCAGTATACAATGCCGGGCGACCCTCAGCAAAATGGAGTAGCTGAAAGGCGTAACCATACACTTATGGATATGGTGCGCAGCATGATGAGTTACTCCACCTTGCCATTGGGATTGTGGATGGAGGCGCTTAAAACCGCCATTCACATTCTCAATAGAGTACCAAGCAAGTCGGTGCCAAAACACCGTACGAGTTGTGAACAGGAAGAGTACCCTCCCTACAACACATCAGGGTATGGGGGAGCCCAGCTGAGGCAAAATTATTTAATACAAATATTGCAAAGTTAGATCCCAAAATAGTCAGTTGCCACTTCATTGGCTATCCTGAAAGATCAAAAGGTTTTCGTTTCTACTGCCCAGACAGATACACAAAGTTTGTAGAAACGAGACATGCAGTCTTCTTAGAGAACGAAATGATGAGGGGGAGCATGGTAGCTCGGAAAATTGATCTTGAGGAGAAGAGGGTGTGTGCACCTTTTCTGATGATTCAGGAGTCATTTTCACACTACCTGTTGTACCTGTACCGACAATCCCTGAGGTTGAGGTGCAAGCACCTGTTGTAACTCCACCCGTGACAACTGTGGGTGAAGATTCGGAAACTGTCCGTCAGGAGCCGACTGAACCCGTTGTTGAGCATGAAAGGGAGGTGCAGAAGCCACTTTTAGAAAATGAGTCCCCTAGAAGGTCTAAAAGAACTAAAAAGTCAGCTATTTCTGATGATTATAAAGTTTACAATACAAAATTAGCTCATATGGAAGGTGATCCCACTTCATATGAAGAAGCCATGAGAAGCCCTCACTCATCGAAGTGGGTGGAGGCAATGGAAGAAGAGATGAAATCGATGAGTTCCAACGATGTTTGGGACTTAGAAGATATTCCTAAAGGAGCCAAAACAGTAGGCTGCAAATGGGTATACAAAACTAAGTATGACTCAAAAGGAAATGTAGAAAAATATAAAGCACGACTTGTGGCAAAAGGATTTACACAAAGAGAAGGGGTAGATTACAATGAGACATTTTCACCAGTCTCATGTAAGGATTCCTTCAGAATCATAATGGCACTAGTTGCACATTTTGATTTAGAGCTACATCAAATGGATGTAAAGACGGCATTTCTAAACGGGGATTTAAAAGAAAATGTTTACATGAAACAACCCAAGGGTTTTATCATGGAAGGTAAGGAAGATATGGGATGCCGCCTGAAGAAATCCATTTATGGATTAAAGAAAGCCTCTAGACAGTGGTATCTAAAGTTTAATGAGACAATTAAAAGTTTTGGATTTAAAGAGAATGTTGAGGATAATTGCATTTATGCAAATTTTAAAAATGAGAAATATATTTTCCTAATATTGTATGTGGATGATATCTTGCTTGCTAGCAGTGATGTTAGTCTACTACAAGAAACAAAGAAGTACTTATCCTCAAATTTTGATATGAAAGATCTTGGTGAGCATCATATGTTTTGGGCATAGAAATTCACCGAGATAGGAAAAATGGAGTCTTAGGACTATCGCACAAGGCATATTTTGAAAAGGTTCTTAAAAAGTATAATATGCATAAGAGTAGTGCCACACCTGCACTTATAGTCAAGGGCGACAGTTTTGGGAAATTCCAATGTCCCAAGAACCAGTACGAGATCGATAAAATGAAAGGAATACCATATGCTTCGGCTGTTGGAAGCTTACAGTATGCACAAGTGTGCACTCGTCCTGACTTAGCTTTTATCACCGGAGTACTCGGTAGATATCAAGAGAATCTAGGCCCAGAGCACTGGAAAATGGCAAAGAAAGCATTGCGTTATGCGCAAGGCACAAAGGATCTCATGCTAACATACAGAAGATCTGATTCCCTAGAGATAAGAGGGTATTCAGACGCAGATTTTGCGAGAGATAGAGATGATAGAAAATCCACGTCAGGATACGTGTTCACTCTCGCTGGAGGGGCTATTTCGTGGAGAAGCTCCAAACAGTCAATAGTTGCATCATCCACGATGTATGCAGAATTTATAGCCGCTTATGAGGCCACATGCCAGGTGATATGGCTAAAGAAATTTATACCCGACTTGAAAGTGGTAGATTGTATTGACAAACCACTAAAGATGTACTGTGACAACCAGCCCGCAGTATTCTATGCTCACAACAACAAGTCGAGTAATGCTACCAAACCAATAGAGATAAAGTATTATGTTGTGAAAGATAAAATTCAGGATCAAACTATAAGTCTCGAGCATATAAGGACAAATGATATGCTTGCGGATCCGCTTATGAAAGGCTTACCACCCAGCGTGTTCATGTAACACGTAGCCGGCATGGGCTTAATGGAAAGCCTATGATTTCTGGATCATGAGAGGCCCAAAAAGAACAGAATTTGTTTCAAAACAGAGAAGTACATTGTAGCTATCTGATTCTATCGGCAATTGAGCTGTGACGATGAAACATGCTCTATGTACTAATCGGTGATGAAACTAGTAGAGTAGAAAAGTACACAGTTAAAAGTAAAAGTTGAGATCAAGTGGTAGAATGTTAGGTTGATCTCCACGATGCGGCCCAACGGTCGCACCGAACCCACGATCTATGCGCCCTGATCGGGGGCACCCAACCAATCCATGGTTGGTGGGCCCCTGTGGCCTGCGCTATAAAGACTGGTGGGGGGGCGGCTGCACGAGGTACGAGGTTCCACGGACCGCCACCACCCCACCGACATACCCACCGATTAGGGTTTCCGCGCAGTGCCCACGGGAAGTACCACCGCCGCCACTGCTACCCACTGCCGTCATCGCCGCCGTCCACCATGGCCGGCAGCTCGAGCTCGGCATCACAAGGAGAAGGTACACGAAACCTCCTCCCCATCTCACGGTTCTGCTCGTATCGATCTACCCTAATGATCTAGGGAAATAACAGTACCCAGATCAGTATTTCAGTTATCTTTCAATCTTCAGTCAGGAGTGGCCGTAAATTCAATGGTACTGAAAGGGGATGTTGCCAATCATCCTGGTGGTAGCCACAGCTAATTTTTTTAGAGTCACAGGGAGCTCCTCCCCGGTTCCATTTCATCACTCATCCACAGATATATGGACAAACACTGCTAAGAATCTTAATGTTTCTTTTAAGTGTTGTGGAAGTAACCGTATCATTACTTGCATGCACATAATGACCAAAAATGCAGAAGTTATTATTGGTGATCCAAGGCTTACTATAACATGTGACACATCGATTCCAGCTTCCTTGAGTTCCGAAAGAACGGTTCCTCCAATTTCATCATTCGCAACCTGAAAGGACATCTAAGTGGGGTGAAGCGTGTCACGTGGCACGGCAGTTGAGCAAAGTTCAGAGAAGTCTCAATGGAGTATTCATAGCGTCAATGTGTTACCACAACAACAGGTCGAGCAACTAGCTGTGTGCATTACGTTGATGTCTCAGACTAGTTCAGAGGCCAGTTGTAATTGGTCTCATCTTGATTAAAAACAGGTCGAGCAAGTACGTACCTTGGAGATCAGCCTCGTGTTCAGGCCGAGACGAGCAGCGCCCGTCAGCGCATTCCCGCCTCCTGATATCTGTACACACCAAGAACCAGCAGGGAGCAAAGCAAACTGTCACTGCAAAATATGCCGCAAATTCCGCACATGGATGGGGGCAACTAGGCGATCGCCGGCCCGAATTTGGCGTCGCCACTCTGCAAAGGGGGCACCGTCTCTTGTCCCCCATTTCTTCATCATCAAGCTCATGGTCACCCGGATTTAAAAAAAGAGACATAGTTACCTGCAGCTCTCCGCTGCGGATCTTGTCGTCGGGCCGCGGGTACGCGTCCACAGTGGCCAGGTAGTCCAGCGTCACCAGCCCGCACCCCAGCTGCAAAAAGAAACTCATGGCCGATCAATAAGACCATGAAAACGAGCAAGCACATGAGCACTGGTCAGCGAAGAGTGAGACGGTTGGTGACTTAGTGTATCAGGTCCAGTATCGCACCACGACGCGGTTTGCGGCGACGGCGGATGCGAGAGCACCGCGCGGGCTCGGCGCCGCGGCGGGCGTGCTGGCACCACGAACAACCGGAGGTGCGGAGGAACAGAGGAATCCGCGGCGGCGGGGCGCCGCGGAGAGGATGGGAGGGTACGGGGTCAGCGAGTAGTGGAGGAGCTGCTGCATGGTGGGGCCGTGGGGGGCACGCCGGCGGGGTGCCGGGGTAGGGATGGAGAGCGAGAGCCGGGACAAAGATGGTTGCGGCGTCGCGGGAGACGGGAGTGGGCGGAGTTTAGCTGGTGGGAGTGATACGAGAGTGGGGTCCCGGTTTGCGTCGGATTTTTGTCTTGGTGCCGAGCATACTTGCTGGTTTGTTCTCTTGTTTACGCGTGGCAATCGACAGTTGCAACCATGGCCGCTCGAGTGTGGAGGGACTAGGGAGTGACAAATGAAACTTCAACTATTACGTAGACGACATCGAGTCGCGTGGTGCAGCGAGGTCTCAGTGACGGACGTGAGATGATGGACTTGCGTAGGGCGGGGATGATGTTTGGCGGCGGCAGCGGTTATGCGTGGATTAGCGAAAGATGGTGGCCGCGTCTCAGGAACGTGCGCAGCAGTGCATATTGAGAGGCTGCATGACCGGTTTGTGCTTCTGACTCGTCGTCGGACGGCTTGGTTGAGGCCTACGGTTAAAATGATGTGTGTTGGTGTGAGGTATAGGCAGATGGCCCCAATAATATCCACTCCTTCATCAAGTTGGTAGGAGTAGCGACAGATTTTGCCAAGAAGGTGGCTTCAGAACTATTGATGTATTTCTTTGTAAATATTTTTTAATACAAAAATTTGTGTGCATCGATTCGATGCATAGGCTGGGGTTTGAACTTGCATTTAAAAAAAAAACTTGGGTGGTACAAACTTATATGTAGTTAAATACTACTCCAATTTCATATTATAACACGTTTTACTTTTTTCGAAACTTATATATATATATATATATATATATATATATATGCGTATTTTAGTGTGTATAATCGCTTATTTTGCTTCGTATTAGTTCACATTGAAATATCTAAAATATCTAGAGGTAGAAAGATGGAAAGGGTCGTGTTTATTACTGGTTTAGTTTCGTCTGAACCTAGAGAATTTGGTAAGCAAACTAGAAATCTTGCTTCTATTGAGCATGCCAATATATCTTGCTTATGTCGCGCGCTGATGTGCTCTCCCTCACTCCATGTGTTGTGCCCTAAATCCTGACGTCGTATGTCCCTTGATCGTGATCTCTAGTTCCAGGACACCCCAAACTACCCAACACCCAGTGGCAATGGCACATCATCTCGCGTGTTTGCTTCAGTGCCACCAAGACACCGCCTTCTATCATTTTTTTTGTCAAATATGTGGTGTTCCTATTTTGTCTGTCCAATCTCAATCGAAATTGTGGTTTCTGCTATCATTGTTTTGTGAAATCCGTCCAAGTTCTGTGTTGTGTATCTCTCGTGAAATTTGGTTTTCACCAAAAACTGAACCAAATTCTCACATAACCGAAATATGTGTTTTCAGATTTTCAGTGTTAATTTCAGTTTACATGTTCTGCTTACTGAATTCATCATAAATACGTTGACTGAAAATTTGGTTTATACATTACGACCACTCCTACGAGAGGCAATTTAGACTAATGTGCAGTTGGAGGTTAAAAATTGAAACTCTAGGACATCCAAGTTAGAGGCAATTTAGACTAATGTTAGGCTGATCTGGACTTTTCATACCTTCAAGCTTACGCCATCGACTACAATTCAACTTAAACTTATTTTAAATAAAATAATTTCATATTGGAATTTTAAAAGAGCAAACAATTGAAATTATGGAGAGCTCTTTATTTTTCAGAAATGCAAATGTGTTTCCTGTAATGTAGCGGGAGAAGATCATTAACATCTATTCATGTGATATGTGTTGTGATAAACATTATGTGGGGTTTGGTGTTACCATTGGAGGGCACTCATGTTGTTCCAGACACTAGCCAATCCTTATACACATGGTAGCAAGCTGCAACAACAAACACCCCAAGTTACAAACAGGGAAATCAAGGAGAAAGCTAATCTATGGACAATGGCAAGCAGGGGTCGTTTCTTGCTAGATGGAACCTAGGGTTCTAGGTTTTTTTCCCCTAGTCACCGGTGCAATCCTATTTTAGTTTAGTGGATGTCGTTGGTCGTTGTTGTTCGAGTTTAAATTTCTTTGTAATGCCTGGTTGTAAGAATTTGCATGGTTTGAAAAAAAGGAAAATTTGCGAAAAAAGGTGCTCGGGAGTCGAAAATCAATTCGCCCTTGGAGTTTTCCGTTATCATATTCCTATATCCACAATGGGCCGAAAACCAGTCATACAAGTCAGGCCCAACACCACCCAAAATATTTCACCCTGGACCTATAAAATACATCCATGCCCAAACTTTCGCAAACCCTAGCTCCTCCCACACCATCCACCTTACTCCCGCCGCCGCCGCGCGAAGCAAAGAAGGAGGAGCAGGATGCCGGCGGGCCATGGTCTGCGGTCGCGGACGCGCGACCTGTTCGCGCGCGGTTTCCGGAAGAAGGGTTACATCAACCTCACCACCTACCTGCGCACCTACAAGGTCGGGGAGTACGTCGACGTCAAGGTGAACGGCGCCGTGCACAAGGGCATGCCGCACAAGTTCTACCACGGCCGTACCGGACGCGTGTGGAACGTCACCAAGCGCGCCATTGGCGTCGAGATCAACAAGCAGGTATAGATCGATCCCCCTTTCTGCCCTCGTGGTTGTGGTTATCCCACTGCTGTGGACCAGTGTCGGTAAAGGTCCAGGATCCGGAGGTGATTGCTTCAGAATGATGACACGGTTGTGCTGACTCCCGTTTGTATAATTCTCTGCGGGTCATTGTTTTCTGCAAGTGCGGTTGTCTTTACATAGTAGCGGTAATGGGTTTCTACCGCCTCGTGTTTGAAGATTCGACGCAAGCTGCGTAGATATGCCTGATTAATAAGTATAGCTTAGATGATTTGAGGACTGTAGTGCGTGGCAAAGTTTGCGTATTCCAGATTATATTACATTTGTTTGGTCTGAAGGTATGGTTCTGGTTTACCGGAGGTGGTATTGGGGGATTTAGTCAGAGTTTGGTTGTAACTAATTTAAGGCGTGGATGGTATGGTTATAAAGTTTACAGTATGTGATTCTCAGGTTTAGTTGATTCCGTTGCATGAATCAAGTAAATTAGGATTTACCAACTTTTGTGTGCAATATTAGGCTTCATCGATTGAATATCTGTGTGCTTAGTAACTGACAAAACATCTACTAATGCATTTACCGACTTGCCAAATGAGCTTAACATTATTAAACTTGGTTTTTGTTGTGTTAAATTGTATGATGAACCCAAGCTGGCTATGGGAGTAGTTGCTTTACTTTGATCAGTTTTTTTTTTGCTTTTCCGTTTAACTAAGATGACATCTCTTTGCATACGACTTCTTAACTTTACTGTGGCCCAATGTATTATGTTCAGTTTCTAGTATCTCTAGTCTGAAGTAACTAGATCTTGTCACATCTTACTGTTTGAGTTCTTGTTTGTTTCCAAATGAGCCTTCAGTTATATGCCAGTAGAATTAGTTTAATTATTTGATGTAGCAATCTAATTACAAAATGTATGCGTATGGTCAGGCGTGATATGTTTTGCAGTTCTAACACACAGAAATTGTTTCTACACGTGCGAACAATTGTTTTGTTCATGTATCTCTGATGTTTATAGACAGTTCATCCATAGTGTACAAGAAACATGTGATGTGCAGTGAATTTTAGGACAAAATGTATTCACTGTTCTGCTGATGTCTACTTTGTCCAGGTTGGGAACCGCATTATCAAGAAAAGGATCCATGTCCGTGTTGAACATGTGCAGCCATCCAGGTGTGCTGAGGAGTTTCGCCTGAGGATAATCAACAACGATAAGCTCAAGGCGGAGGCTAAGGCACGTGGGGAGGTTATCAGCACCAAGAGGCAGCCGCTGGGCCCTAAACCCGGCTTCATGGTCGAGGGTACTACAATTGAGACGGTCACTCCCATTCCCTACGATGTGGTCAATGATCTCAAGGGTGGTTACTAGGATGTTTGATCTATGTGAGCACTAGTCTGGGTCTTAATTCCTGTCAAGAAGGTTTTCCTGTGTAGGTCGCTATCCTGAGTTTTGCAGAAATGTTATACTGTGCTATTTCTTAAAGAATGATGGAAGTGTTCTGTTGAACTATAGTTGCATTGCAAACCTTGGAAGATGGTCTTGCCAGTACTGCAATTACTCGTTTATTCTGAATATTGAATGTGCGATCTACTGTATTAGATGTATTGCTTCTATCTGGCTAGTTGCTTCGTTAGTTTTGTTATCTGTTGTATTACGTCTGCGCTCGGATGTTCCATCTGTTGCTCCGTTATTGTTTCATTTCGTCCATTGTTGGTTGAATGCTGATTTATGAGACCGTTTGCTGAGAGAAGCTGAAACTCTCAGTTTAACCTGTCGTGGCTCTCTTAAAGTGTCAGACAGATTTTTTACCTCACTCGTGGCGCCAAAGGCCTTTAGGCGTGCCAGACAGATTTTTGACCTTACTCGTGGCACCTAAACGCGAATTGGGTCTAGCGCGGCCCAGTTTCGGTCCGGCACGTTCAGCCCACGCCCTCATTTTGGGTAGACCTTGGGCGGTTCCGGACGAAACGGAGCGCAAAGCCACGTACGCCTCCGACGCGCGGGCCTCGCCTGTCAGCGACATAGGTGACTTCAACCGTCGTGGTCAAATCCGCGTGGCTACGCCTCGTTTTCACAGCCGGCGGCGCCAGTGAGCTGTCGCGTCTTCCTGCTCGGCGGTGTCAATGCGGCATGCCTTTTCGAGGGCAACGCCGTTAATGCCACCGCCCTCCGGCGGCCATAAAAAGACCTCGCCTCGCCGTCCCCATCCTCACAAACGCCTTCTTCTCTCCCTCGCCCCTCCTCTCTCCCGCCACCGCACTCGCCCGCCACCGCGAACCAGAGTTGGCCGGCAACTGGAGGCGCACCGGAGGCGCGGCGGCGAACAACTTCGGGCCGCGCACCCTCTTCCGGGACATAGGCGGAGACGCTACGGGAGAACGGCTACCGATGCCGCTCGACATGCGCTCCCCAAGCCGCTGGGCGGTTTCGAACGGCGGCATTCCGGTGCCGCGCCTGCTGACGAGGGCGAACCGCGACTTCGGCGCCGAGATCGTCAACCAGAGGAGCGCGATGACCCGCGGTGGGACCCGCAGGTCCCGGCGAACTTCGCCCGCTACGAAGCGGCGTTCCAGCGCCTCTTCGACGAGTAGATGAACCGCTGGGATGGTCCTGGGCAGGGGCCACGGAACAAGAACGTCGCCGGGCGCGAGGCGTTCTGGGGCGTGCCCGGGCGCACGCTCGACGCCGTCATGGAGCACATCTGCAACGGCGGATCGCTGCTCCAGACACCTCCTCCCCCTCCTCCTCCGGCGAACTTGTGGGCGCCGCGTGCGGCGGCCTCCTCCTCGTCGCGCTCCTCCACCTGCTCGGCGGGCCCCTCCTCCCGCTCGGCGGGCTCCTCCTCCCGCTCCCGCACCGCTCCTCTGCTCACGCCGAAGCCGATGAAGGTGAAGCCGGAGCCGGAGCTGTCGTCGCTCCTGCAGGAGCTCATGGCGGTGCAGGCGGGCGTGGACGACGACGCCATCGCCAAGGCCGTCGAAGCCGCGTCCTTCGACGACGTGCCCCCGCTTTATGGGTCGGCTGCCTGCGCGTGGTCGGCGTTCGAGCACGCCAAGACAAAGGGCGTGCCCTACTTCGACAACACACGCGATGACGGCGCAGGGAAGCCGCGTCAAGAAGGAGGACGGCGGCGCAGGCACAAGCGGCGGCGCAAGTGGCATCAAGGCGGAGGAGGAGGACGGCTACGCCGCCTTCGAGGAGCTCTACCGCCGCTACGGCCGCCGCCATTAGATTAGATTAGGGTTTAGATTTAAATTTCGTCAATTTTCATTCAAATTTGTAAAATTTCCTAAGTTTGAATGAAATCCCGTCGTATTTTAAAGTTACAAATTAATGTTTGGGCGCCGCGAGTAGGGAAGCGTGGCGCCCAAAGCAAACGACTAGTCCGGACGGCGTCCAAATGGCCGGTCCGGAAGGGCTTTGGGCGCCGCGAGTGGAGATGCTCTAACAAGGTTATCTAGGAGCTTTGAAGTTTCCTTTTTCTTGCCCAATCAAAGAGAGAGAACTAGCTGGTACCGTAATAAGCATCATCAGTGTAGTTATTATGCTCACGGTGGCCACATGTGAAACAAATATACTCCCTCTGCCCCGAATTAACTTACGCAACCTCTCCTCTCCTGCGTTTAGGGCTGGAATTAAAATTCGAAACTCGTGAGGTAAACAAGTAGCTTGTGACTTGGCTCGGTTCGGCTCAAACTCGGTGTCTCATGAGCCGAACCAAGTTTCATTTCTGAACTCGTTTGTTGACCAAGCTACTCGTGAGTAGCTCGATAACTCGTTTAACACATTCTAAGTGAGTAGCTCGATAACTCGTTTAACACATTCTAAGTGTTCAAACAAGCGCGCATACGAAAAAACAAGTAATTTTCCATCTAATTCTGAAACACAGCGATGATGATCTTTCTACAATGTAGATAATTTAAAACTACTACACCATTATCGGTGCAAAAATATTAACTGTTTGACACTAATATATCAAAAAATTATTTAAACGAGTTAAACGAGCTACTCGTGAGCTATTTGCGAGTTTACAGAGTCGAGCCAAGTTTAATTTCTGAACTCGTTTGTTGAACGAGTCAAGTCGAGCTCGACTCGTCAGTTGAGCGAGTTCAAGCGAGTCGAGCCGAGCTCGCTCGGCTCGGTTCGAATTCCATGCCTATGAGTTGCTTGCGTCAACGCACTGGCCGCCCCTAAAGCGACTAAACATCGGCCAGAGGTGGCGCCGACAAAGAAGCGAGGTGGCGTTGACAAAGAAGTGAGGTGGCGACGACAAGGAAGCGCCGGTGACGATATACATAGCGCCCAAGAAGTCCACACTCTTAGTGGATCATCGACTCCAACTAGTGCACTGAAAACTCTACGAACCACCAAGGCGACACCCCAAGGAGGGAACAACAATCCGGAAGCTGGATCTAGGACCCGGGTGCTCTTGTGCCATGACGACGCCCTCCCAAGTGCAGTGGCATGTCACTGCGTAACTGGCGCCTTTCGATCCACCCTTCACTTTTCATCCAACGACTAAGATTAAGCCAAAAGCTGAAGTAAAAAATCAAACATTTCAGAAAAAATTTAAAAACTTCTAGTAAATTGTATATGGTTCGTTTTGTATTATGAGAAACTTCGCTTCATTTGGATCACCCGTTTATGGCTTGATAGCCTTTTAAGTTTAAAATATGAAAAGCTGTTTAAAAATTAACCAATCATCCAAATGAAACGAAACTTTTTGAGAATACAAAACGAACCATATATGATTTACTAGTTTTTTTTTTCAGTTTTTACAGAAATATTTGAATTTTGATTTCAGCTTTTTGCCTTAATCTCAACCGTTGGATGGAGAGCGAGGGTGGATAGAATTATTACTAATTATATAAAAGACGAGCGCTTTCGCGCTCCCTCAGGCCCTGATGCACTGTAGCAATGAACAGTACGTAATGTTCATTACTACAGTGTTCGACAGTGTTTCGATCCTCTCTGTCCAACGCCGATCCGACGGCCAGAAACCACCCGCATGCTTTTTGACGCGACCAATTTGCAAAGACAAACTCGCAAGCCGAGAAATTAACCCGCAGTCCAGCTTTCCCCGCTGCGAAGGACCTATTTCACATTAGAAGCAAAAACAGGGGCCTTCTTGAAGAAACATCTCACTTTCCCCACCCCACGCTAGGGTTAGCCGCCGGCCGCCGCTCCCGCGATCGACTCCCCTCTTCCTTTCCTTCCACAACTCCCCGGCGCCGCCGCTCGCCGTCCCCGCCAAGCACCACCCCGCGCGCGCATCCGCGCCCTCCGCCATCCGGCATCCATGTCGATCCGCATGCTGAACCAGAACGCGGAGGTGCTCAACAAGTCGGCCGCACTGCACATGAACATCAACGCCGCCAAGGGCCTCCAGGAGGTGCTCTGCACCAACCTCGGCCCCAAGGGCACCATCAAGATGTAAGTCCCTCTCTCCCTCTCCCCGCCAGATCAAGATGCGGCGAAACAAAACTTCTAGATCGTGCTCGGGATCTTCGGCAGCGATCTCTTCTGGGGTTCGCGTGTTGTCGGCCGGCTCCACCTAGGTAGTTCGCGAGGTGTAGGGTGGTCTGTGTTGGAATCTGGGCGCCGTTCGTTCTATCGCAGTTGATCTACCCCGTAGGCTTGAGATGGGTTTGGTTGATCTGCGCATTTCCATCTCAGACTCTCGTGATCTGTCAGTTCAGTGCACTTTTCGGAGGAGTTTTTTTGCCATTTCGATCTCCGTTCGGTGTTTGAGATGTGGTGGATTCTGTTGCTAACTGTGCATGTTTACAAGGGATCATGCCAGGGCAATATGCTTTCAGCAGTGCTTTTGGTTTTGTCTGATTGGACTAACTTGGGGTTGCTAATTAGGTAATTGCTGTCAATCTGTTAGGTATAAAATTATTGGTTCATGGTCAGATGTTTACGTAACTCGGCCTCCTATACACAGATCGACAGTAATATTTGCAATATCTGACACACTTTGATCTGTGATGCACAGGCTCGTGGGTGGAGCTGGCGACATCAAGCTCACCAAGGACGGATGTAGCGCGCCGCTGCAGACCGGGGAGGAGGGGTCCCCCGGCTACGTCGAGCCCGCCACGTACGACCTGGTAATCAAGCATCTGCCTATCCACGGGCTCAGTTCGCTACCATTGTAGCATGATACGGTTGTGACAATAAATTATGTTGAGTATTAGGAAGCACTGACTATTTCTTCCTAAATCTGAATATACTGCAGGTTGTACCTCACGGCAGTTCATCCTCAAGGTCAACGGAATATTTCCCTTAATATTGATAAAACTGCAGCAGCAATCGGCATCTACTACGTTTTGCCTTTTGAGTTATATAAATATATTCATTGTTAGAAAATGGATATAAGTCATGTAGTTAATATATGTCTAAGTCAATTTTAGGTAAGATCTATCCATGTAGCATGGAAGTATATCCATATTTTGTTTTATTTATCATATACTAGAGTTCTTATTTTTTTATTACAACGAAGCACAGTTTAAACATTTAATTAACTCAACATGTTCCCTGAAACTTTAATGTTAATGAGAAGGTCTTGCTACTTTCTGATTTTTGTAGTTAAGCTGGAGATCTACCCACTTTGTGATGAGCAACTATACTGAAAGACCTATTTATCCTGAACTGAATGCACATGAATTTTGTAGACAGAGGAGGAGGAAGATAGGTAAGCTGGTCCATTCTGAAGTACTAAACTGAATGCACATGTATTTCTCTACTACTTATTTTTAGATCATTGCTATGTATATATGCCTGCAGGAATCAAATAAAGGTTTAATGTCATTGGAAGTGCAAGATGTTGCTTATTGGTCTGTTCCATCCAAAAATGGTTCATTATCCAATTTCAGATAACTAATTGTTTCTTTCTCGCCTATATCAGCAAGTCTCCACACATGGTTGTGTTTTTAAGGTAAACTGAGTTCAGATATTTGAGCTAATGATTTTGGTTCTGACACTGCAATGATGCCATTCATATACAACACTCCAATGATGCCTTTCTTCATCAGTTAGTTGTCACTTTTAGCTGTGCACAAATAACTCACAGCGCCAACCCTCTTTTATTTAATCCCGACAATTTTTTATCTTTATTTGTCCAGCTTATTTATACCTGCAAGGTGTTCGATGGAAAGGCAAGTGGGCTGCAGGGGGACATTATTTGTTCAGTGGCTTGCATATATTATATAGACTAACATAAAAACACCAATAGTTGTAACATTATATTATAGGAATATAAAACAAGGGATCATGCCATTTCTGAATTTTTAGTCAATTCCCAGTTTCAGTCAATATTGCATCCCTTCATTGGTTTGTTCTGGTCTCTTTCCATGTTTCGCCACATTGGGGATCAAAAAAATTCGGCATGATCATGTGATTGCAAGACAACATGCAGTGTTTTCCGCGCCTACTGGTTTGCCTCTTCACATGAATGGAATTGGTGATATGGATGAGCTGCTTATTTCTTTTATATTCTCTACTTCTTGCATGTTTGCAATTTAATCAAGTTGTCCCAGTTTTTTTAACATGAGACCTGTACAACTCAGAATTTTCGACAAGTCCCATCTAATAATCTGACCTAAAACAGGAGAAATATTGCATAGGTAGATTACGGTTTTCTCAGTTTGTGTTCAACCGTGAGGTTGTAGGTGTGCACAATAGCTGATTGTAAACGCATCAGGGGAAAGACTACGGCCGTTGAACCTCTCTGTACGTCCCTTGCGGACCGTTCCTATAATTTACTTGATTACATTTTTGTGTGCATCTTAATTTGTTTGAAAGGGCTGGCTTTTATGGTGTGTTTTATAACATCGTAAACATGATGAAGTAGAGCTGGTTAGTTGCTTTTCATCATCTATTTGCATGGGCAGAAACCTGTTGTAGTAAGACGCCTGTGTTGGACCTACTTATTTACTGGTCAACATTGTATAACATACGGCTCATATTTTGTTTGAAAGCTAACCCACCTTTTCTATTTGTTTCAGGACTACATGAGCACCTATCGTGCCTGAGTCCCAAATCCGATGAACCTGCCCCTTATTGTCGAATGGAAATATCTATTATCTTAAAAGTAAGCTTTCTTGATCAGTCAATGGCTTCTTTGCATGTTTCTTTTTTGTATATAATGTCGTAGCCTTTTTAGATTCTTTAATATATAGTTAAATATGGATAAACAACTGCAAGTTTGGTCCGTTTTAAAAGCCTAAACAGCACCAAGTGCCTATAAAAGCAAGATTTAAAATGGACTGTCATGTATTTTTATTTGTATAATTCAGGGTTCCGCAAATAAAGAATGACATATTATTTTTTACTTTTTAGTTTTGATTTTGATTTTAGCCAGCTAGACTTTAATATCATAGTATATGTTCTCATAATTTTCCCCTATGTTGCTGCGAGACTCAGATATGCACTTACAATTACCTACAAGATTGAAACTGATATTTAAAGGTACTTTATCTATGATTTTACGCTCCAACTGCTCATACAGGAGAGGCTGTTTCTATGGTTATTTGATCCATCGAAGAATCTGGTTGAATATTATTGCTGAAGCTAGCTGCAGCTTGAAAAATGTTCATACAATATTGTTCTATGTATTGGCACTACTATGTATAGTAATTGTTGACTACCGTCATATTATTGATCCTTATCATATCGTTTTACCAAATGATTACCACTGTCAAACGCAGGCGGCACGGTGGCCATGCAAGGCTTGATGACAATATATTTTCTTATTTTCTCTATGTTTGCTTGCACAATGAGTAGTTTATTTTATTTGATATTGTGTGCATGTTATCTACCTCAGAGATCAACGTTGATGCCTGGATTATACAATTTTACCTATTTTGTGATTCATATCTTTTATATATATTTTGATGTAGAATTTTCTCTTTCAACTTCCACTCCTATTAAGATTCATGTAAGTTTTTACAAATTAGTGGAATTTTAATGATGCTTACCATACTGTTTTACCAATAGATTACCGGTCAATGTTTGTGCCAGGGTGTAGACTCTGTACGAAAGCACATTGCTCTAAACCTATAATTCCACTCCTATATATAATAGTTATTGACTGTGGTTTATCATAACGTTTTACAAACTGAAAAAACAATGCTAAAGCTGACAGTACAATCCATTACAAGTGACAATTAGCTAACAAACGCCGCGCTAAATTCAACTAGTGTTGTCCCTAAATTCGAGTCCCGTGCACAGACCAGGCAGAAAGCATGAGGTTGTATGTGGTTGTGCAGACAGCCACACACTGATGATATATTGCACATTTGTTCTCCAAAATTCCAAACAGCGGCAAGAATCTCGGAGCGATCCAACATATAAAAGTCGTCTATGATCTAACTTGAACAATCGACTGCGTTTTAGCCAAGCCAATTTTCGAGTTGTTCTCTTCACAGTCGTCTTTTGGTTATCTCAGATCACTAGCACGAGATTCCCTATCTAATTAGGCACATACGGAACAAAGTCAACGAACACACGCAAAGAAGAGGCCCTCCACAATTAGAAATCAGATCACCAAATCAAGACCCGTGGTCTCTGTTGCGATGGCCGAGAGCACGGCGAGGAATTCCGGGGTGCCGGTGTTCGTGATGATGCCGCTGGACACGGTCAAGCCTTGCTGCGGGAGCGGTCTGAACCACCGCAAGACCATGGCGCGGGATCTGGCGGCGCTCAAGAGCGCGGGCGTGGAGGGAGTCATGGTGGACGTGTGGTGGGGGATCGTGGAGGGCGAGGAGCCTGGGACGTACAACTTCGACGGGTACACGAAGCTCGTCGAGATGGTGCGCGGCGCCGGGCTCAAGGTCCAGGCCGTCATGTCCTTCCACCAGTGCGGCGGCAACGTCGGCGACACCGTCAAGTGAGGCCATTTCTTCCCGTCCCCATGCCTTTTCTCGCTCCTCCCCATGCCAATTTGTGACATTTGGGCGCTCCTCGCCGTCGGTGGTGGCAGCATTCCGCTGCCGGGATGGGTGGTGGAGGAGATGGACAAGGACCGGGATCTCGCCTACACCGACCAATGGGGACGCCGCAGCTACGAGTACGTCTCCCTCGGCTGCGACGACATGCCCGTCCTCCAGGGACGCACGCCCGTCCAGTGCTACACTGACTTCCTCACCGCCTTCCGCGACCACTTCGCCACCTTCCTCGGCACCACCATCGTCGTGCGTCCCCCACAGTTCATGAAATTCCTCTGTTTTCGTCGGTGATGTTGTGCCCATCGCCAATTTGCCTTGTGCACACGCAGGAAATCCAGGTCGGCATGGGCCCGGCCGGCGAGCTTCGGTACCCGTCGTACCCGGAGAGCGAGGGAACCTGGAAATTCCCCGGCATCGGCGCCTTCCAGTGCTACGACAAGGTACTTCAGCTCCAGTTGTGAATTCAGATGGCGACCGAGCTTGCATCTGGAATGTGTTTGACATTGTTTTGGTGTTTTTCCTGTAGTACATGCTGAGCAGTCTGGAGATAGCAGCGGCCACGACCGGCAATCCGGATTGGGGCCTTGGAGGGCCTACCGACGCCGGCGGGTACAACAGCTCGCCGGACGACACAGACTTCTTCCGCCAGGACGGCGGCGGCTGGGGCTCCGAGTACGGCGAGTTCTTCATGTCGTGGTACTCGCGGATGCTCCTGGAGCACGGCGACCGCGTCCTGTCCGGCGCGGCGTCCGTGTTCGGCCAGGTACCCGGCGTCCACCTCTCGGTCAAGGTCGCCGGCATCCACTGGCACCACGGCACTGAGTCTCACGCGCCCGAGCTCACCGCGGGGTACTACAACACGCGGCACCGCGACGGCTACCTCCCGATCGCGCGCATGCTGGGCCGCCACGGCGCGGTGCTCAACTTCACCTGCGTGGAGATGCGCGACCACGAGCAGCCGCAGGAGGCGCGGTGCCGGCCAGAGGGCCTGGTGCGGCAGGTGGCCGCGGCCGCCCGCGAAGCTGGCGTCGGCCTGGCCGGCGAGAACGCGCTGCCCCGGTACGACGACGCGGCGCACGACCAGGTGGTGGCCACGGCCAAGGAGGAGCGGATGGTGGCGTTCACGTACCTTCGCATGGGACCCGACCTGTTCCAGCCCGAGAACTGGAGCCGGTTCCAGGCGTTCGTGGAACGGATGAGCGAAGCCGGTTTCTCGCCTCCTCGGTCGCTGCACATGACCGCCGACGAAGACGGCAGAGTCTCGGTGCAGGGCTGAGAGCGTAAGATTGTGAGCTTTTTAGAATGCGCGAGGCAGCCTGCGTTTTATTCAGATTTGGAGCACCTTTTCTTCAGTTAAGAATTGGGAGATTGGATATATGTATTTTTGAGGGAACCATGAGTTCTGTATGTCCAAAGAGCTTCTACAGAAGTGCTGAGATAAAAAAGAATTATTTTTTGGATAATCTTTATTTTTCGAACCATAAAGGCGAACAACAAGGTAAGAAGAAGGCCTTGAAAGGCCGAACAATCAATTTGCATCTCGAGCTCCCGTGATTACCTTTTTAAAAAGAATATTAAAAACTATAATTTTGGTTTTTAAAAATTCTGAATTGTTTTTTGATGTAATCAATGATGCATTGTACAAGACTGCATAATCACAATGCGATATTTTGTATTGGCATACATATAAATTATAAAATCTTGTATATTTGGAGACTTAAAAGTGTATATACCCGGATCCACACATTTCTCATTTTTTAAAGCTCTAAATATAATATTTCACACTGAGATTTCACACATTTGTCAGATAAAATCTTGCACTGTCGCCAAACCGTCAGTTGGGGGCACCGTAAGGGCAACTCCAACTCCATACCGTGCGGATAACCGGATATAGGGCAACACCCAACATGGCGACGCAAAACGGACCGGTGTCCGTGTAGACCTATTCCCAGCCCAAAATTGGGTTGCATCCGAACGGACACGCTTGCGGTGTCCTCCTTTGGACCCGCCCCTCAGTGGCACCAAATTTTTATTCATGTTAAAAATAATACAAAGATTCAACTAAAATTTGAACTAGCCTAATCTGCGCGTCCTCGTCGGAGGTTGGACAAAATGTTGACGATGCCCACCTCCGTAGCCGTATGACGGAAGGCTTCTGCCATAGTGGCCTTGAGGACTCCCTCGACAGTGCGACCAGGCCAGAACCGTGGCCGCTTGCCTCCCTCGGTTGCACGATATCAGCCGGAGCATGAGAAGCAGACTGTGTTGCCGGAGCACCAGGAGGAGGAGGCACCAGATGTGTCGGCAACTCCACCACTCGGTCCTCCGGCTCGGTCCCCGTGGGGGTCCCGTTTGGTTGTTGCAGCACTCACGACAACACCCGCGCCGCGGTAGTAGAGACGACATCGCTGGAGTCTCCACCACATGCGTCGTTGGCAACTCCACCACCGCCGCCGTCAGACGACGAGTAGTATATCAACCCCACCACCACCGATCCCCTGGAAACCTTATGTTCTAGTTTTATCTTGTATTTACATTATATCCTGTGAAATCATTTAAATTGAACTTGTTATCTTTTAAATTTTCTAAAACTATACAAATAAAGAAAATACGGACAATGGCCATATCAAAAGGGTCATTGAGTTGGATGATAAGGCTAGGAAAGCCTAGACAAGAGCCGAAGGCGTGTATATCTGACCATCAAATGGAACATATACGGAAAATTTTTGCCTTTTTTTTTTTGCAAAATACAATATAACGTAGACGCTCATATACACGCGCACACACTCACCCCTATGAACGCACGCACGCACATCCTACCCCAATGAGCACCTCTGAAAAGATCGAGCCGGCGGGTAGTCTTGTAGTTGCTCTTTGATTTAGGTGCCCGGTGATTTTGACAGATTGGGCCGAGCTTGGAAGTGTCCTTCCTGGTCGGCATCAAGAGCGAGAAATGATCAATTCGGGTACCCCTCTGCTCCGCTGATCTTATCCTCATCCAGAGATCTCAAGCGTCTCAGATTCAAATCTAGTGTAGGATGGACGGCCAGGACCGTTCCAGCGCAAGTAGTTGGACCGTGGGGCCATCCCATTCGAAAAACACCGTCCGAGCTGTATTACATCCCCAAAATATCCACTTCTGTTGGCCCACAGATCCACCAGAAAACCAAAAAAAAACCATAATTATGATCTGATCATTTCATAACCAGACTATCTCTTCCCAAATCGCGTAACTACACCAAGGAACTCCCGAAATTTCTAGTATTCCTCCCACTTTTCCGTACTCGGATGCGCAGATTTTGATCACCTGTTCGTCCCTACTCTCTCGAAGCGCAGAATTTTTTGTTTCTTTCCCCGCTGTTTTGATCTGACAGTTTCTCCCCAATTCCACCAATCACTCTCTCCGAAGCTGAGATTTTTCCCGGGTTTTGCTGTTGCTTGGGGTGTAAAATCCCTCAAGCTGGCGAATCCGGCGTGTCCATGGACCAGCCCGAGAGCTCTGTCTCCCATGCCGCGGCCCAGACGGGGCCGACCCCACGCGGCCTCGTCGACCGCGAAGAGCTTGTGCGGGTCATCGCGCAGTCTCTCTACTCCCTCGGTTACCGGAAGGCGGCCGCCGCGCTCGAGGCCGAGTCCGGCGTGCCGCTGTACCCTCCGGAGCACGACCGCCTCCTGCTCGACGTAATGTCTGGTCGATGGGACGCGTGCGCTGCGACTATTGTCTCGCTTGCCGGCATCACCGAAAGGAACCGCGCGGTTGCGGAGTTTTTGGTGTGGAGAGCACACTTCTTGGAGTTGCTGGGGACTGGAGATGATGGTGTACGTCTTGCAACGGAGGTGCTCTGGCGTCGGATCGCTCCTCTTGGCATCGACAGAAGATGTGTGCACTGGCTGGCACGCGCAATGGTCTCGTGCGAGGGGGCGGTTGCACCAGAGGCTGTAGCTGAATGGAGGATTGGGCTTTTCTTGGATTTGGTTGAGGCATTGCCGCCGTCGTTCCGCGTGCCAAGCGGGCGGCTTGAGCATTTGGTGGAGACCGCGGTTATTCAGCAGGTTGCTTCGTGTATATATCATAATCTGCCGGATGAGGTCACTCTATTTGAGGATCACAATTGCCATGAAGAGCAGGTCCCTTCTGTCTGCACGCAGGTGCGAGCTTTTGTAAATCTTTGTTTGTTTTACCATTTTTCCTGTAAATTTTATAGCCTGTTAGGTTTACAAGAATGGGAAATCAAACACCACACTTAGGATCTAGAGTTATCAAAGCATAAATTTGGATACAGCTACTTCTTCTAAGTAGTTCTCAGAGCACACTTCAGTATGTCTATTTATATCAGTTCTTAAAATATCTGCCGCATGACGTTGCTATATCTGCAGCTTCATCCCTCTCAATGTTTGGCTATTGGAAGCATATAATTACCATTCAACCGGGACTTGTTGTGCTTCAGAAATACATTGATAGTTGTTTCAGGGTTACTCTCATTGAGAGAGGATGACACTTGGAGAGTTGGGGCAATTTTCGTTGGTTTATTTCTCACACAATGGCATACCAACCTGAGGGGTTGGGGATACATATTTATATGCTGCTAGCCAGCCACGAATATGCTAGATGCTAGTCTAAGATGCTGTCCTAAAAGCTATCCTAACAACCAGTCCTAACAGCCAGCCAGTCCTTGTGCTATCCTAACTGCCAGTCCAAGATGCTGCCAGTCCTTGATGCTCTATCCTAACTGCAACCTGTCCTTGACACAAGGACCATGTGCTGCAGTCCCACAAAGACCACAGACCAAAGACCAAACCCCACAAGACTACAGTACAGAGACTTATCCATCATACATTGTGTTGTTTTCCTCCGTCGAGGCAGGATTTGCATCATTGCGTAATCTTTACACTGTAGCGTCCACTTCCTTCGCCGTGCTGTCGCGGCTCAGCTTCAGCCTCTCCTCCATCGGAGAGAGAGCTGGGTTGCAATCGGTGAGCCTGGCTAGCTCAACGATGCGCTTGGCATAGGCGGTCTGTCGAAGCGTGATCCCGGAGTGATCCTGGTGCACCTCGATCCCCAGATAGAAGGAGAGGAGCCCCAGATCACTCATCTGGAAGGCAGCCTTCATCTCCTCCTTGAACGCAGCCACCTCTGCATCCTTGATGCCGGTGATCACCAAGTCGTCGACATAGACGCCCACCAACAGGGCATTTCCTCCACTGCCCCGTCGGTAGACAGCCGCCTCGTGCCGGCTTTGCTCGAAGCCCATCGTCTTCAGCGTGGAGTCCAGCTTGGCATTCCACGCCCTTGGTGCCTGCCGGAGGCCATACAGAGCCTTGTGCAAGCGAAGTACCTTGCCCTCCTGGCCGGGGATCACAAATCCCGGCGGCTGCTGCACGTAGACCTCCTCCTTCAAGTCGCCGTTGAGGAAGGCCGACTTGACGTCCATGTGGTGGACAGGCCAGCCCTCCTGGGCAGCTAGTGCAACGATGAGTCGCACGGACTCCATCCGTGCTACAGGAGCGAAGGCGTCGTCGAAGTCGACCCCCTCCTGCTGCAAGAAACCTCGCGCCACCAAGCGAGCCTTGTGCTTGACGATGGCGCCGGCCTCATCCCTCTTCAGCTTGAACACCCACTTAAGGGTGATCGCGCGATGACCACGAGGGAGATCAGCAAGCTCCCAAGTGCGGTTCTCCTTGACCGCATCCATCTCCATCTGCATCGCAGCACGCCATGCCGCATCTCTCTCAGCCTCTGCAAAAGACTGAGGCTCACCATCCTCACGCGCAAGCTGCAGCTGCGCCTCCAGCTCACGTGGCACCAGCCCCGGCACCGGCTGGTCACCGAGAAGGTTCTCCATCGTCCGGTACCGCAGCGGCTCGTCGTCATGATACGCGTCGACACGCTCCTCGTCGTGAGAGAGCGGAGAAGCGAACTCCACCGGGTTGTGCTCAGAGTGAGCTGGTGGTGGTGTAGACGCGCCCGGAGGAGTGGCTGCTGGTGCTGGAGTGCGTGGCGTTGCCGGCTGTGGTGTCGCCGGTGTAGCTAACACCGGGGTCGATGGGGACTTGGGGGCTGAAGTAGACGTGCTCAGCGAGGAGCTGCTGCCTACTCCCCCGGCCTCCTCGAAGTGGACGTACTCGATGGTGAAGTCGTCGCACGTCGGAGCCGAGCCGTCGTCCACCGCCTTACCCCACGCCCATCCTCGCCCTTCGTCGAACACGACGTCTCGCGCCGTGCGGACGCGCTGTGTCTTGGGGTCGAGGATGCGGTAGGCCTTCGAGCCCTCCGAGTAGCCGATGAACACTCCGGAGTGCTCCTGTCATCGAGCTTGCCGATGTGACCAAGCTCCTTGGCAAACGCGAGGCAGCCAAAGACCCGCAGGTGGGAGACTACCGGCTTCCGCCCATGCCAAGCCTCATACGGCGTCCTGCCGTCGAGCGCCTTGGTGGGTGAGCGGTTGAGGATGTAGACGGCTGTCAGCACCGCCTCTGCCCAGAAAACAGCAGGCATCTCTCTCTGCTTGAGGAGGGCCCGAGTCATCCCCACAACCGTCTGGTTGCGCCGCTCAACAACACCATTTTGCTGTGGGCTGTACGGCGCGGAGTAGTGGCGCTGGATGCCTGTATCAGCGCAGTACGACGCGAACTCAGCTGCTGTGAATTCGCCGCCGTTGTCGGTGCGCAGCACACGCAGCTTGCGGCCGCACTCCGCCTCCGCAGCAACCTGCGCGCGCCTGATGGCGCCGCTGCCTCCCCCTTGCTGCCAAGGATCACCACCCACATGTAGCGAGAGAGATCGTCGACGAGCAGCAGGAAGTAGCGTCGTCCTCCTGGTGTGGCTGGTGTCACCGGCCCACACAGATCCCCATGGACGAGCTCGAGCTTCTCCTTAGCTCTGAAACTCGCCGCTGGGGAAAGGGGAGTCGTCTGTGCTTCGTCAACACACAGACATCGCAGAACTGCTCCACATGGTCGAGGCAGGGCAGGCCTCGCACCATCTCCTTGGCACTGAGCCGCTTCAGGGCCTCAAAGTGAAGATGCCCGAAGCGCTCATGCCACTGCCACGCCTCGTCATCCCGACGAGCAGCGAGACAGATGGGTTGTGCCACCTGCACATCAAGGACGTAGAGCCGGTTTGCGCCTCTGGTTACCTTGGCAAGAAGGCGATGATGGCGATCCCAGATGCGTAGGATCCCATGCTCGATCAGCACGCGCGAGCCGTTCTCGTCCAGCTGTCCCAGGCTGATGATGGAGTTCCTCAGCGCGGGGATGTAGTAGACACCGGTGAGCAGCCGGTGCTCTCCGGTCTTGGCGATGAAGAGGACGGAGCCGACGCCCTTGATCTCTACGGCGGAGGCATCCCCGAACTTGACGGAGCCTCGTACGTCGGAGTCGAGCTCGGCGAAGAACTCTCGTCGCCCGGTCATGTGGTGGGTGGCGCCGGTGTCGAGGCACCACCCGCTGGTCTTGTCCTTGCCGGAGCCGTCGCCAAGGAGGGCGTGCGCCTTTGGCTCGTCAAGGTGGAGGAGAGCTGCTGCAGTTGGTGCTGCAGCAGGTAGTTCGACGCTTGCGTGCGTCATGAACAGGGCTGGGTCCTCCTCCGCAGCCTGTGCGACATGGGCCTGGCCACGTTGCTCCTCCGCAGCCTGTGCGACGTGGGCCTGGCCACGTCGTGGCTGTCGGCACTCCTTGGCCCAATGGCCAAGGCGGCCGCAGTTGCGGCAGCCCTCGTCTTGTGCCGGCTGGGGCCTGCCGGCGGCGCCTCCCCGGGCACCTCCACGGGCATCACCATGTGCCCTGGCCTGGTAGTCTCGGCGTCCCCTTCGCGGCCTGCCACGCCTGCGGCTGCTGGAAGAAGGCTCCCCCTTCTTCCCGTCACCGTGGCTGGCGTCCCACTGCTCCCGAGACAGGAGCAGCTTGCCGCCGGTGGTGATGGGCCCCGAGAGAGGCTGTGGCTCGTCGGTGTCGACGACCTTGAGGCGACCTATCGCCTCCTCGATCGTCATCGTGGAGAGGTCCAGCAGCGACTCGATCGAGCGAGCCATCTGCTTGTACTTCTCGGGGATGCACCGGAAGAGCTTCTCGACAGCTCTCTCCTCGCTGTAGGTGGCATCACCAAACTGCACCATCTTCTGCAACAGAGTGTTGAGACGGAGAGCAAAGTCATCAACGTCCTCACCTGGCTTGAAGGCCAGGTTCTCCCACTCCTTGCGAAGTGCCTGCAGGGTGGACTTGCGGGCACGGTCGCTGCCGATGCGTGCCGCGGCGATGGCGTCCCACGCCTCCTTGGCAGTCCGCTTGTTGGAAAGCGAGAACTGCATCTCGGCCGGGACTGCAGCGATGAGGGCGTCCAACGCCCGTCGATCCTCATGTGGGTCGACGGCGTCGTCCTGGACCGCCTCCCACATGTGCCGCACCTGCAGCCTGATCCTCATGATCGCTGCCCACTCGACGTAGTTGGTTTTGGTGAGGGTAGGCCACCCAACACCGGGACCAACGTCCCTGACCACAGTCCGGACCCCGTAGAGGCCCCGGCCTTGGTCATCCCAGCCGCCGTCGCCGTGCGCGCCTCCTCTGGCGCCACCGCGAGCGTGCTCGGCTGCCCACTGCGCCGCCCGCTCTTGCGCCGCCCGCTCTTGCTCCGCGTCGTCGCGGTCTGCGACGACGCTGCCGTCAGCGGACGCGGAGCTGTTGGCGCTGTTGCGCAATGCCTTGGCCTCCGCCGCAGCCACACGTGCTGCCTCCGCCGTCGCTGCTGCTTCTACCTCCGCTCTGGCTGCTGCCAGCTCCGCCGCTGCCAGCCTCGACGCCCTTGCCGCCGCTGCAGCGGTTGCCGCAGTCACTCGCTCACGCTCCTCTGCCTCTGCGCGCTCGGCCTCCTGCCGACGCCGCATGCTCGAGGTAGCCGTGTGCTGAGAGTGACCTGTGGACATGGCTTGCTGCTGGGGGGCTGTCTGCTGCCGACGAGCTGCTGCTCGACAACCCGGAGGGAGGGAAGTAACCAGGGACAGTCGGAGCAGCTGCTGCTACCGGCTGGGGCTGCTCTGCTCCTGGTGAGAGAGGAGAACAGGTAAAGGTCAGGCTACAAGACAACCTCGCTCTGATACCACTTGATAGTTGTTTCAGGGTTACTCTCATTGAGAGAGGATGACACTTGGAGAGTTGGGGCAATTTTCGTTGGTTTATTTCTCACACAATGGCATACCAACCTGAGGGGTTGGGGATACATATTTATATGCTGCTAGCCAGCCACGAATATGCTAGATGCTAGTCTAAGATGCTGTCCTAAAAGCTATCCTAACAACCAGTCCTAACAGCCAGCCAGTCCTTGTGCTATCCTAACTGCCAGTCCAAGATGCTGCCAGTCCTTGATGCTCTATCCTAACTGCAACCTGTCCTTGACACAAGGACCATGTGCTGCAGTCCCACAAAGACCACAGACCAAAGACCAAACCCCACAAGACTACAGTACAGAGACTTATCCATCATACATTGTGTTGTTTTCCTCCGTCGAGGCAGGATTTGCATCATTGCGTAATCTTTACACTGGAAGTATAGATTAAGGAACAGTATAAACAATTTGAATCTGCTTCATCTTCTTATATGACACTTCCCATAGCCATTTTGCTAATTTACATATAAATACTGTTGGGTAGAGGCTTCCTTTGGCTCTCAGATATCTCTCAATCCTCAGTATATGATTTATGGTGTTTCGAAACCAAGATCCTCAAGACTATTAATTTTGTTTGTCGAAGGGGCGACTATTCACACATGCTATTTATGTATCCTAAATGACTAGACATATTCCATGCTTGGGTGCTGGGGCAGAATTACAGAGATGGATACTTGAAACTTCTATGCCTGTTTGCAGATATTGTGTGCTCATAAAAATGAAGTTTGGTTTGTAAGGTTCTCAAATGATGGAAACTACCTTGCGTCATCTTCAAGTGATTGTACGGCGATCATATGGAAGGTATAGTTTTACACAGTGTAACATTGACACGGAAAAGTTATGTGCCGTGTTATTTAAGTAAATAATACTTAGACTATCTTGTTTTCCTAGTGGTTTATAAATCAACTCGTTGTCGATAATATATAATCTTATAATTTTACTCAATTTTGAAGCAGAACTTCACATTCAGACCACAATAAACATAGTCTTGTCGCTCTGCTCGCAGCTATGCCTGACATCATTTAATAACAGATAAAGTGAATACACCGTTTCACTCCGACAGTAATATTTATCTAGTGGTACACAGCTTGCTCCAAACTGCCCAGAGTTGTAGACAAGCTGTGTACATTAATACTACCTGCAGTGAGGTACTCCTTCAGTTGAACTCTTGGAGGTATATTATTCACTGCAAAACATACTTATATTATGGACGCTCTTTACCCATGCTGAATCTAACTACGAATAGAAGTTCTATACACTGCCAAGCCTGTCAGATATCCTTGTTATACATATCGTTGGCTGATCATTGCCACAAACATCATACATGATGGATAAATTTTCTTCAAGGAGATCAGATCCTTCAGTTATAGACTCTGGAAATGAACTAATTAATACAGCCTTTTCAGTATTCATAGATCACTTACACCTTTTAGGGATTAACTATACCAATTGGCAACTGCTGGAGAAGTCAATTGGATATCTAGAACATTTCCGCACAAAAACTGGAGTCCGATTGAGTGCAGAGAGAGAAGAAAATGTATAGGAGAAATATCCATCTTTTTCTTGCTTGTGGTTTGGCTCCTAATAAGCACCTAGCCCTCTAGAATCAGGACTGCCTAGAATGTTGCTATGCCATTCTTGATTCTTCCAAGTTGGGAAATTGTGCAAACAATGTGTTGCTTCACGTTTAACAAGGTTCGCCCAACATGGAGTAGACAATACCTGTTTTCCTGATTTGGCTAAACTCACAAGATGACGTATAGGAGAAACAACTTATAGAAGTTTGTTTTCTCTTTAGTGCTCTATTCGGGGAGAAGAAAAGAGGCGAGCCTGCATCGTCAAGATAATATCACGTTTACTATTTTTTCCACCGTATATCGTAGCACATTCCTTCATTTGTCTCATCTTCTAGTTCTATTTTCATTCTGCCCTCTAGGGCCAAGTGAATCTTAAATCATTGTTGTTACTATCCATTCTAATGTCACATATGAGAGTTGACCATTTTGACTATTGGAGTTTATTACATTTATCTTTCACTGCTAATCTGACTTGATATCGGCCACACATTGCTATCTTCGAACTTGTTATGTGCCTCTTGGGTAACGGTCCGAACGATCGTAGGGCCCTAACCGTTGATTGGCTAGCCGGGAGCTCATCTCCCATGTTATGCGCGAAGGCTCTAGGGTCTGGTTGACAGGTTGAAGAAGACTGGGAGCTTCTGATTATTCTTATTCTTTGCTCAATAAAGGATCAGTATGCTGTGATAAATAAATGTTTTATCGTTCCCTAGTACAAATTTTCCTGAATAAAGCGTAAATTTTATTATTTCCCAGCTTAATTAATTAGTTTGAGCTTTTTTGGAGGGGGACACTGATCAATTCCAGAACCTGAGCCATGGAAAAATCAGATCAATACTACCATGCTGGGCATCCATGAACAAGCCAGTCCATAATAAAAAATACATGATATTTTAGAGTACATGTAGTCTAACCTTTTTGAACTTTAGCCACTAATTTGTTCAATCTTTTCTATTACTCTTATGAACTGAACTGTTGGTATTAGTAATGAAAATTGCATTCATAGTATAATCTTTTTATGGTTTCATTCTCTTATAAAGCTATGGTATTGATGAGAAAAGATAAATGTCGGAGACCATATTGATTTCCACACTTTGAATGGCAGTAGTTTTTTCTGTTCATACTGTACTTTCATTAACGGCCTTTTCTGCCGTCCTCTGGTAACATTCCACATTGTTCATCATTATATTATGCTTATTACCACAATACCTCTCTTCAGATTATTAACTGCCATCATTTCTTCCAATTTTTATGCAATGATAGGAAGACGGGACTGTATTCAACTGAATAGTGATACAAACCTGGGATTGGGAAGATCATGCTTCTCATGTGAGATCTTGGTCTTCTTTCTGATTTGCTCATATGCTTCATTTTAACTGGATATGTGAAGACTTAATACGGTCACATGCATTTGTGTAGTTATGTGGTTAAGGCCATGCATAAGTTAATAAAGTTTAAGTTGATCAACGTGGCTCATAAAAGATCCTATAAACCGGTCTATTTATGCTAATTAAACTTCATTTCTCCAAGGGGCGTGTGAACACGTACGTCTTGATTGAAGAAGTAGATGACATTTGATAGCTAGTCTTATGTACACGTTGTAAGATGTGCCAGAAGCCTAGCGCTGTTACCTATGTTCCCTTTTTTTGTTGATCATGATTGATGTCTCATATTCTAACTAGTGGACAGATGAGAGTGTAAGTAAGTAAAGCGAAATATACATGTACGGAAACACTGTAAGGTATGAGTTATGACAGTGCACCCTTTTGATATTTGTTAATAACTTTGCAGCTTGTCTAAAGGTAGCAAAGGTGATTTGTAATAAGAATATTTTAATCACGCTTTTGCAAAATCACATGTTTTGATCCTCAAGAGTATTTTGTGCTTATTATTGGCATCCACATTTAATCTTTATACAATTTCTGTGCTATATTAACATTCATTTACGCACTTGTATTACAAATTCGAACTATTGTCATGTCTAACCTCAGAGGTGATCTAGGTGGAAGAAGATGATACATTGACCAAGAAGTACTGCCTCGAGGGTCACAAAAGCCCAATTTCTTTTGTTGCGTGGAGCCCAAATGACACAATGGTGCTTACTTGTGGTAACGGGGAATCATTAAAACTGTGGAATGTTGATACTGGTGAATGCAATCTTAAATTTGGGGCTTCAGTTGACCACATCATCGCTTCGTGTGCATGGTTTCCGAATTCAGAGAAAATAGTATGTGCTAGCTCTGAACCTGAAAGTTCTCCAAACATGATCTTCACTTGTGACCTAGAAGGTCAAGAAATGGAAATGTGGGCTGGCGAGAGAATACCTAAAGTCAGTGATCTTGCTGTGACGCCTGACGGGCAACATCTAATCTGTGTATGTCCTAATGAAATCTGGATCCGAGAACTTCGGAAGGGCCGGGAATGGAAAATTCCTGAACGTCAGACAATTTCATCTCTTTCTCTTTCCGGTGATGGACAGTCAATGATTGTCAACCTTAATAGCCAAGAAATTCATTTGTGGAAAACCAATGGAAGTTGTAGTGTGCCTGATAAATTCAAGGGGCACAAGCAAGGAAAGTTTGTGATTAGATCTTGCTTTGGGGGATCAGAATCTCTGTTCATTGCTAGTGGCAGTGAGGATTCACAGGTACACGCTCTTTAAGAACTTCACCTTGCATTTGAAGAAATCTTAGCCTGTTACCATTTCAACCCTTTGCTTTGATTCCAGTATCGGGCATACATATGCAATGTAACCAACCCCATTAGTTGGTATTTGGAACGAGGAATATCATCTGATTAGAATAAAGCAGTACCATGCTCTTGTAGTTTTTGTACTGTATCTTTACTGGTAGGAGCGATGCTGAACATCGCACACTTGCTAATGATGTCCATAACATGGAACATAGCCATAAGTACAATTCTTCCTGAAATACAATCATTCACGCTGAGCATTGAGGACTTGCTATGCTTGTGTTGACCTTACCAAGCAGACGACAAGACTTTGATTTGCAGTTTTGCTGAATCAGCAATATAAACTGGTGAAAGCAGACCCGTTAGTCTCCATCTACACTTTTAAATGACCATTATAAACATACAATCACAAACTTTTGTGATTAATCACACTGACGTTTAAGTTAACCTGCCGATGATTTTGTCTATAAGGAATGCAGGATACAATCATCAAACCTAATTACTGAATATGAAACAATTGGAAGAGCCCACATCTGTTTTCTTGTGCTCTTGTTGGGCGTTCCCTTTTGCTGATGTGTAGAGATAATGGGCAGGTGTACATTTGGCAAAGATGCGTGGAGATGCCGATAAAGGTCCTATATGGGCACTCAATGACTGTAAACTGTGTAAGCTGGAACCCTGCCAGGCCCCAGATGTTGGCCTCCGCAAGTGATGACCGTACAGTTCGAATATGGCTAGCGCGCAAAACTCACAGTTTGACTTGAAAAGTTGTGTATGTTTTTCCCTGTAAATAGTTGTACATTTTGACTGTATGCACAAACTAGTTCAGGATCTTTTTCCCTCCTAATTGAGAGGTGAACTTTGAGCAGCCAGAGATAGGAGGATACGTTTATTTATGCAACCAATACCGGCTGTAAGTTTTGCACGCCCACTCTGTGAAGAAGCAGTCGCATCAGACGAGTGTTGTGTCTAGACAACGTTATGCTTGCGTAATTTCAGTATTCGCCAAACCTGGTCAGTAGTTCTTTTATGCCTTATCTGCCGCACCCCTGTCAAAAATATGCTCGGACAGATGGGATTGATAGCTGCCCATTGAATTTTGCTATGTCAAAAGTCCGGCTGTCTGGAATCAGGAATTGAAACTTCCAAGTTATGTTTCCCACGTAGAACTATTCTTCGTTCGACAGCACTATTTTGTAATTTGTCCGAAAGACTTTTCTTTAGGGACTTGTTTTGGCATAGAATGTTTTTGAAACTTTGTTTTGACATAGTATTCAAATAGTAACTACTCCCTCTGCGAACTACCAAAACGTCTTATATTTAGTTAGAGAGGCAGTGTATCTTTAAGCTTAGCACACCACAACCGTAGTGGTTTCTTTGTTATCGCGATTGTCACGTCTACAGGACAATTTGATCCTGTGGTCAAGGTTATGGGACGTTGGATCGACGTTGAGAGCGGCATTTTTGTAGCCTGGGCTACATGCAGTTTTTTTTTTGAAAATTTTAAAAGCGACATTAAAAAGTTCTACAAAAATCTGAATTTCTTTTGTAGAATTAAGCAATGATGTATTCTATCAATCTGCAGAATTCAACTCGAAATACATTATATTCTAGGCTGTGTAAAAATGATAAAAGTGAAAATTTGATGTAGTGAACAGTGCAAAATTTAAACCTCCATTTTTTAATATCTTTTTTGTGTGTCTCAACATACAAGGTGTTTCGAGTTGAGATTTTGCATGTTGGTAGAATACATCATTATTAACATCTAAATTGTGTTCACAATTTTTTAAATTTTAAAAATGTCGTTTTCAAACTTTTCAAAAAACAGGCTATGTAGCCCGAGATACACTTGGCCTTTTCGACGTTGGATCCTCTTTTGCCGAAGAGTGGGGCATTGGATCTCCTGTACCCACCGGTACTTCTTTAACTATACTAGCTAAATGCCCGTACGTTGCTACGGGTCTCAAGTTTTTTCGTTACACATGTAAACATAATACGTAGAAAAAATTATATGTAGAAAAAGAGATTCTTCTTTGCTAAATATGTACCTCTAAAAATCTATTATTTGACACCATATGCATAGAAAGCAACAACTCAGCAATTATCTCTTATAGGTAAACACCCTTGCACAACCACGAAAAAAAAAAAGAAAAGCAGCGCACACAAACGGCGACTCAAACTCTAGCTCCATAGACACTGCGACAAACTTGTGTTTTCTGTCTCTCGATCACCCTAATGGCTAATGCACATGGGGCTTCTCTTACTCCAAACAATGTCCTATGTTATGCCTCTCTCCTCTTGACCATCCCTTTGCTCTATCCGCTCGTATATCTGCTCAGTGTTGTTCAAAGTTTGAACTTCAAACTTCCTGAAAGTTACAAAGGATATCAAAATGGCAACCAATAAGGCAATTAATTGCATAGATGGATCCTATAAGCAGTGAACACAAATTAATAGATCCATAGGAGGTATAGCATTGTCTTTATATCTAAATGTCACAGTACTACTACTAACCAGTACCAGGGTCACAGGCCACGTGGATTGGTTCAGGCTGCGCGTATGGGTTTATCAGGGCATAATATTGGACATGGTAGCATTTCAAGAAATTCAGTTTGTGAGTGTCAACCCATAAAAATCTCTACTTTTGACACACTTTAATGTGCACCGCACCAATCAGCCACTCCTCGCCGACCTCCCTCCACAACTGCTGTGCCCGCCAAGGCCCATATGATGTGTTTGTGCAAGTGCAACAGTGCTTAGTCTTCTTTCTTCCTTGCTCCACCCATGTTTCATCTATGTCTCTCTGCCTCCCAAAGTGTTTTGTTCTTGAGGTTTTGTTTATGAAGTCATAAGAACTGCTTGCTATGTTATGAGATTTTGTGCAACGAGAAAATTCATGTAGACATATGACTATTGGTTACCTAAGTAAAAGAGGGAAAATATGAGTGAATACTACCCTTTCTTAATTGCAGCTCTCCTATTTTGTGCGCAAGCCACAAAGGTCATATGTTTCCATAAAAAATTGCAGGCCACAAGATATGTTCACTTGCAGTATTTACTTCTTATCTGTTGTCTATTCATTAACCACTAAATATTTGCGTAACAATTTTTTTAAAGCATTCTTGGTTGTCTTAATGTAATGCTTAGTACTCTCTTTCTAACTATCATATTATGGTAACCAATTATTCAGCATTTAGATTTGTGGAAGGAACTTGAATTGGATCATGAGCTACCTGCCGTGTTACTGATGGGTGGTGGAGAGGGCATGGGTCCTGTAACTAAGACATCATTGTTTGACTAAGAGCTCGGGAAACCAATTGGCAAACCTGTTGTCAGATAGAAACTACTGATGATGAGCTTCTGTTTTTACCTGGCCAAGGAGGAGATCGAAGAAAAAATCATGGTAACATCATCCTCCGTGAAGTAGTCTTGCAATCGAAACAGGAACATTAGACTCGAGCCGACGGTGAATGCCGCACCGCAAGCGTTGGCAGCGATCTCAGATCACGTTGGGCCCGAGGAGAAGGCTGGGCTCGGGCTCTCAATCTTATAGCCTGGAGTGAAACAAATCCCAATCGAAATTTTAGATGTAACAGAAAATCTGAGTGCCACAGGAATTAGGATTTAACGGTCAGGCCGTCAGGCTACTGGAAAGTGCACTATAACAGACCATTAGCATAACTTAGAAATACACAAGGCAACCACAATTCACTACTTAACCATATCTTGTGTGTAGATATTCTACAAAAATTCCAGCGTCTAGTCTGCAAAAGATTAAAGATAAACTTTGACAGGGCTATGTTGTGGACACCGCTGAGGGAGCGCTCTATGACAGTGTCGCCCTTGTAGAAATGATCACCTAACCATAGAATACCTATATACAATTATGAACAGATTGAGTAATCTGACTGACAAAAGTATGATGTTATAAGCCACAACAACTGCATATAGCATAGCATCCAAAAACAATTAATTACTTAGAAATTAAGCTAGTTTCAGATATCCCATGCCTGCTCCCAGCGCAGAGCCAAGACGTGCATGTCCAATAACAAAATGCTCCATGTTATCCATGGAAGTCAAGATGAACTGTATTATTCTAAGGCATTGGGTTGAACAGACTTCATGTAAATATTAGAGAGGGTCCAGTGATAGCTACAGCCAACAATCAGAAACATATTGAACAAACCTTAGATTGTGCGGGTGACTAAGGAATATCATTCTAGCTCCACATGTTGTACAGTACTTGATATTTCCTTCAATCATCTGCTATCGGGGTCGACATCCATTGTTGCTGAGAAGCACCTACATAAGTTCACGGTAAAATGAAAAATTGGTACTCATATCTCATATCAGTCATTTAACATCAAAACATAAAGAAACTGTTACTGGCTTGCTGCATGTCGACTGAGACAGAAGATAGAGACAATACAACCGGAAAATAAGCCCTGGTCAGCTCACACAAATGGCTTGAGCACGGATTTGTCGTGGAGACGCAGCAAACTCACGAACAACACCTGAGACCGGAGCCAGGCCGAGGCTCGGAGGCGGCACCAACTAAATTGCCGGCGACATATCGGCAGATCTGAGCCGCCGTCGCAAGGCTACGAGCGGGCGCCGTAGACAGGCCAGAGGGGAGCAGCAGGACCTCCGTGGAGGAGCAAGGCGGCGCGCTGTTGGCGCGGAGGCCGTGGTGGCCGAGCCGCGCGCACATGGGACTCCGTGGTGGAGCACAACGCCATCGACGCGGACGCCCGCGAGGGGCAGGGAGCTTCGCGGTGAGGTAGGGATGCACATAGTCGTCGTTGGGGCGGAGGCCATGGTGGCGCACAGTCGCAATCGCTTCTGGGGCGGCACAGGCCAGCTACATGTACGATGGATTTGGGGGCACTTTTGTGGTGGAGATTGAATTGCTGGGATGAAAGACTGGAGGAGACACCCGTCGCTGCCGTCTGCCGTGGGACGACCTCCTCCGGCGGCGGCGAGGGTTGTGGGCGATGCCCGGCCCGGGCGCCTCGGAGTGGCCTGGTGTCGACCTGAAGACCGCTAGGGTTTTGTTGCAATGATGATAAAGGAAGGGGACGATTTTCTGGGGAGAAACCGCCGGCGATTACGGGGAGGAAGAGACGCGAGGAGCAGAGGATATTTTTTTTTTCCTTTTGCGAGAGGAAGGTGCGACGGAGGGGGACGACGTACGAAAAAAAGTGGACGAAGGAAACGACGTACGAGAGGAACGAAAATTTTCTTTTAGATAGGAAGAGAAGAGGAGAGATTGGACGAAATCAGGATTGGAATTTTCTTTTACATTACAGGCCTGCAGCGATGGATTCTTCTGGACTATAGTATTACTAATTAATTCGCAGCAAACGATGATTTGCTTGGGAATTTAAAACCACGTTCAACACGCAGTGTACGCGCACGCGATAACAGCAAGAATGCATTTTGTAATCGCTTTCATCTCCCAGTTTGTCAAACCTCTCGCTCACAGCAGTTTCTTCTGTCCACCGTCAGAGCCAAGCCAGGGACGGCAATGGACAGCAACATCAGCACCTGCGCCATCTGCAATGGCGACATGCGCCATGGCGGCGGCGTCGGCAGCGGCTTCACGGCGGACTGCTCCCACCGATTTCACTTCCGCTGCGTCTCCGGGAGCCTCGGGAGCAGCAGCCGCCAAGCCTGCCCGCTCTGCATCTCGCGCTGCCGCGACCTGCCATCCTTACGCACCTCCAAGAGCTTGCCGTCGTCAAAGCCGCCACCCGCGTCGCGCGTGTCAGCGCAGCCGTTCTTCCGGCCCATGGAGCCGCGTGTGTTCGACGACGACGACCCGGTGGTCCGGGCGCCTCGGCCTCTTGGCGACCGACGCCATGGAAAGGGTTCTTCAACCTCAAGCGGATCAATAGCGGTGACGCTCAATACGCACTGCGAGTACTCGTCCCTCCCGCGGGACGCGTCCCGTGAAAACTTCGCCGTGCTCGTGCACGCGAAGGCTCCGGGAAGCGGTGGCGCGGCCATCGCCGACGCGCCACAGCGCACTCGGGCGCCGCTCGACCTGGTGACCATGCTCGACGTGAGCGGCAGCATGGTGGGGAGCAAGCTGGCGCTTCTGAAGCAGGCTATGGGCTTCGTCGTCGACAGCCTCAGCCCCGGGGACCGCCTCTGCGTCATCTCCTTCTCGTCCGGCGCCAGCCGTCTGATGCGGCTCGCACGCATGTCGGAGTCGGACGACGGGAAGGCCCTGGCGAAGCGCGCGGTGGAATCTCTCAAGGCCGGCGGCGGCACCAACATCGGAGCCGCGCTTAAAAAGGCCGCCAAGGTGCTCGATGACCGCCTCCACAGGAACGCCGTGGCGAGCGTGATACTCCTGTCGGACGGGCAGGACACGTACACCGTGCCCAGACGCGGCCGCGACGCCGACTACGACGCGCTCGTGCCGCCGTCGTTCGCGTACACCGACGCCGGCAACCCGTCCGCGCCTGTCCACACCTTCGGGTTCGGCACCGACCACGACGCGGCGGCGATGCACACCATCGCCGAGGCCACGGGCGGCACCTTCTCCTTCATCGAGAACGAGGCGGACATCCAGGACGCGTTCGCGCAGTGCATCGGTGGCCTCCTCTCGGTCGCTGTGCAGGAATTGCGCGTTGACGTCGCGTGCGCGAACGAGGGCGTGCGCGTGCGTTCGGTCAGCTCTGGCTGCTACAAGAGCCGCATCGACGTCGACGGTCGCGCTGCCTCCATCGACGTCGGCGAGCTCTATGCGGACGAGGAGAGGCGCTTCTTGCTGCTCATGGACGTGCCGAGAGCGCGCGTCACCTCAGACGTCACCCACCTGATGCAAGTCAGCTGCGCTTACCGGGACATGACTACTGGACTGGCAACGAACGTGGACGGTGAGGACGCGGTGGTGCTGAGGCCGTCGCGGGCGGCGAGCCCGGAACGCTCCACCGAGGTCGACCGGGAGCGCGTACGGTTGGAGGCGACGGACGGCATCGCCGCGGCTCGAGCGGCGGCGGAGCGGGGCTCGTATGAAGAGGCGGTAGAGATACTCCGCAAGGGGCAGCGAGCCGTGGCTCGCTCGGCGGCCGCCCGGGAGGGGGACGCCATGTGCGTGGAGCTGTCGCGAGACCTTCAGGAGATGCGCACGCGCGTGGCGGACCGGCGGCGGTACGAGCTGTCCGGGCGCGCATACATGCTCGCTGGTCTGAGCTCGCACGCGCAGCAGCGCGCGACGTCTCGGCAGATGACTGGCGATAGGGAGACGACGCGCCGCAGAGCAGAGGCCGGCCGCGGCGTGACGCCAATATCTACGGCGTCGTTCTCGTACGTGACGCCAGCGATGATGGACATGCTCGACCGATCGCGGAGATCGCGCGAAAGAACAACTCCACATGTCCGTTGGCCCCAAAGGACTACCGGTAATTAGTTGGAGATTCGTGCTACAGAATTTGCACAACAACCCTTCCACCTAACTTTTTAAGTTCAGTTCAGTTTTACACCACGCCCTCGTCTTTTTAGTCTTTTCAAAGTTCATGTTCCGTCTCAGATTCTAAATTTTTCCAGGTTCTGAGTATATTATGTGTCAGTCGAGTTCTTTACCCAGATCTCAAATTCCGGATAGAACAAACATTTACAAATCCTAGGTGAAAATAATCAAGATAGTCATATATTTAATTAAGTTTGCTCTCATTTTTTAGTCCAACGTTCACAGAAGATTTTTCTTTATCATAAATACATAATTCACCATTGTTCTATTTTCCATCTCGCTTCATCATTTAAAAGCGAAACAAATTTAGCATCAACCAAATTCATACATGTTTTCAACCAAAGAACCAGAGAATTTTTCTTTCAAGAATAATCAACAAAATTCATTTAAGTTCAATAAAAAAGTTCATATAATTTTTTCACAAAATTTTCAACAGTATTTCATTAAAGGTCTATATAGGTTTTAAAAAAATCACACTTTTTTCACCGTAATTTTTTAATTTTTTTCGAACTGTGCACAGAATATTTTTCACAAGATTATTTCCAAAAACTTTTAAACATTCCAGAAACATGATTAATAATAGTTAAACATATAAAATTTCACTGGATCCTCAACATTTTGAAATGATTCAGACTTGATCCAACAATGAAAATGCAATCTTCACTGCAACGAATTAATTGTCAACGTATCTTGTTAAACAAACAAAATTTTCGTAGAGCGATCAGTATCAACTATCAAACAAGATATATACATTTACAGGCATAGTTCCACAACGGATTCACAAAGGTATCAGCAAAAGTAGCCTGGTTTTCATTCATGTACAAATATACAATCAAATCTTGACTGAAAACTATAGAAAACAGAGGATTTACATATGCATTTACAACGAACATATAAGAATCTGAACTGAATCTCGAATCATCCATACCACATTCGTTAAGCCCATACCGAAGCACACGGCAGAAGATCCATTATCTCGTTGGTCAAAGTTCCATACTAATAACAAATCAAGTAATATTTTAACCGAGCCACATAGATCATCTAAAAACACCACTGGATCTTGACAGAAACTAGAGTGGATCAAATCATCCAACATATAACCAAGATCCAATCAAGACCCACGGAACAAGAATAAAAGAGATGCATCACAGATCCTCTGAACTGAATCTCGAATCATCCATACCACATTCGTTAAGCCCATACCGAAGCACACGGCAGAAGATCCATTATCTCGTTGGTCAAAGTTCCATACTAATAACAAATCAAGTAATATTTTAACCAAGCCACATAGATCATCTAAAAACACCACTGGATCTTGACAGAAACTAGAGTGGATCAAATCATCCACATATAACCAAGATCCAATCAAGACCCACGGAACAAGAATAAAAGAGATGCATCACAGATCCAAATTTGAAACAAAATTTTGAAACATGAACACTAGTTTCACAGAAACTCACAACGCTTCATTGATTTTTTTCATACTGTAATGCAAGAAAGGGGTTAAATCTTTGTAGAAAATAAGACCAAGAATGGATACAGTGCCACGGGCATCTAGATCAGTAGCAAGAAAATACAAAAAGAAAGTATAAATAAATCAAAGATCTAAGTACGTACATCTGCCATACTGGATGAAATCAAAATGACCAGAACCAGGCCCAGATCGATTTCCTACCGAGACCACTCGTCAAAACAAGAAAAGACATGAAAAGAAACATGCAAAAACGAATCCTAGATCAAAGCAAATCAATCCATGATCTGAGCACGCAAGGACAGATCGAGACTTGAAACTGAGGAATCGAGAAAGTAAATAAAATAAAGAGAAAAAATAAATCCATGCCATGTGCAACCCAGATCTGTACCAGGAAAAAAAGTACAAACAAAGCAGGAGCTCAGATCCGGGCGTTCTTCTAAACTGGTTTTAACACAGATTCGAAGGAGAAGCCTTATGTTCCAATCTACAACAGAGGAAATAACAAAAAACCCATTAAAACAACCGCATCTAAAAAATAGAAGATCAACATGTCGGTTTCAACCTAAATCCAGATCAAAAACGAAAAAAGAAAAGAATCCAAAATATGTCTTCCAACATGGCGCTGCCTTCCTCCATGGCGTCGTCGCAGCCTTCCTCCAAGGCGCCGTCGCCGTCGCGCCCTGCCCCAAAGGCGTCGTCGCCGCCGCGCCCTCCGCGCCTCTCTCCTTGCCGGAAGTCGCCGGAGCCGCTCGCAACCGGCCGAGATTTGGATTTGTGAGGGTGTGGACGTGGTAGAGGAGGTGCGGGGATGAGCTGGAGAAGTGGGCGCGGCCTCGACCTCGCCGGAAAGTGAGCTCGTCGGGGCCGGAGCGGACGGATCCGGCGGCCAGAGCCACGGATCCGGCAGGCCGTGCGAGGTGGGCGGCAGGAGGGCGACGAAGCTACAGGAGGCGGCGGCGCTCGGGGGCTGGGGGAAACTGGGTTAGGGTTCGGGTTTTGGTGGCTATATATAGCGGCGGCGGACTGCGGGTTGAATCTACTCTTTTACAGGTGCTAAACTGCAAAATATCCCGGGGCTTTGACCTGTTGACTCGCACGAATCTCCAACAGAAACTGGATGGTATAGATAGTCCTTTGGGGCCAACTCACATGTGGGAAATCCATGTTGGAGATCGCGGGAGCTGAGGAGTAAGGAGCGGCGAAGGAGCGCAAACCACTGAACCCACCGAGGTCGACGATTAGGATTGACCAAAGATTTTTTTTTCTGCTGAAATTGACCAAACAGATCTCAGTTTTCACGTTTAATTGGCATTCGTGTTGAAAATAATCATAGCAGCCATGTAAAAATGTGTTCCACGCTTCCAGCTCATGCTAATATGTAACAGTTTTCCTAGTTCTCATGCGCATGAGAACTTCCTTAGCTCTCAATCGCATGCGCGCCCGTCGGATTTGTGTGTGCTTTGCGATTGGCGCGCTTAGTTGGTTGGCTTCTTTTTTCGTTCTGTTGCGCTTGGGCTTTTGTTTGCTGGGTGGGCGGTAGTTAGGCGGTTTGTTTTTGGGTAGTTGTTGGGCTTTTCGGGTGTGCAATAGTGGGCCTGGTTGTGAAATTATCGCAGAGTGCGGCCTATTTTTTTTTCGCGGTGCGAGCTTTCTATTGCTGAACGGGCTTCGCGGCCCACCCCACGACTTTGTTTCAGGACGTATCCGCGTTGACTTGGCCCATTTTTCTTTTGTCGTTGTTTTTGTGTTTGTTTTGTGTGTGTTTTCTAGATGCATAATCTTTTTTATTCTTTTTGTGTAATAGCGTTGAGGTCAAAAGGCGATTAAAGTTTTTAAGATTATTAACTGTGTGTTTTAGTAATTTGCCAATATGGTAATAATTTAATTAAGAAGCATTTTCTAATATTTTTTTGTTTAATCAATTTAATTAGAATGTTTGAGTTTTTTGGTGGAAAAGATGGACTTGATTTTTGTGGGTTGTTTTTAATGCAATCTTTTTTTGTAGCGTTTGTTTTTTTGTAGAAAGGTGTACTTGATTTTCAAGTGAGTTTAATAAAACTTTTAGACCGTTCGAATCTTTTTGGAAAAAAAAGGATTTGATTTTTGCGGTGTGTTTAGCTTTGTGCAAATGGTCGCGCGTATTTTTGGGTTATATCAAATCGTTCGACATTGGATTTTGAAGTTATATATCCAATGCATATATAAAATAGTGTTTTTTTAGCAAGTTGCGAGTACACTCGCGATTGAGACTCTTCTATCCACAATAGACTGAGATTAATTATTTATTTTTATATTATTAATTTTATTTTTTATTTTGTATGTTGTAATAATTATTTTTCAAGCGAGTTGTAACTGCACTTGCAACTGAGATTTTTATTTTATATTTTACATTTTTGTTAGTTAAGTTTTTTTGTAGCTACATGTATAAATTATCTTTTTTTTTGGTAGTTGCAACTGCACTTGCAAATGAGAATTTTGATGTTAGTGATACATAGGTGCAATTTCATTTGGCAACCGAGATTTGTCCACCTGAATAGCAGCTGCAACCACAGTTGCAACTGAGATTCCTCTGACCATTATAGCCAGTTGCAACTCTACTTGCAACCGGGATTCCTCTGACCATTATAGCAGTTGCAACTACAGTTGCAACTGAGATTCCTCTGACCATTAGCCAGTTGCAACTCCACTTGCAACTGGGATTTTATTATTATTTACATTATTAAGTTTATTTTTTATTTTATAAGTTTTAATAATTATGTTTTCAGTTGCAACTCCACTTGCAACTGGGATTTTTTTTATTAACATTATTAAGTTCATTTTTTATTTTGTAAGTTTTAATAATTATATTTTCAGTTGCAACTCCACTTACAACTGGGATTATTTTTATTAATTATATTATTAAGTGTATTTTTAATTTTGTAAGTTTTAATAATTATGTTTTCAGTTGCAACTCCACTTGCAACTTGGATTATTTTTATTAATTACATTATTAAGTGTATTTTTTATTTTGTAAGTTTTTAATTTTGTAACCGGGATTCCTCTGACCATTATAGCCAGTTGCAACTCCACTTGCAATTGGGATTTTTTATTATTATTTACATTATTAAGTTTATTTTTTATTTTGTAAGTTTTAATAATTATGTTTTCAATTGCAACTCCACTTGCAACTAGGAATTTTTTATTATTTTCGTTATTAAGTTCATATTTTATTTTGTAACTTTTTAATTTTGCAACCGGGATTCCTCTGACCATTATAGCCAGTTGCAACTCCACTTGCAACTGGGATTTTTTCTCTATTATTTACATTATTTAAGTTTATTTTTTATTTTGTAAGTTTTAATAAAATGTTTTTAGTTGCAACTTCACTTGCAACTGGATTTTCTTTTATTATTTACATTATTAAGTTTATTTTTAATTTTGTAAGTTTTTAATTTTGCAACCGAGATTCCTCTGACCATTATAGGCAGTTGCAACTCCACTTGTAACTTGGATTTTTTATTATTATTTACATTATTAAGTTTATTTTTTATTTTGTAAGTTTTAATAATTATGTTTTCAGTTGAAACTCCACTTGCAACTGGGATTTATTATTATTATTTTCATTATTAAGTTCATTTTTTATTTTGTAATTTTTAATAATTATGTTTTCAGTTGCAACTCCACTTGCAACTGGTATTTTTTTTATTATTTACATTATTAAGTTTATTTTTTATTTTTTAAGTTTTAATAATTATGTTTTCAATTGCAACTCCACTTGCAACTGGGATTTTTTTATTATTTTCATTATTAAGTGTATTTTTAATTTTGTAAGTTTTAATAATTATGTTTTCAGTTGCAACTCCACTTGCAACTGGGAATATTTTTATTAATTACATTATTAAGTTTATTTTTTATTTTGTAAGTTTTAATAATTATGTTTTCGGTTGCAACTCCACTTGCAACTGGGATTATTTTTATTAATTACATTATTAAGTGTATTTTTAATTTTTGTAAGTTTTAATAATTATGTTTTCAGTTGCAACTCCACTTGCAACTGGGATTATTTTTATTAATTACATTATTAAGTGTATTTTTAATTTTGTAAGTTTTTAATTTTGCAACCGGGATTCCTCTGACCATTATAGCCAGTTGCAACTCCACTTGCAACTGGGATTTTTTATTATTTACATTATTTAAGTTTATTTTTTATTTTCTAAGTTTTAATAATTATATTTTTTGTTGCAACTCCACTTACAACTTGGATTTTTTTATTATTTACATTATTAATTTTATTTTTATTTTGTATGTTTTAATAATTATGTTTTCTGTTGCAACTCCACTTGCAACTGGGATTTTTTTATTATTTACATTATTAAGTTTATTTTTTATTTTTGTAAGTTTTAATAATTATGTTTTCTGTTGCAACTCCACTTACAACTGGGATTTTTTTTATTATTTACATTATTAAGTTTATTTTTTATTTTGTAAGTTTTTAATTTTGCAACCGGGATTCCTCTGACTGTTATAGCCAGTTGCAACTCCACTTGCAACTGGGATTTTTTTATTATTTACATTATTTAAGTTTATTTTTTTATTTTTGTAAGTTTTAATAATTATGTTTTCCGTTGCAACTTCACTTGCAACTGGGATTTTTTTATTATTTGCATTATTAAGTTTATTTATAATTTTGTAAGTTTTTAATTTTGCCACCGGGATTTCCTCTGACCATTGTAGCCAGTTGCAACTCCACTTGCAACTGGATTTTTTTTTATTATTTACATTATTAAGTTTATTTTTAATTTTGTAAGTTTTAATAATTATGTTTTAAGTTACAACTCCACTTGCAACTGGGATTTTTTTATTATTTACATTATTGAGTTTTTTTTTATTTTGTAAGTTTTAATAATTATGTTTTCAGTTGCAACTCCACTTGCAACTGGGATTTTTTTATTATTTTCATTATTTAGTTTATTTTTTATTTTGTAAGTTTTTAGTTTTGCAACCGGGATTCCTCTGACCATAATAGCCAGATTCAACTGATTTTTTATAGCTGCGTGTATAAATTAGCTTTTTTGGTTTTTGAGTCAGTTCCAACTGCACTCGCAAACTAGTTTTTTTTTACCCAAATAACCAGTTGCAACTGCACTTGCAATTGGGTTTTTGTTTGTTCTGAATTGATTTTTGTAGATGCGTGTATGAATTAGATTTTTTGCTTTTTGAGCCAGTTCCAACTGCACTCGCAGTCGAGTTTAATTTTTATTATTTGTAAGTTTAATAAGTATGCTCAAGTGAGTTTGCAAATGCATGCATAAATTAGCCTTTTATTTTTTGAGCCAACTTCAACTACTCTCACAACTGTGAGTTTTTTAATTAACTTACTTTTTTAATACTTTTGTTTGTATTTTTAATAGTTGGAACTAAGACTTTTTTAGTTTGAATTCATATCGCAAATGCAGCTCAAACTTTTCATTTATGTAGTTTGAAAATTCAGTTGCAATACTTTGGATTTTGTTTTTCAAGCGTGTGAGGATATTTTTTTTTCTAGTTTCATCGTGTACTTGAAGAAAGGTTTTTCCAGTGTGAAATTCAAATAGTAATTTTCGGTCTTTTTTGGCGTCACGTTTATGTGCGTGGGACCCACTTGTCGAACGGGCCGCAGGCTACTTTCCCTCTCTATCTCGGAAAATTCCAACGCTCTCTCGTCCACGTGTTTTGAACCTCGAGAGTACACACACGCCCGCAGTCGCCGACGGAGCAAGGAGGAGGACCTCCACGGCGGAGCGAGCGCAGCCTGCGACAGAACTGTGCGGGCGCGGTCCGACGCGCCGGAATAGTCTCCGAGTTTCCCAGGTTCGTAGATCTGTAGCTCATGTGCGAGGTGAGCTGCTGCTTGTTTGCGCTTGTGATTTTGCTCTGTCCGCAGAGAAATCGACCTTCTCGTTGTCTATTTTTTAGACCCATCGTGGTCGGTTAGCAGCATATACCGCTATCGTAGAGGTTTTGTGAGGGAATTTTGTGAAGTGAACTTATCAGTTGACATGGGTATGCCTATCGGGTACCCTACCATGAGGGTACCTGGTGCACGTATCGACTAGGCCCAACTATCAGAGCCTACATGAAGCCCATGAAGGGAGGCCCACGAAGATGGAGTATCCTCCAAGTTTGGCGAAGCAATAGTCGGTTTAGAGTTTCCTTACTTGTAAATCGAGTCGGTTACGAACACCCGAGACCCAGCCTATTATTTAAGGACTGGGAGGGCCATCGAACCAGACCACGTACTTTCAGAGCCACCAAAACCCTAGCGAGATCGACATCTCGCCGGGACTCTTGTAACCATCATATTCACAAAGCAATAACAGACAGGCAGGACGTAGGGGTGTTACCTCCACACGAGGGCCCTGAACCTGGGTAAAATCTTTGCCCTGCTTGTCAGCCGACGATACTTCCAGCTCTACCACGTTCTCTCCCCCATATTCATAACCTAGGGACCTTAACCATGGGTCTTGATGAGTCTACCCCTCGTCAAGTGGCGCCGTCTGTGGGAAAGAATAGCGCTGGACTCGAAGTTTCGCCGGTCCCAACAGCAAACGGCAAATCGCCGATCACACCAGCAAACGGCAACTCGCCGATCTCATCTGCAAACGGCAACTCGCCGGCCATGTCAGCAAACAGCAACTCGCCGATCCAGGCGACACACGGCGACTCGCCGATCCACTCGAAAAGCGGCGCCTGCCCGCTTCACCCGCAAAAAGCGCATCTGCTCTTCCAATGAATTTCAATCCGCACTCGCCAGAGCTTCAGGAGGCGTTTTCTGGCCTTGAATCAGGTTTGAGCTTAACTGTTGGAGCATTCAATTTTTTCGTAAACAATCTTGGCACGCAGGACTCGACAGATCCGCAACAACCGGTGCTGGGCGCACTCGAGGCTCCGTCGACTGCGCTCGCCCCGTCGTCGATTCCTGAAGCCTGCTCGCCCGCAACAACCATGTCGACCGGCGAGATCGACAGGTTCATGATGACGGAACTCCAAGGCGAGGAGGCAGAATCAGCATACCGCACAAGCAACGTCGACTTCAACCTACCACTCGACGAAGTTTCGACTGCGGGATCTCCCTCGATGACTTCTACGAGCCCGCGATTCATAACGACAGCAACGTCGACTCGGAGATCTTCACCAACACCAACCTCGACTCAGACATCCATAATGGCCTCGCCAACACCGAGATGAGCATAGGCGATGACACGCGACAACGAGATTCGCCTCGAAGATCTACTCGATGAACATACTGGCTCTGACATGAGCCTCGACGGCGACGTCGAGTCCATGACTGGAATCGACAGCACATACACCTGTCCTCGGGTCACGCCCCATCAGGTCTACGTGGCCTTCACCGCAGAATCATCCGCAGACGCAGCCGCTCGCAGGCCTGCACAATTCCCATGCACGGTAACCATGCCGGATGGGGTCACAACCTTGACAATCACGGAGGAGATGGCAGCAAAAGCAGATAAAGTCATAAAGGAGTGCACAATGATGCCACCAAATTCCACCCCAGAGGAGATGTTGACCTTCCAGTACTTCAACTGGCAGGAGTCAATTCGACTGCAAAACTACCGAGCGACGCTCGAGGAGCGCAAAAGGCAAGCCAGCCTCTCGAGTGCCCGAAGAAGGGAGCAATCCCTCGGGTCCACAATGCAACCAACCCCACGACCTAGGTCGCGGTTGGCAAGCCTTCCAGAACATGAAAGGGTAGCAATCACCCGTAACCTGTCGTTCATGACAGAGGACGCTAATGGAATCCCAGTGCCCAAAACTGCTGCGGGTGCATTATTCTCCGTAGGTGCTTACCTCAAGGCAATGCAACCTCCGGCGAATGACCCTAACGCAGCCCTGCATCGCCAACAACTCAAATCGCTAGCTCTAGCGGCACAGGCTATACAGCCAGAAGACAAAACTCCAGCAAGGAATCGCGATCGCGACATAGTCGACTCACGACACGCAGCACATCATCGCAGTGGTCGCAGCCACCACTCGGATGAAGGAAGGAGAAGCACGCGCCGGCACAGGTCCAGCAGAAGCAGATCTCGAAGATCCTATAGCAGCGATTCATACTCTGATCGTGAACCAGAGCCATGCGGAGCATTGTGCTTCACTCGACGCATCCGTGAGACGCGGATGCCCAAACGGTTCAAGTTGACAGGCGAACAACCCAAGTACAACGGTCGCCAAGAACCTTCTGGGTGGTTAGAAGATTACAGACTCGCCGTGGCATGCCAGCGTGGCACGAACACCACGGCGATGCAGTACATACGACTTATGCTCGAAGGAACTGCCCGCGACTGGCTCAAGTCGCTCCCTCCATCATCATACGACTCGTGGGACGATTTCCGCAGAGACTTCATCAAAAACTTCGAGCCTCTGTGTGAGCGCCCGAAGACATTCGAGAATTAAGGACATGCACTCAACGATCAGACGAGTCGTTGAGATCATACATACGGCGGTGGACCGAAATACGCAATTCGGTTGGCAAAGTGTCAGAAGACAGGGCCATGGATGCCTTCATACAAGGTCTCGCCAGGAAGGACTTCAAAGAGGCACTTGGTCGTGAAAAGCCAACCTCCCTGGCTGACCTCATCAAAGTTGCGACTGAGTGGGCAGATGGAGAGGATTCTGTACGCAGATCCCGTGCTTCCCCAACACGCGACAACTACGAAAGCGGCAGTCGAGGCCGCAGAGATTCATACAGAGAAGATCGCAGGCGCAAACGTTCCAAACGTCCTTACGACGATAACAGACCCGAGTTCATGGCGGCTGGATACACACAACCCGGGAGACCAAGATAGAAGCAATCGACGCTCGGATGATCGACGGGACAGTCGAGATCGCGAGCAGCGGAGCGACAGCTACAAAAGGCAAGAATGGCGCAAACGCAGCGACGCAAAACCCGAGCGGTCATTCGAGGAAAAGATGGACGACTGGTGCAGATTCCACCTCTTCAAGGGGGACGACGGAAAACTACGCTCCAATCACACCCTAAGGAACTGCAGGGAATTCGACCAAATGGCGACTGACTACATGATACGACTCAAAAGGTACGGCCCAGCACCTGCTCAGCCCACGCCTGCACCCGCACCACAGCCGAACGCTGTGCCCGCTCTCATGGCGCCACAGCCGCCACCGCAACCACCACCACAGCCTGCTCCAGGCGCAAACCTCGCAGGTGCCATACAACCCGTACTACGGGCGGAAGATGATCAATATCCACAGCCCCACGGGCAGATGTACATGATACAAAAGGGTCGCCCCTCCAACAGGCAGCAAAAGCTAATCACTCGACAGTGAACATGGCTGTCATGGCACCTCCTGCCGTGCCAGAATTTCTGAAGGGATCGGAAACCATCATAAGCTTCAGTCGAGAGGATCATCCCCCAGCTGTAGTTCGACCAGGGCACGCGGCTCTGGTACTCGACGCGCAAATAGGAGGCTACGCCATGACCAAGGTCTTCATGGATGGAGGCAGCGGCATAAACATCATCTTCGCGGACACGCTCCGCAAAATGAACAGGTCAGTCGAAAACCTCCCAAAATCTTCAAATACCTTCCACGGTATTGTTCCTGGCAAAGCAATTAGCCCAGAAGGCACCATACAACTCGACGTTACGTTCGGGGACAAAGCCACTTCAGGACAGAGTCGATTGAGTTCGAGGTCGTCGACTGGAAATCACAATACCATGCTATTCTTGGTCGCCCGACGTTTGCTCGATTCATGGCGGTGCCACACTATGCGTACCTCACGCTGAAGATGCCAGGACCAAAGGGAGTCATCACTGTCCGTGGAAACTTTCAAAGGTCCGATGCTTGCGACCGCGAGTTCAGCAAAATCTCCGAGATGTTCGGGGTGGAAGAATCACTCGCCGACTTGGCGATTACCAACGACCGCACACTCCTTCCAGAGCATAAGAAGTTGGCAGTCGACAGATCCTTCAATGCTACAAATGACACAAGGTCGCATCAGGTGCACCCGACCGATCCGTCCAAGACAGTCAACATATCTTCGAGCCTGCCTATCGCATAGGAAGGCGCGCTCGTCGAATTCCTCCGTGAGAACTGGGAAATATTTGCGTGGTGTCCAGCCGACATGCCAGGTATTCCCAGGGAATTCGCCGAGCACTCTCTCCAATTGTTTCCAGATGCAAAGCCAGTCAAGCAAACGATGCGTCGAATCTCCGGCCCAAAGCGAACCGCAGTCGAATCTGAAGTCGACCGGTTACTCGCAGCAGGATTCATTAGGGAAATCAAGAAATCACAATGGGTGGCCAACCCCGTACTCGTAGAAAAGAAGCATACAGACATCCTTCGGATGTGCGTGGACTTCACAGCGCTGAACAAGTGCTGTCCAAAGGATCACTTCCCGCTACCCGATCGACCAGATCGTCGACTCCACCGCCGGATGCGCACGACTCTCCTTTCTGGATGCTTACTCAGGTTATCACCAGATAAGGATGAAGCAAGAAGACGAAGAAAAAACGGCGTTCATAACCCCACTCGGGGTCTACTGCTACACAACTATGCCCTTTGGGCTCAAAAACGCGGGTGCAACATACCAGCGCATGATGCAGGACTGCCTCAAAAAGCAAATCGGACGCAACGTCCAGGTCTACGTGGATGACATTGTCATTACCACAAGGGAAGAACACACACTACTCGACGATTTGAGGGAGACGTTCGCAAACCTCAAACGCTTCCATATCAAGCTCAATCCTAAGAAGTGTACGTTCGGCGTTCCAGCCGGGCAGCTCCTAGGGTACCTAGTCTCTGCCCGTGGAATCGAAGCAGACCCGGAGAAAATACAGGCCATCCTCACAATGCAAAGGCCTTCAAAGCTTCATGATGTGCAGAAACTAGCAGGACGAGTAGCAGCGCTCAGTCGATTCATCAGCAAACTGGGTGAAAAGGCTTACCATTCTATCGACTGATGAAGAAGGCGGACAAGTTCGAGTGGACGCCAGAAGCTGAAGCAGCCTTCACAGATCTCAAGCGGATCCTCACAAGCCCTCCGATCCTCGTCGCACCTAAGGAACGGGAACCACTCTACCTGTATGTCTCGGCTACAAACAGGGTGGTGAGCACCGTACTGGTAGTCGAACGCATGGAGGAGGGGCACATCCAAAGCATACAACGTCCAGTCTACTACCTAAGCGAGGTTCTCTCCATATCAAAACAGCGGTACCCGCACTATCAAAAGCTGGCATACGCTGTATTCATGTCCTCAAGGAAGTTGACACACTACTTCACCGAGCACCCGATCACCGTGGTAAGTAACTCAGCAATCGGTGATATCCTCACAAACCCCAATGCAACGGGTCGAGTCGCAAAATGGCTCATCGAGCTGGCTCCAAGAGACATCAAGTACGAGCACCCGAAGGCTATCAAAGCACAAGTCCTACCCGACTTCACAACCGAGTGGATAGAGGCCCAATTACCTGGAGCACCAGACGTGTCCAATTCCTGGACCATGTACTTCGATGGGTCCAAGAAACACGAAGGCGCAGGCGCAGGCGTCATCCTCATATCACCAAAAGGGGACAAGCTACGTTATGTTTTGCAGATGGGATTCAAACTACCCTCCAATAACGAGGCTGAATACGAGGCCTGATCCATGGCATGCGGATGGCAAAAGCACTTGGGTGCACTCGATTGATGATCTACGGCGACTCCAATCTCGTGGTGCAGCAAACAATGAAGGCCTGCGACGCAATCGCGGACAACATGATCGCTTATCGCGACCTGTACAACACACTGGAGGGCAGCTTCGAGGGCTGTGAGTTGAGGCACATAGGAAGGGAAAGTAACGAAGAAGCAGACATGCTAGCCAATCTTGGCTCAACTGGCGCACAAATTCCACCTGGTGTCTTCCTCGAGCGCATCGAACACAGATCTATCAAGGAGAAACGAGAGCCTCCTCCGTCGACTACGCCACCCAAAAGCAAAGTGCCTAGCACAGAGGACCCCCCAGTCGAGGTATTTCTCATTGAGCCAACTGGACTCAACCTTTTCTGGCTTACATACTCCGTGGCGAGCTACCAGATGACATAACCGAGTCCCGACGCGTGACTCGAAGATCAAAAGCATACACCGTTATCAACGGCGAGTTATACAAGCGCAGCATATCAGGTATGTTCCAAAGATGCATCGCATTCGAAGATGGCCAAGCCATACTTCGAGACATTCATGCAGGTACCTGTGGGCATCACGCCAGCAGTCGATCACTCGTAGCCAAAGCCTTTCGCGCAGGGTTTTACTGGCCTACAGCACTCAAAGACGCGGAGGACATAGTCAAAAGGTGCGTCGGCTGCCAGAAATTCGCAACAAGGCCGCACGCACCCGCATCGGCGTTGAAGACTATACCGCTGGCCTGGCCTTTCGCCCAATGGGGGCTCGATATGGTTGGGCCACTCAAAAAATCATCGCATGGCGGGCATACTCACCTACTGGTGGCAGTCGACAAGTTCACAAAGTGGATCGAGGCGGTCCCCATCACAAATTCGACTGCTACTACGGCAGTCAACTTCATAAAGAGCATCATCTACCGCTTCGGTGTCCCAAACAGTATCATCACTGATAACGGCACAAACTTCACGGCTGAGGAGTTCAAAACCTTCTGCAAAGAGCAGGACATTACGCTCAACTACGCATCCGTGGCACATCCACAATCCAATGGCCAAGTCGAAAAGGCCAACGGACTTGTGACGAGTGGGATCAAGAAGCGCCTCCTGGTGCCACTCAAAAGAGCTGCGGGTGCTTGGGTCGAAGAACTACCATCTGTGCTATGGAGCCTACGCACAACTCCCAACACTTCTACGCAGTTCACCCATTCTTCATGGTCTATGGTGCAGAGGCAATTCTGCCATCAGATGTAAGGTTCAATGCGCCACGAGTTGAAGCATACAATGAAGAAGACGCGGAAGAAGCACTCGAAGACGCAGTCGACTTGCTCGATGAGCGCGAGACACGGCCTTGGCCCGCACAGCTGTTTACCAGCAGGATCTCCGCAACTACCATAGCCGTCGACTGCGAACCAGGTCCTTTGTGTGGCGACCTGGTTCTTCGACTGAAGCAAAAGAAGGTGCACAAGCTCGCTTCCCCATGGGAGGTCCCTTCATCATCACGGAGGTCCTTGGTGGAGGCGCATATCGACTGAAGCACGCGAAGACAGGCGAACTCTCTCATAATCCTTGGAACGTTGCGCATCTGCGCCGTTTCTACGCATAAAGTGCTCACAGTCATACAATGTAATAGGCTATATGTCGGATGGCTGCAGGTTTCAGACGCGCTCTTTTCCTTACCAGGGTACCTAAGGGGACTGGAAGGTTTTTAATGAGGCGGCCTGCAGCCTAACATTCAAAAGAGGAATAAAATCAATGTTCCTTCGACTTCTTTGTGACTACTACCCGCATAATTCATACCTTAACCGCACCCGAAACCCTCGGGGGCTGTGTTATCGATCAAATGAGCTCTCGCTCTTGCAGAAACACAATGCCTTAGCCGCACCCGAATGCTCGGGGGCTGCGTAACAAGGATCCAAACAAAGAACACAAAAACTCTGCAGCCGCACTCGAATACTCGGGGGCTGCACAGTCATTGGTTCACAACCAACACATATTTCACAAACCCCGCTCGACTGACTCGGGGGCTCGACAAAAAATCAAAGTATACAAACTATACAATATACAAAGAGTCAAAAATTACACTCGGGGGCTGCCCCCTATACAAAAATTGCACTCGCAAACTATTCTAATCCTCAGGCTCGTCCTTTACGGGCAGCTCGGGACCGCAAAGCTGTTCGCGAGTGCACTCGATTAGTGTCTCCGCAGCTGGATCGTGTCATCCAGGTCTTTGTTCGAGAACCTCTCCGGCTGCAGGTGTCCGCAACACCAACCTTGGTTTTCGACTACGCATATACGCCATTGCAGCGTTGGCTCCAATCACAAGTCTCTGAGACAGCAACTCTCGAATGGGATTTGTTTGACGGAAGATGTTCAACAAAGCACGAATCCCTTGTGGTTGTGGCCCCGCAGGAAAAAGAGTCTCGTTCAGGCGAATAAACGCTGCCCGGCATAACTCCAGCAGTTCAGCACTTCGCCAGACGCGATCCTTCAGGGTGGCGAGTATGCGGGCATGGTACCTATCAAGCCAAAAGTGTTGACGCCCAGTCGTAGGGTCGTCAACCACGCTATCCAGACGCCCTTCCACGCGAATCTTTTCAGCCTGGAAGTTGTCGACAAAGCCTACAAACACGGGCGCACCAGTCAGATCAAAAGGACAATAGCTACGCAAAAAGCTTGTAAACAGAGCAAGATTCGAACTTACACTCGAGTTGCCTGTTCACAAGATCCATCTCCCCGAGCACATATTCCTCGCGTTGGGTGGCCAACGCGGGTCTCGCCCTCAATCGATTCAGCTCAGCCTGGGCGTCCTTCAGATCTTGCTCCATTCTCACAAATTTGGCCTTCATATACTCCATCACCTTGGCATCATTTACCAATTGACCCTGGGATCGGGTGGTGATTGGAGCCTGCGAGGAACTAGTCGCAGTAGCAGGTTCTCGTGACTGTTCAAAGAGCATAATCACAAACACAAAGTTTGTGTCAGAAGCTAAAACTCATGTCATAAGCATACAACTCTTCGAGTGAAAGACATTAGCAAAAGACTGTTTGCATAAACAAGGTAGCACAAACAAAGCGCAGACTCGCGCAGTTCAGAAGGTATCATTACAAGGCATAAAACAAAAGGGTACAGCTACCCTAAACCTAAGATTCGATTTCCTAAGCAGACGATTGGCAGTCTCGAGTGCCCGGCGCTCCATGGTGTCATAAAAACCTCGGCCAGTCGCGCGGCGGCTCCGCTCACCCCCTTCAGAGAAATGGGCTTCCCATCTGGCTTCCGAGGGAACGCAGACAGTGCTGCCTCGTAGTCGCAATCTATCCCATGTCCCATAAGAAGCTTGATGGTGGACTCGGATCCGCGTACCGTGTTGGCGCGAGCGAAACCCGCCATGGTGGACGTCCCGGGGCCAAACACGTCGGCGAAGTCGTCCGCCGTCGACGGCACTACGCCAGTCGGGAACACCACCTTGTATACAGCGCCAAGTGTGCTCGTCGATTTGGCGAGTGCTCTTTCGCCTGGTTGCATAGGCGCCTAAGCCGCCCACAGCCTGTTCCAGCGAAAGATCGTCACTCGCCACGTCCGCAGAGGCCGGTGCGCCAACAGCTTCTGCACAATTCAAAAAAGGCAAAAGTCATTTCATGACACTCGACAGTTATATCGTCATATCAAAAGGAGAAAAGATTACTCACCTCCCATGCCTGCGCGAGTGCCGCGAGCTGGTCAGCATATCCTCGCTCGCGTGCAGCGGCTGAGTTGGTGGCGGCAGCCAGCTCTTTCTTCGACTCTTCGCGCTGCGCGGCGAGTGTGTCTTCCAGCTCCTTCTTCTCGCCTGGCCCAGCAAAATCACGTGCATTCAATACTCGACAAAATCAAGCATTGCAAAAAGAAATTCAGCAAAACAAAAGCAAAAAGGAGAACTCACGACTGAGCCGCTCTAGCTCGGCGCGCATGGTATCCCTCTCCTGCTCCACCTGGACATAAGCCTTGGCAGAATCTGCCAAGGTGTGGTAGAAGGGCTGCAAGCACACGAATTCAGCAAAAATTCAAACTCTCACAGACCTACAACTAAACGGGTCAAGCAAAAAGCTACTTACGTGGTTCATCCACGGCTCAGGAGCCGCGACTGATGTCCCGACATCTGGAGTTGCCGCCTTGGCTGCTCAACGACAGCATCAGTGGCCATTGGCTGGGCAGCCTCGTTTCCAGTCGGTGCATAATTCGAGTGCTCCAGGGTTGGAACATTCTCGACTGGAGGAGTCCCAGGCTGATTGTTTTCAGCGCTGTGGGCAACACAACAAAGCAAAAAGACGGTCAGCACAAATATGTGACAGCACAAAATTCTCATATCATACTCAAAACACATACCTGTGTCCTCATCTCCTCATCTTCGGAGTCGCCAAAAATTGGTCCCCAAAGGCTGGGGTACCACTCGACTGAAGAGGAAGAGTTGAGCTTGTTGAGCACGCACGCAAAGGAGCGGCTTGGAAAACAGGTGGTGAGCCTGATTCCTCGTCATCCTCCAAGCCCTGCCCCTCGCGGGTGAACTCACAGCAGAAGGCGCCTTCTTGGCCAGTCGACGCCGCTTCGGTGGCGCGGTATCGACTTCTTGGTCAGAGGTGGCCTTGTCTTCAGATTGGACCTCTTCTGCTGCTTCCTCCTCGACCTCCTCCACATGTGAAGTGGTGGCAGAAGGGATGGGCGACTGATCCCCTTTCGGGTCCACCACCTGTGCCTGTGTTTCTTCAGTCTCGCCATTTTCAGGCAGAGGAGGAAGGGAGGCAGCAGTCGAGTGACCCTGCATAGCATACATCACAAATTGCAAAGTCAGAATCAAAAAACACATATCGTAGAAACTACGAGTGGCAAACTATTAAACTACAGACATACCTCAAGCAAAGGGTTTTCCGTCCCGTATGGCGTGACGGGACAATCGATGTTGCAAGGGTCGGCTGTCGTCAGGCTGGTGATGTGGCGCACGTGCGTCACAAGCTCGTTCCTTGACAGTTCCTCTGGGCTCATCCGAGTGGAGTCACTCGCGCCCTCATACGCCCACATGGGGTGCGCTCGGGCACGGAGTGGCCACACTCGCCTCTTTACAAAGGTGGCGATCAAGTGAAGGCCGTAACCTTGTCCAGCAGTCCGTCGATTCGAGTCAGCAAAGGGCGTGCTTCCTCCATTTCTTCGGCTGAGAGCTGGTGATCCCACGCCTTGGTCCTGACGTAAGCCGCAGTCGAGAAGGTGGCGACTCCGTCTTGCTCGACACTCGCATAAAACCACCCTTTCCTCCAGCCTTGCGCGGAGTCGACGGTCTTCAGGCGGAAATAGCGGGTGTCGCTGCGCACCTGGATGCCGCAGCCGCCCACGGGGTAGGTGCGACCACCTCCTCTGTTGGGTCGCACCATGAATATGGTCTTCCATAGCGCCCAGCTGGGTGCGACGCCAAGGAAGCACTCGCATAGCGTGATAAAACACGCAATATGCATAATACCGTTCGGGGTGAGATCGTGGATCTGCACCCCGTAGGCATAAAGGAGGCCACGAACAAAGTCGTGGAGGGGAAGCGAGAAGCCCCTGGACACAAACTCCGCAAAGCAAACGCGCTCGTTGGCGCGTGGTTCGGGGCATACCTCCTTGGGCGATGGAGCGCGGACGGCGAGTTGCTCCGCGGGTGGCAGATATCCCTGCTCGCGGAGCTTGAGCAAATGGGCGTCCTTGATGGTGGACTTCGCCCAATCCCCGCTGTTCTTCTTCAGGGCAGCGGTGGACGCAGATGTACCCGCCACGGTCTTTTGCCCTTGGCCGCATCGGTCGCGGCAGCAGCAGCAGCACCACGCTTGGAGCCCCACCTTTCGCCATGCAGCAGTGGAGGGTGTGGAGGCAAAGAGCTTGGGCGCAGGAACAATGGAGGTGGGCGCGAGGAAGAAGATGAGACGAGGGGCGGCGCAGGGAGCAAATGGCAAGTAAAAAACTCTGCCAGCGCCGTCCCCCTATTTACCACAGATCGCAAAATGATCGTAACCGTCAAAACAGATGCATACGCTCCGCGCGAAATCTGGCCATACACGTGGCAGCCATGGAGAGCAACCGTCGCCGGCCACTCCGCCCACTACGCACGAGAATCCAGGAAACCATCATCACGCCCCGTGAAAATCGCGCCAGAACGGTCAAATCAAGTCCACGCGGCGTCATCCCTGGTCAGCTCTGCAGAAACGGGCCCACAAAGCAGGGTCACGTCTTATCAAACATCACCAAGCACGCCACCGCTTGTCAGAGATGGCAGTCGCAAAATGCGTCATTGCTGACGTTGTTTCATCCTTCAGAACTGGCATAAAAGTCACTCGATGATATCTTCGGGTGGTCTCTCGCATAAGTCTCGGTTGGTTTTTAGCAAAGATCATAGAGGCCAGTCGAAATTCTTTCGACTGCAGTATCATACTCCCATCGGGAGCGTATCAAAAAATTTCTTTGACTAAAATGTGCAGGGTAAAAGATTTTGAGATTATCCTCCATTGCAAGCAATAAAGCACAATCTCGGGGGCTACTCCCATCGGGAGCGCTGTCGCGCACCCGATAGAATAATGGCAAAAGTGTCAGTCGACGAAACATTCGACTAAGTTCATAAGCAAAATCACACTCAAAATATTCCCGAGTTGATCCGACGATCCTTGGATGCTGCATGCATAGTGCAAAGGTAAGACCCACCGATCAGTCGAGCTGGGCTAAGGACCGCTCCAGCAGCGTTATCCTTAAATTTTCCGTGTCAGCAGACATGATGAATTATCCCCGACGGACGCGTTGGGTTGATTCAAAATTATACTGCAGTTCGATTCCGTAAGACCTCAACGGCTGTTTCGAGTCTGTCCAGTTTGTTCCAGATTCGAGTCCGGGGACTCGAGTTTGATTGAAAGCTAGTATGGTTTTGCCACAAATGGTAGTTAACTGGCCCCGATCCGTCGTGTGTGCCGGGCCTGCTAAGCTAATATCCCTTGACTATCATAAGCAAAAACTCATAGTCGATGAAACACTCGACATAGCCAACATGTGCTATTTCATAAGAATTCTAAATACAGATGTAAAAAATGTAACGTGCATGATGTATGAGTCCATGCCCGACTCTTCGAATCAGACAAGTACTCGGGGGCTACTGACATGGGTATGCCTATCGGGTACCCTACCATGAGGGTACCTGGTGCACGTATCGACTAGGCCCAACTATCAGAGCCTACATGAAGCCCATGAAGGGAGGCCCACGAAGATGGAGTATCCTCCAAGTTTGGCGAAGCAATAGTCGGTTTAGAGTTTCCTTACTTGTAAATCGAGTCGGTTACGAACACCCGAGACCCAGCCTATTATTTAAGGACTGGGAGGGCCATCGAACCAGACCACGTACTTTCAGAGCCACCAAAACCCTAGCGAGATCGACATCTCGCCGGGACTCTTGTAACCATCATATTCACAAAGCAATAACAGACAGGCAGGACGTAGGGGTGTTACCTCCACACGAGGGCCCTGAACCTGGGTAAAATCTTTGCCCTGCTTGTCAGCCGACGATACTTCCAGCTCTACCACGTTCTCTCCCCCATATTCATAACCTAGGGACCTTAACCATGGGTCTTGATGAGTCTACCCCTCGTCATCAGTAGAGGTAGATGTTGGTCAGAGCCACGGGGGGCGGCAAATTCTACTGTGGGATTCCACGTGGGGAATGCTACCGAGGACAAGTTTGCAACTACACGCAAAATTTTGGTTGAATTGTTGTTTCAGTTTATCGATTTTTGGGTTAGCGTTTAGGTGAATTTTTTTCAGTGTCGGTGGTAGTGTGTTAAGGGTAGAGGCAGAGTGTTTTGACACAGATTTTCTGTTTTTAGTGAGGGTTTGTATAGGGTCAAGGCAGAGACTTTTTGGATGGGAACGATAAATTAGCCTGGACTAATCCCAATTTTTTCTATCGGATCATTTTTTGGTGGAAGGTTGTGTGTTTATGTGCTTGTTGTCTTTTTTGCAGTTGGATCATGCTTTAGTTAGTGAGAGAAGTTCATATTGGATCGTGTATCGTGGTTTGCTTTGTTATTTTTGTTCTTCACCAATGCTTATTTAGTCAGCAAGAGCATCTGATTTGTAATTGTGACAACGTGCAATATGCATCTAGCAGATCATTTTTGGGCAGAAGGTTGTGTGTTTATGTGCTTGTTGTTTTTTTTGCTGATGGATCATGCTTTAGTTAGTGAGAGAAGTTCATATTGGATAGTGTATCGTGGTTTGCTTTGTTATTTTTGTTCTTCACCAATGATTATTTAGTCAGCAAGAGCATCTGATTTGTACTTGTGACAATGTGCAATATTCATCTTACAGCTATGTGATGGTCATTTTTGTGTGAGTGTGGATATGGATTATCTCGTCAGTAAGTCTGATAGTTTTTGTACCTAAACGGTGAATGTTCAGTATGTATTGTACTTCAATACATAGTTTGCTTTGCTTGATTGGTATATTTTTTTGGTTAGTAGCTATTTAGTGTTAATTTCTTCATTAAAATCAAATATAGAAAGTAGGACTAGGATAACTTTTTTACAAGTCTAACGTGGGGATTTTTTTCTAGCAGGATGGCAACTAATGAGAAACTAGATGGCCCTTCTGGCCCAAACACACCAGAAGATGATAAGCAGCTGTATTATAATAGCAATAACAATGAAGAGGCAGAGGATCTATTAAGAATTGTAGGTTTTTAGTGTTTATGCTTATTTTGGTTACTTTTTTTGTTAACCTAATCGAGATATGTGGAGGTTTGTTAACAGTCTAATATTTCTTTTTCTAGATTGTGAGAAGCGTGGAGGCTAAACAAAGGCGAGAAAGTGCTCAAAAAGTTAAGAGAAAGGTTTGTAATGTTTCTCTTTTACATACATTTTTTGCTGCGCATTGCTTTAGTGTATAATAAATATATGCAGCATGATCACTGAAGTGTTTTTTGTTTCGATAATATTGTTTCTTTGTTTTTTCTAGAGGGAATGTCTGAAAAAACCACAAGCTAATGGCAGCGATGCCGATGACGAGAACAAAGCTTATAGCAGATGCACCATATCTTTCTTTGTTAAAGTGCTCAAGAGGGTTAAATCTGTTCCAAAGTATGTGTGCCTTGTTAGGTGGATGGGTTTTGGGGAGCTTCTTGAGTTAGATGATTGCATTGTTCCCAGAGGGTTTGTTCAATGGGTTGCTGATAACGTACACACAGGAGAAGAGATGATAAGAATTGGTTCGAAGATGATTCAGTTGTCTGCTGATGCTATGACTGATACTTTAGGGACACCTTCGGTGAAATGCTTGTTGATAGTGATGAAGTCAGTGGGAAATCTGCATTCCTTCATATTTTTGGTCTTACTGAAGTCCCTTCCTTCAGGTTTCTTGGCAAAACGATTCTTCGGAAGGAGATTCTGACTGATGCTGTTTTCTGCTGCTGCTTTATGGGTGTTGCGTTGCCTTCTTTCCTCTGCCCGAATTCAAGCACAAAATTGAGCACAAAGTACATGGGAGCACTTGTTGTAGTTGAAGACATCAGCCAAAGGAACTGGTCAAAGTTTGTGCATGAGTGGTTAATTGAGTACATCAAGAAATACCAGAAGGAACCTTTGAGAGACAAAAGAATTTACCACACTCTTGGAGGATGCATATACCATTTAGGAGTGAGTGATTATACACCATATCTGATTCTTTATCTTTTTCTTCATTTTTCTTTTGTGTTAATCTAGAGATACCTTGCTTTTTGTGGTGAATGCAATTTTTTGAGTTGAACACTTTATGGTTTGCAGGTTCGGTTGCTAGATTTTCTTGATTTTGGACCAATCCAATTGCCCTCAACTTTTCCAAGGATAAGGGTTTGGAAAGGTAAACTCATTAAGGTGTTCAGTGAGATGTTTATGGGGACCAACGGGAAATATGGCGCATATCCTGTAAGTTCTCACTGTTAGTTTGGTCTAACCACTCCTCAAAATTAATTAGGACATAGCTTTCGTGAAACTTGTTTGTTTTTAGTGCACGCCAATTAAAGATTGTATCGAATTTTTGCTTAAACAGATCAGAGAGTTGTGTGAAACATGTTACTACAGAGTGTGTAATGAACCTCAGGACACCAACGTCTCTGATGAATTTGTTAAAGCATCCATTGAAACAACAATTGGGAACCTGGTCTCATCTAAGGTACATATTTGTTGTGTTGGTTCATATTGTCTCTTAGCAATTTGTTTCTCGCTACTTTTATTATTTATTTTATTGTTTTGCTCTTGCCTTTTTGCATTTTGTTTTCCTGTTGAAAGAAAACATAGCAGCTGCATATACATTGACCATGAAGAACAAAAGCCAGTCTGCACATATTGAAGTTCAGCATTTTGTTTTGCACATTATTCGTGCAGTTGTATCAAATGAAGCGCAGTCAGGGGATACAGAAAAATTACCCAGCTCACAGGAAGATGGAGGATCTTTTGAAGGTGCACACGATACGCCAAGCACAACAGATGCACGAAAGAACAAGCGTGCCATTGTTGAAGATGATTCAGATGGTAATGGTTGTTTTTTATAGGGCCTTACATGTTATCTTATATTTTTTCCTCTTGCCTTTTCTTTCTGTTAATTTTGTTGTATCATTCACATAGATGGACACCTAGTGCATCAGAAGAAGAGACAGAGTGATCATGTTGAACTAATGCCAGCACCAAACCTGAACGCCGAATTTCAAAGTACTATTCCAGAAGCAAGAGTGTGTACTATGATTCGGATTCAGTCAGTGAGTTTAGAGCACATGATACCGTTAACTGGCAGTCGATGTGACAATAAATCATGTGCGTATCTCTTAGTTCAAATACATTCATTTTTAGTATGTTGGACTGTTTTGTGATGTTCGTTTTTTATTTAGTTAAAATGCAGTAGTTTTTTCTAAGTTTCATTGCTTTTTTACCCGTGTGTTATTGTTTTTCTACAGCGCAAGAAAGAGAAGTATCTTTGGATTTGAACAGGAATGTACTGCAAGAAGAGGAGACTGATTTTTCTTTTATGAAATCAGATAATCAGCAGTGGTTTTTTAGTACTTCTAGCGTGCTTCTTAATTTCGCCTCTTTTTTAATTTTTGAGTTTGTTACTGTAGTTACAGCAGACATCTAGGAGTCCAACTTCCGAGATGCAGCATGAAATTTCAGTACCAGCCCCTACTACAGTTGAAATGGATATAGATGTGAACGTTCAACCAGGGAAGCCAGTGAAGAGGAGTGTATATTTACAAAATGCGAGGCACAAGTATTACTGGAATGACCCAAGTATGCCAGCATTTAGATTTTCGGAAGATGAAGATGACAGGGGGGAAACTATTGAAGAGATAGAGCTGTTTCGACCCCTAGGAATGAGTGATTTTGAGTACTTAAAGAAGATAGAGGTTGCTTGTTCTGCTACCTATCTTACTTGTTTTTCTAGGTTTATTTGCTGGCATATTATTTTTGATGTTCGTTCTCTTTTTTTAATATTCTTTTTTCTCACCCAGTGTGTGTTTTTTTTCAAACCAGGATGCTATAATGTATTGGGAGTTACGTGAGGTTGAAGATAAAGAGAATGCGAATCACCCAATGATACAAAGCCTTCAACTCTTACTCACCAGGTACCTTCATTGATAGATGGCTTGGCTTGTCCTTTTTTTTACAGGGATATCTTGGTTTTGATTATGTCTAGCTCTGACGTGTTTTACTGAAATCGTTTAATTAAATCTGTTAACTAACAGGAAAACATTACTGGAAGAGAATACGAAATGAGTATTCAGTGTGCACAGAATGAGCCTGACTAATTCACCATTACGGAATCCTATGCCAGGAATGTTTTTTGTTGATCTGGTAAGTAATATTTTCTACGTATGTTTATGTGTTTTTGATATGTTGGTTTGGCTTTCTTGATTTGTTCTTCTTGGAATTTTTTTTATGGAATAGGTTCACCTGAAGCTGCTTATATATCCCAAGAACACTTCAAGTCTAATAATTCTTGCTAACAAGCACAAAAAATCCTGTGAGTAATAATATGTTGTTTCTGTTGCGCAAAGTCTAACATATGATGCTACATTTACTTTCTTCTTCTATTTATTGTATTTTATAAATCTTTTTTCTGTTCTGTATGAAATAATGCAGGACCTCAGCAAAGCAATGTTGGTTGGCCGCAAGCTGTTTGATAGTACTGAAGATAATTTTAACAGTGCAGGGAATAAAACCAACACAAGGAACTTAATTGAAATATCTACTGACGTGAGTGGTTTTCGTTTTGATTTTCTTGTTTGGTAGCTTGTGTCTCCAAATTCAAATGAACATTCTCAAAGATTTCTCCATGTTTGTAATGTGCTCTTCTACAGGAGTCTCCTAAAGTTCAAATTCTCAGAGAGAAAATCTTCAAAGTAACATCAAACCAAGCGAGCAAAAGCTTAGATGAAATGTACAACACTTCACTGTATCTAGGCAATGCTACTTGTTTTGAAGGGAAAGAAAATGTGAGACCTCAAAGGGTTATCCAGAGAAGCAAATTTATTACATCTCCTTATGACATAAACCAAAAGGTTACAGTGCTGCCAATTCATCAAAAAGTGTGGGAATCCATAACAACTCTGTGTGATGATCCTGACCACACTACGTGAGTTCTTTATTTTGTAAACTCACAACATTGTTTATTTTTTTTAGTTGATGGTACTTGACCGTTTTGTTAGTTTGTTTTGATGTAAGATACTTATTTTTTGGGTCATTTTATTGCATTTTCTTTTGTTTTTTGAAGTACATGGGCAATTAACATAGACGTCGTCAAGGTCTCAATGCAACAGTTGGGGAATTCCATGAAAATGAATGGCAAGGTCGAGGCCTGGGTTATAAATGCATTCTGCCGGAAATTGTTCAAAGATAAACATCCAAAAGTGTCTAGCAAGCACTACTTTTCAATATTGTATCAGTAAGATCATTTTCAACTAACCCAACATTCCCATCAAAATAATGGCCTTGTTATTTTTTTACTTCTTGCTACTTGTTATTAAGCGGTTAAAATGGCAATGTGTCTCTGTAAAATATAGGAATACCTCCTTGAAAGTGGAAGAATGAGGAGGGTCGATTGTATTTCAAGAAAAGAGCACTGGATTCGTTTAAAGGAGCTGGGTCTGCAAGACCTCTTAATGAGACTGATAGGGTACCTATGGAACTTTTTAATTTTTAAATTGCGTTTTTCTTTTAAGTAAAGGTTTGTTCTTATACTCAGTTGTTTTGTTCACACCCCTAAACTCACTATGTTGTTCTTTCTTCATCCACCAGCTGTGGTTCCCATCTATACAAAGTGACCACTGGTTTGTGTTCCTAGTTGACTTGAAGTCGAAAAACTTCATATTCCTTGATTCTGTTTTTGGAGAAGAAAGCACTTACCATAGGCATATTTGAAAAAAAAATGGTATAGTGATAGTTGAATTTTTTTTCCTCATGCAGTATCTGAATATCTAATAACACAGTTGCATTTTTGTTGGTGGTTATGTGCAGATTCCCAATTTCATTCAGATTTGGCACGAATCTGGCCAAGCTGATGTTCTTTGATAACTTTGGTAGATTATATCCAAACGTCCCCAAGCAAAAGCCTGGGTATGTAAATATAAAGTTCTACCATAAGTTATTTTTCCTCTTGTACTTGTTAGTTGTAAGTTCCCCATATTACTTTTTGTTACATATTCAAGCCCTCAGTTTCTAAAAGTTTGATAAACTTGTGCTCATTATATACTGGATTTTGTACTAAGGTTGCTTTATCTATCTTTTTATTTGTGATTTTGATATTTTCTTGCCATCTAAATGCAATCGTTTTTGTTTTTTCATGTACAGAAATGATTGTGGCATTTACACCATGAGGTTCATGGAAACGTTTGACCCCAGGAATCCTCTACAGTGTTCCTTTTCAAGCACAGATATACCGTTGTTTCGCATCAGATATGGGCATGACATGATCATGATGGACCATAACACTGAACACGATGCAAAGTTTCTTGTTTGCAGGTCCGATAGCTAGGTTAGTTCTTGTGTTTTGCAAGTATGGTTTGATGTGTATGTTTATCAAGGTGTCCTTCACATTTTGATTGCTTTCATCCATTTCTTTCTTTTTTTTGTAGGTGCAAAATAGTTGAGCAAGAGTTCAGTTACAAATGAAAAGATATCACTAACCTGTGAATGCATTACGAAGCCAGCTCTACAGAAATTTGATTTGCGAAGACATAAGAAGACATATACTACTTAGTCTGCACAATTTTCTCCTTTTCTCTAGTCGAGACTATTGATGTCGATGTCCCTACACTATCTTCTTTTAGTGCATATGTTCTTCGTACTTCGTCGATTATCGTGTTTTTTTTTTCTTTTTTGTAAATGTAAGACTGTCAGATATCGACTGACAATACGCACTTATAGTTGTTGCTTAAAGTCAGTTTCGTTTGTTGTAGTTGTATTTTGTGCCCTCCTGTTCACATTTTTTGTTTTGGTTATTGTGTAAAATGATTTTCTCCGTTCATTTTGCTTCAGCAAACCTCGCTACATACACGTTTTGTCAGGATTTGAAGCCAAAATCAAGATCAGAAACCAAACTCTCTCATGACATTTCCAACTACAACAAGAAGGTAAATCTCTACAAATCTGATCTTGGAATTCATCACAACGTTTCATTTTTCTTGACTCAAATGATTATTCATCATCATTAGTACTAGAATAATTTTTTTTGTTGCATCAACATCTAATAAATAACTTTGCAACACAGAACAATAAGGAGACTATTTCTTCTGTTTCAATTTTTTCATCTACAATGTCTTTGTTGCTTGAGCTTCAGCTCGCTGCTGCTTCGTTTTCTTTTGAGTCTGAACTTTTGGTTGTGCTTGCTTCCGGGGTTGCTTCGGTCCTGTTTTGTTCACTGAAACAAACACAAAAAGAAATCAGCAATGAGTGAGGAGTAGTAGGGTTGTTTTTGTAATTGATATTTTTAGACTTTTTAACTATTTTTTGAAATTAATATAGTTCACCTGCAGGTTTCCTCTTCTTTGGTGTGTTGTTTTTGAACTCTGATTTGTCTATGTGTTTTTTGAGGCACCCTGCAAAGTTGTGGTCATGCGAACCACAGTGACTGCAAGTTACTTGTTGCTTTGAAAATAATTCCTCAACAAACGTCTTCTGCCTTTTGGAGCTTTTTGGGCGCCCTGTTGATGGAGCAACATCTGGGTCTAGTATTTTATCCCCATAGCCATCAGGATGAGCTTCTGAACTTGTTGGGATTGTTGTTCTTCTTGTGTGTCTTCTTATTTTCTTCCATTTCATCTTCCTTAGCCATCTCATCCAATCTTTCCTCCATAACCTTGCAGTTTTCAGTGACATACAAGTACTGACGGTTTTTTACGCAACCTTCAGAAGCAATGTTGCCCAACCTTCTCGACAACACAGTGTATCTGAGGTGTCTGTTGCTTGTTGTAAGGTCAATAGGTATGTTGAATTGCTTGTCCCTAATGTCTTTCTTGTCCTTTGGCTTCCATCTTGCAATGTAGTATTTCTCAGGGAGCTCAGACATGTTAAGATGGGTGAGCACCCTTAGTATATGAGCACAAACTATTCCATCCTTCTGAAATTTGCAACAAATGCAAGTAAAATCTTGTTCTTGCATGTTCACAGAAACTAGGTACTTTCTTGATCTAAAATCTTTCAGTTGGAGCATCTGAGACTTATAAACTACATAAGTTTCATGCTTATGCACCTCGTCGACATGCAGTTTAGTTGAAAAGATAATTTGTCTCTGAAACTTGTAGAATATTTTTCTGTTGTACAGTCGTCCTGCTTGCAGTTCAAGCTCTGTTTGTAGGCGGTAGTATGGATCTGTTGTTCTTGTAACAAAGTCTTCTTTCCCCTCCATTTCCTCAATGTTTTCAGATATCTTTTGATACTCACCAAGGAAGCTTATCACACTGAATGTTGATCCAACATTATCTTTGAAGATTGCATTTGTACCCTCGCTATGAGCAGTCGAATGAATGAAGGGGAAGAAGTCTTGCTTGTAGTAGACAGGTACAAATTTCTCACGGTACTTCCACATAAGCTGCAAATAGTTGAGGTTGCCAACATTGTATGTCTCTATCATTTCAGGCCAAAGGGTCTCAAATTCTTCGACTGTCAAGGAATTCCGTAGGATGTCGCAGAAATCAGAATGGAAATTAGGTATCCTTCCGAAGCTCCGCCCGCATTTTTCTTGTGCCTTCCTTTTTATGTGGAAGAAGCAGTTTCGGTGTCTGCTGTTTGTGAAAACCAACCTAATTCCGTTCCCTATCGACACACATTGGTCGGTAATTATTGTCTTTGGATGCTTCCCACCCATGCAATGTACGAAGCTGTCAAACAACAACTGAAACGTGTCTGTAGTCTCGTTGTGCACCATTGCACAATCAAATAGACAATTTTGTCCATGGCCACTGACGCCAACAAATGGTGCAAAAGGAAGGTTATACTTGTTCGTTTTGTAGGTGGTGTCAAAACTCAAGCAGTCACCATATAGGTCATACATCTGTCTAAAGTATCCGTCAGCCCAAAATATGCACTGTGTCTTGTTGTTACTGCCAAGAGCAAATTTGAATGCGTAGTAGAACCTTGGATCTTCAAACTGACGCTTCCTGAAATAGGCAAGGACCTGCATCAGGCCGTTGGTGTTGTTCTCGTTCCGTATAGATGTCATCTCGTTGCTCACATCTTTCTTGCTGTATGGTACATTTTTCGGTTTGCCTCCCCTCAGATATGTGAGAATTGCCATTATTTTTCTTGTTGGCAGCTTCACCGACGTGAACGTTCTGATGAATAACTTCTCTTTGTCAGTCATATGTTTGTGTGATCTGAGAAATTTAGTCTCATCATAAGGGCTCAATTGGTGATTGTGTTCGAACACAAGATTTGTGACGACAAATTTACCATCCACCAAAGTAACAGTCATTTTTGCCTTACATCCTGTTATCTGGATTGTGTTCCTGTTCCTCTTCCTTGGGTTTTTAGGGGGGCCTGAACCTGTTCTCTTTTGTTTATTCTCTTGCCTTTTCTTCTTTCTCTGTTCTAGGACTTCTTGCTCAACAACCTTCCCAGACCGGTTGCACTTGTATGTCCGCCTACTGCCAACCTCATTTCCTGTGTTTTTTCCTTTGTAATTGAATGCTTTAACAATAGAGAAGCCACAAATTCCTGCATACTGGTTGTAGAAATTGTAGGCAGCAACCTCTGTAGGGAACACCATATCCATGTGAGGAGCATGAATATTCCTGACTTCCTGGCTGCAGCTTTAAGAAGCAGCTACATTCTCATTCTCAAGGAATATGCGTATGTCTTCTGGTGTTAGTTGCTCCACATCTTCTTCAACTTGGATATCCACATCTACATTGTTTTGATCAGCAACTGGTTCTTGTCTTGTATTGCCTTGCTTTTCAGCTTCTGCTTCATCTCTATTGTCATTTTCAGAATAATCTGCATCAACAACATCTGAAATGTCATCATCAGGCTTGTTTGCATTGTTATCAGACTGCCAGTCATCAATATTGCTAGTGTTGCCAACTTCTTCATCTTCTTCTCCAAATATTGGTTGATCATCTTCTTCTTCATCATCCTCACTTTCAGGAGCTGGTCCTGGACTTGCATGCCTTCCAGTTATCATGAATGTTTGATTCTGCAAAATGAAATGTGGTTTTTTGTTTGTAATGAAAACCTGAGAACCACCCTTTTTTGTGTTTGAATGGTTTTCAATTTACTGTACCTCTAGCCCCATAGGTTCTGTGAATGCATTGTTGGCATCATTGAAGTATGCCTGCTGACAAAATGGTTGGAAATATGTGAGACTAGTAAACTATGAATTGAGAATTTCGAAATTTTTAATTATCGGGTTTTTAAAAATAAACACCTGTGATGATGAAGGGGCATCAGTTGACAATAGCATTTATGTGTACGACATGTTCATCAGCTGCAAAATAATTAAAGGTTTTTGTCAATGTGTTAATTTAAGTTATTTTGCACACCTTCATACATATGATAGACTTGCTTACACTAAGTTCATCTTCATAGGTTGGAAATGGGTACGCTGTACTGCCAAAGGACTGGTTGCTGAGCATCTGCAAAGAAAAAAGAAAATGGAGGTGAGAAATTGCAAGTAAAATTTTATCATCTAAAGAATTTGTTTTTAGTAAAATGATTTTACTGTTGAGGTCCCAGCTTTTGTCGTTTGATTATATTCTTTTTTACTTTTAGAGCTGCAGTCATTTGTGTGGTAACTTTGATGTTGTAACTGAAGCCAATTTGCTATCGGGGAGGCTGCGATTCAAAGATGGCTGGCTGGAGTGTGAGGAATGATGGCGCTCATGTTGTTCCACAATTCTGGCCATAGTGATCAACAAAAGGTAAAACCGAAATTTTCACTTCTTACCTGGTTAAATCTTGTGCTGCTGGTTTGCAGGCTGTTTTGATTGCCAGGTTGCTCCATAGCTTGCAAGTATTGTTGAATGAAAACCCCATTTAAACTTGATCTTGCTTGTTGTATGTTTTGTCCACACTGGAATCTGTATCTGTGACCTGTAAATGAGGGAATCTGCATAGGTACAGATTTTGTGTTTCAACAAATTAGTCATCCAATGTAATTCATTTTCATATGCAGCTTGAATTTCGTTTTTTCCTAGTCACAAACATGGGTTCCAATAATGCTGTCGTCTTCATCCAAATTCCCTACATTGTGTTTTTTGGTTCAGAGATACTGATCAGTACTCTTGTCAGGTTTGTGTTGGAAAAAACTAGAGATTTTCTTGGTGGCAAATAGAAGCAGAAGAGATAACCATCGTGGACAGGGTGGGGATAAGGCTGGCTTGAAGATGGAACTCACCGTGGTACGTCCTCCCTCTGAAACCATTGTTGCCTTCTTGATTCTGGGCGATCTCTTCTGTTCTTGATTCGATTTGTTCTTTTCTTTTTTCATGGATTATCTCTCCCCCGATCTCAGTTCTTCCATGGAAGAATGGATCGATCTTACTTCTGCCCCAACTCGATTCTCCCATGGAAGAATGGATCGATTTCCCACCTCAGTTCGAATCTGCCATGGAACAATGGTATCGAGCTTTAGGGGAAGAGAAGGAGATCGAGCTTCGTGCTATCTGGGAACAGGTACAAGAGTGGTTAGGGTTTTGCTTCTGCTATAAGTTTATTTCGAGGCTTTTTTTGCAAATGTTTCTTCAACATATATTGTTCTTTTTCTTGTGGAGATCGAGCTCCGTGCTATCTGTTTCTTGTGGTACAAGTTGGGCTGGATGGGCTGGATCTCGAGAGCAAACAAACAAAAAGGCTACTAAAGGCCCACTAAAAGCCCACACAACACCACCAGAATGACGAAAAAAACAAAAGCCCAACAAACAAAAGACTCACGCAAGTGGAGATGTGTTGGGCCGTTTCAAACAGCTGGCGAATTCTGCTGACATCACCCGATTGAGAACTTAGTTAGTTCTCAATCGAATGTGAGTTAGAGACACCCAATATGTAACATCATGGTGTTAACTGTTACTCCGTACGTACTACGGAGTAGTAGATTTGATTTTTTTACTAGTAGATTTTCTAAGGAGTCTAAGCAGACGTATCTCTCCTATCTTCTCTCCTATCTAAAATCTCTCCTATCTAAAAGAAAAGTTTGGTTCCACATTCTGCCCACCTCTTCATCACACCTCGGTCGCGCACGCGGTGAAAAAAAAAATCTCCTAGCATCTCCGTAATTAATTGCAGCTGATTTTTGAATTAACAGAAATTTACACATCTTGTCAAACATATGTGTTGTCATAAATTTAGGCACGATCTGTTTGTTGGATGGTTATTTCCATAAAAAATCTCTCCTATCTAAGAAAAAAGTTTGGTTCCACATTCTGCCCACCTCTTCATCACACCTCGGTCGCGCACGCGGTGAAAAAAAAATCTCCTAGCATCTCCATAATTAACTGCAGCTGATTTTTGAATTAACAGAAATTTACACATCTTGTCAAACATATGTGTTGTCATAAATTCAGGCACGATCTGTTTGTTGGATGGTTATTTCCATAAAAAATCTCTCCTATCTAAAAGAAAAGTTTGGTTCCACATTCTGCCCACCTCTTCATCACACCTCGGTCGTGCAGGTGGTGAAAAAAAAAAATCTCCTAGCATCTCCGTAATTAAATGCAGCTGATTTTTGAATTAACAGAAATTTACACATCTTGTCAAACATATGTGTCGTCATAAATTTAGGCACGATCTGTTTGTTGGATGGTTATTTCCATAAAAAATATAATGCAATGTCTTCTTAAGAGTAACGACCTTATAAGATTTTAGTTGTTACATGAAGCTTTCTACTCTGTCACTCGAGTACTCGACTTTCTATGTTTATATCGAACACAAGTTGTTAGTAGTCAAATTTCTTTCTTGTTTATGCTTGCTATTGATACTTGCAGCGCTTGGTGGTATTGAAGGCTCACTTGCATCCTTTACAAATGCTAATGCAACCCGTGTTGGCTCCCTTTGCAAACCCAGCAGCAGTTCTGACTTCTGATTGGTTACTGTTTTGCCCGGCCAGGAGTATCAGCTTGTACACGTACAATTTAAGCAAGGCTAACTAGATGGCTCGACTTCTTTGAAGCATAATGTACACATATATGGAATGATGCGATCTAGCTTAGGACTGCATGGTGGTTCGACTATAGGAATTTGAACATCATGCAGAACATATATGTCCATTCAATAAATTTCTGTTTTTTCTTTCTAAAATGGGTCATATTCTGGTTGTGCTTACAGGTTTTTCCACACATGGGTAGCTTAAATTATTTCTAGGAAGGCAATCGATGTAATCACAAATCGTTGTAATCAAGCGCAGTGCTGACCTGGCCCAACGTTGGCCGAGCCAGCGCCGTCGTCAACTGCATCTCTGAAGAGCATGATCCAGATCAATCGCCGAGCTCTAAGCTGGAGGTGGATGTTGTTTTGTTGTGCCACACAACGTCACCAGTTGGTCTCTGCCTCGCTGGTGATCATCCGGCATCTTTTTTGCCGTAGCCGCTGGTAATCAGCCACAGAAATGACTTATTTCATAGATCTGAATATATTTAACTTATGCAGACCATTTTATTGTTAATCGATGTTCTGTCCTTCCGTGTTCTGTATGCTTGTGTACCGCCAAAAATATCTATTATATATTAAAAGTGTATTATGGGCTAACCAGAAATTAGAGAATTAGCTAGAAAATCCCACAATAATCAGAAACATCTGGCCATTAATTTAACTAAACATCCCATGGTAGCCGATGGATTTTAGAAATAAACTATTGACACAAAAGTTAAAGGAAATTACCCACCAATGCCCTACATAATTTTTCGTACCCCTTCGATGCTGCATCTAGCTAATTAGGTCACGGTCTGCTCAATTGAGAGAAAATCAAATCTATTTCCTCAGGCACGCCGTCGGCGCCGCCATGGTCCTATTCGTCTCAGTGTCTACGGCTGGCCGACCAACTTCAAGTGCATTTGTTGTGTCATGCACGCACCAAACCATCTGCTAGATCGATCGAAGATTTTCCTTGACATCCCAGAGCTAGCTTTGTACGTAGTACGTCCTATTTTGTCGGCCCACCGGCCGGCCGCCGGCGACCGTATATACACATGCGGTGGCCAGAGGGTCTCAGCGATGAGGACATGGCCACAGGTGCCAGGCGCAGCTGCTTAGAAGACTACGATGGATTCAACAGCGAGGGAAGCGGACGTTGTCTGTAAAAACAAGCTCGGGAATTTCCTACCCGATCAGTTCAACAGTGTCACCCTGACGATGCACGGTAAAGTCCAGATTTGTTGGCCTAACACAATCTTAATTATCTGAAACTTTACCCAGATCTCTACCAGTTAGATGGGGAAACGAGGCTTCCTCATGGTTTGTTGATTGGCCGGTGGCCGGTGCCTTATGTGAATCACTGATGCCGCAGCTTAGTGGGATTGAGGTTTGCCTCCTTTCTATATTAGTGTTAATACATAACCTTTCTTGGGTTTGCATGAATGTTAGATCGCTTTGTTACATGGTTTGCGCTTGGTTAGAATTGGAAGAATTTTTTACGACCACAGCCCGGCGATAATCAGTAGCATAAGCATGGAGCGTGCGCCTAAATTGATCAGCAGCATACATGCAGGAAGAAGTAGACGTTAAACTAAATAAGAATCTGAGAGATGTACATGTCTACACATGCATGCATGATTATGGTTATTCCCTTTGTCAAGTTGGCATATTGTTTCTGACGTCAATTCTCCACTGAAACATATCACGTGCGGTTTGCATGCCTCGATTATAAATTATTCTGTACTAAAAGTTTACACCTGCAGGATCGATGATGCTGAGTTCATCACTGGCCAGCTGATGTCGTTAGTCTCTCCCGTCATCAAGGCTATAGAGGAGCAGATCAATGAACCAAAGCTCTTTGACCAGTAAGCTTCCTGGTGTTAATTCGTTTGGTTTCTTGAGATACTAATTAACCAAGATTTTCTCTTATACAGACGCAATGGAATCGAAATTAAGGCGCTAACTCAGCTGGTGAGGAGCAACAAAAGGTTGATATCTTGGTTTGGATCCTTATGAGTATATATGTTTGTACACTCTCCAATCCTGTATAAATGTACTTTAAGGATGCAAAACATAAACATTGTTTATATCCTCACGTTGCTAGGCCAAGGCTTCTGGTCAAGATCTTCATGATGATTTCGTCAGGTTGGTGATTAGCTAGATGGCGCATTGCATTTTGAAAGAACGATAATATCATCAACAATGTTCATCAAAGTTTTAAAGCCTTGAAAGAAGGGGACGTTTTTTTTGATTTGGATGGCTTCAGAGACGATACAGGGGAATTGAAAGGGATGATTGAGCACGGATATTTTGCCATCAATCTACAAATTTGGTGCCCACAGAAATCAAGCGTTCGGTCTTTATTTTCTTGTCTGATGATTCAAGCCGAACCGAGTGCTGGTAGGTGGAGTACGGATTGGTATTTTGTACATGTTAGTTTTGAGGAATAGACCTTCAGCTTAAGTTACACATGAGTTACCTCCTTCCCCGTCATTCAGTTTTAGGTTTCTCGGATATCATATTCCAATATGTAGACGTGATCGATCTCATTGATGCAAGTAGCATTAATTTTCTGAAAGTAGCAATGTGAAGAAGCATTATTTGTTTTGTTAGAGTGGACGATAAGCGAATGAACCAAGTTCTCAAAGAGATTTTCTCTCTCTCAGGATTTGCTTGCTTAAATCTAGATTTTTCACTCTTATCTAGATTCAATGGATATAATTTCCTGTTAAGGTCGGTATATATACTCTTTCAATATATTTTGTTTTTAATTGATTCTGAATTTATATTCTGCAGACAAGTAAAGTATGAGGAGGTAGCGTGCTTTCATCAATTTTCGCTTCCGTGCAGCTTTCAGCAAAGAGTGTGAAATTAATGGTACGTAGCACAATGCTTCTGTTCTACATGATTAAAAAGAAAAAAGGAGCGTGAGAGGAGAAAGTGGGTGAACAAAAAAAAAGTTGCTTCGTGTCTGAAGGATTAATGCACTTCTTGGTACCTAGAATTTTGTTGCCCATATGTACCTAAAATTTGTCAGATTTTGAGAGGGAGAAATCATTCACGAGTATAGTATTTGAGAAATTCATCTCATGTATCATCTCATCATCTAATCAAAGCCTTCCGAGTCTCCCCAATCCTCTTTAATCTAACCTTTTATTCCCCTATGCTTACATATCCTGATCATGCTGCATCCCAGTAGATGAATCGCTCCCATGATTGGTTATTACAGTGGAGGATGAGGTCTATACTGAAACAAATGACAGTTTAATGCAGACTATCGGTGAGGCTGCTCAGCGAAGAAACTAAGGTGGACTGGTAGCTTAGCTGTTCACCGCATTGACACACCACACAGCGAGCAAGTAACTCTGTCCTTAACTGCCCTACTCCTTATAATTTCTAATTCTACAAGTTTATCTCCAATACCAGTTTATAACGTTGAGGTGCCTGCAAGATAGAGTTTTTAGGTGGTGCATTGCATGTAGAAGTAAATTGATCTAATAATCTTGATTTCATCCACCACTTTTATTTCCTCGACAGAATAATGATTCTGATTCACATTGTGGGTAATCATGGACAGCTAAGTAGCTTATTTCAATATATGATACTTAATTCAGGGTATGTTTCCTTTTTGCCAGATTTACACATTCATCTCCAGTATAGAAAATAAATTGAGATCTTCTGGTATTGCATACAGGAGATTTGTTACTTCAGGCCAATCATCAAAAGTGATTCAGTTTCCAATTCATGTAGATTAGCCATCTGATTAGTTGATTGAAACCTTCTAGGGTTTTAGATGTATATAGTTATGTTCTCATGGCAGCAAGGTAGCATATGCCGGCGATTTTAGGGTTATATACGAGTGAACCAATATATACTAACATCAATGATGTAGCAGTGCAATGCCTCCCGCAGTAACATTTAATCAGCAAGCTCCAATTAATTATGTAATCCTTCGACCACCATAGATCTCTGTTGCTTCCATACTTTGTTCCAGCAACGAACTATGTCTCAGTAAACAAGATTTAAATGAACAACTACCTTAGATTGTGAACAGATTTCCTACGGCCAAGGTATTTCCCCCTTACTAGGCAAGCTGCCTGGATGTACAAACTAGAACATCCATATTCGTTTAAAGTGATCATCTCCTTGTATAGTGAGTATCGTGATCTATGTTCTTCGATCCCCAAAATAATATCCTATTCTATTTTCCTATAATATTTATACATACAAAGTAGCCTGATAATTCCATCATCCTATCGATATTCATGTAAAATAAAAATAATGTTCTCTATTTACAAATATGTAGGTTTTGCTTCTATACTTGACAGCATGTTTGCTGCAGTGAGGTGCATTAATTATCAAACTGCTCATATGTATCAGCATTTCAAGTGATAACCCCATTTTTCAAGTTGCGGCAATGTGGAATTGTAAAATATAGGCTTTCTAGAAGACCTCAGATTACTGAACTCTATGTATGTTGGTAAGATCCAGATTACTGAACTCTATGATTTTTGTCCGAAGAAAATAATCTCATGGGCAAGGGATGCTTAACAAATACAGCCTTTCTTATGTCTTGACTTTGTATAGGTTCTGCAGAATGGTCTTTTCTTGAAAGCCATGGTTAGCCCGTAACTCCCTGCTCATATTCTCCAATGTGGTTCAGAAATTTGCGCAATGGAATATTAATTAAATGGTTATTCAGTTGCAGTAATAGTTTTGCTCTAATAAACAGCCGCTGTATAGCTTCATATTTGGATCCAGTTATGTTGGCAGCGAGTCTCATATGGTTCATTTGCTCACAGTTGTTCAGTGATTTCTCACTTTGAAACTAACGTTAGCTTCTTCTCTTCAATGGAAGGAGTCAGAAAATGATATTGCATTTGTATTAGGCTTCATTGTAATTGCCTGAAGCATAATAATAACTCTTAGAGAAGAAGCAAATATAAGATTAAGCTAGATAGCACAGTCGTAGCTTCCAGATCAAGAAATATATGCTAATGAAACAATCTTATATTACCAGGAGAAGGCCACGCGAAGGAAAACATGTGTACTAATTTCTTTTGCATAGTTTTCACCGACAAATAAAATCCTACTATAAATATTTGTCCATTATCATGGATTTTCTAGAGCATGTATACCTGGTCAACATATATATTATACATACTTCCAAATATGATGCCCGCCCATTGGGCGGGCCACTGTGCTAGTTCCTCAAAAGTCCATATTTATGGGTAGAGGAAGAACAAGATATTGTGTTCTCTCAGATATATTGTGGAGCAGATCAAAGGAGTAGTGTTCGGAGAGAGAAATGGTCGATGAAGATTCGATTGTGAAGCATAGTAGAGTCAAATCATAATGGATGTAAATGACGAAATCATAACAAGCAGAGCAAAGGGGTAGTGTTCGGAGAGAGGAATGGTCGATGAAGATTCGATTGTGAAACATAGTAGAGTCAAATCATAATGTATATAAATGATGAAATCATAACAAGGTGTAAATGAAAAAAAAACCAGTTGAGCTCTGGAGCAAGTATTTACCATGGGAGGTACATTATTGCGCAACAACAAAAGTGAGGTGGCGATGTAAAATAACAAACGAAAATTATTACTGCAATGTAATCGATGGACAAAGAATTATCTTATCATGGCAAGATATTGTCTTTCACGACATGGTACATTTTTCCGTAGCAACGCACGGGCACATATGTTTATATTTCTATTTTCCTGGCTCAATCATTGTATATTTTTAATATAACTAGTTAATTGCCCGTGTGTTGCAACGGGAGCAACATATTATAGAGTGGCACAGATCAAACAGCCTTACCCCAAGGTGCACGGCCAGTTGGTCTGCTTCCTGGGAACTCCTTCGGCAAAAGAGGAAAATGCGGAGTTTCGTGAGCTCAATGCCACGGTACCAGACGTCCCTCAGTTCTTGGACTGGTCCGAGATGCCAATCACCTAGGACAGAGAGGATCACCCAGATCGTGTACCAAGCCCCGGCAAGTACTCCCTCGTCGTCGACCCAATTGTCGACAACTTCAGACTCACCAAGGTGCTGATGGATGGTGGCAGCAGCCTCACCATCATGTACGAGGACACCCTGAAACGCATGAACTTGACGGAAGGCCAGCTTGACTACAACAAGGTCAAGTTTCATGGCATCGTTCCGGGCAAGCAGGCAAAATCCATGGGAAGCATCAGGCTAGAGGTTACTTTCGGATCAGAAACCAACTATCGCACAGAGTATCTGCGGTTCGAGGTAGTCCCCTTCAAAAGTGCCTATCATTGCATCTTTGGACGCCCAGCATTTGCCAAATTCATGGCCAGGCCATGCTACATCTACAGCAAGCTGAAGATGCCTGGACCCAATGGTACGATCACCATCAACGGCAACTTCGAGAAAGCTAAGGAGTGTGAGAGAGGTAATGCTGCCTTCGCAGAAGCAGTCCTCCACGCAGAGGAGTTAGAGATGCTAAGGAAGGAAAATGATACTTCGCAGTTGCCGGCAAATGTCAAAACTGCCGACAACAATAACACATTCAAGGCGTCAGAGACTACAAAGAAGGTGGACTTGGTGCCTGGCGACGACTCCAAGCAAGTAACCATCGGGTCCGGCTTAAATGACACATAGGAAAGCGCGCTCGTCAGGTTCCTCCGTGAGAACGGGACATCTTCGCATGGTCATCATCTTACATGTCGGGTGTACCCAGGGAATTTGCCGAGCACTCTCTCAACGTCTTTGAAGGATCCAAGCCGGTGAAGCAAGGAGCAAGGCGCCAAGGAAAAGAGAAGCAGCGCGCGATAGGAAAGGAGATCATCAAGTTGCAAGGTGCTAAGTTCATTAGGGAAGTAGTGCATACAGACTGGTTGGCAAATCCTGTAATGGTTTCGAAACCTAATAAAGAGCTGAGGATGTGTATCGATTATACCGGTTTGAACAGGTGCTGTCCTAAGGACCACTTTGCCTTGCCACGTATCGACCAGGTTGTAGACTCAACGTCTAGCTCCGAACTGCTATGTTTTTTGGATGCGTACTCCGGGTACCACCAAATCAAACTGCGCGAGTTGGATTAGTTAATGACGTCATTCACTACCCCCTACGGAACTTTCTGCTACATAACGATGCCCTTCGGTCTAAAAAACGCCGGCGCAGCATATCAGCGATGCATGCAGAGATGCCTAAACGAGCAAATCGGCCACAATGTTCACGTCTACGTTGACGACATTGCCGTCATGTCTCGTAAAAAGGCGGACCTGCTTGATGATCTGCGAGAAACCTTTGATAACCTCCGGGTCTATAGGATGAAACTCAACCCAAAGAAGTGCGTCTTTGGGGTTCCTGCCGGCAAGTTGCTTGGTTTTATCGTTTCCGAACGAGGAATTGAGGTCAACCCGGAGAAAATCCAGGCTATTCTCAACATAAACAGGCCCCGCTGCCTGAAGGACATGCAGCGCTTAGCTGGATCAGCAGCTGCCGTCAGTCGTTTCATCAACCGCCTTGGAGAAAAGGCAATGCCCCTCTACCGGCTGTTGAAGAAATCTGACAACTTTGAGTGGAGAGATGAAGCAGATGCCGCCTTGCAGCAGCTCAAGGCCGCATTAACGTTTGCCCCAATCTTGGCAGCACCTCGATCAGAGGAGCCAATGCTGCTCTATGTCGTGGCAACAAACTTGGTTGTCAGCGTGGTCCTGGCTGTGGAGCGCAAAGTAGATGGCTCAGACATTTCCGAGCAACGGCCGGTATACTTCGTCAGTGAAGTATTTTCCGCTTCGAAACAGCGCTATCCGCATTACCAGAAGTTGACCTACGGCGTTTTCTACGCCGCCAGAAAGTTGTGGCACTATTTCCAGGAACATTCTATTACAGTTGTGAGCAAGGCTCCCCTGGGTGATATAAGCAACAATGCTGATGCCACAGGCCGAGTCGCCAAATGGGGCATCGAGCTCGCCGCCTTTGACATCGCATACAAGCCCAGGAATGCCATCAAGTCCCAAGTGCTCGCTGACTTTGTGGCAGATTAGACAGAAAGCATGGAGGAAATCCCTCTCCCTGAATCAGAATACTGGGTCATGCACTTTGACGGATCCAAGATGCTTCAAGGGTCTAGGGCTGGGGTTGTGCTAAGAAACCCGCAAGGAGACAAGTTGAGCTACGTACTCCAGATTCATTTCAAGGCAACAAACAACGTTGCCGAATATGAAGCGCTCCTTCATGGTTTGCACATAGCCAAGGAATTTGGCGTCCAGCGAGTCCTCTGCTACGGAGATTCAGACTTGGTGGCACAGCAGATACGAGGAACTTGGGATGCAAAAAGCGCCACGATGGCGGCTTATCGAGCCACCGTTGATGAATTCGCTAAATGTTTCCTAGGTTACGAGGTCCGCCACATTCCAAGAGCCCAGAATGAGGTGGCCGACACACTTGCCAGAGTCGGATCTGAGCGCAGAAAGGTATCAAAAGATGTTTTCCTGGAACACCTCTACAAACCGTCCATCAAAGGAGCCGACTTCCTGGATCCAGAATCGGCAGAACCAGTCGAAAATGCTAGCTACGTTGTCTACCTGGTAAAGCCGGACTGGACAACCCCTTACATGGATTTTCTGACAAATCAGTAGTTGCCGGATGATGAGGTATTATGACGGCAAATAGTGAGAAGAGCCAAGGCATTCACAATCATTAATGCCGAGCTTTACAAACGCAGCACCACCGGAGTCTTTCAGCGTTGCATTTCGCCAGACGAAGGCCGAAACTTGCTGGACGAAATACACTCTGGTGACTGCGGCCACCATGCTTCTTCGCGTTCCCTGGTCTCGAAGGCTTTCAGACAAGGATTCTACTGGTTGACGGCTAAAGAAGATGCTGAAGACATTGTGAGAAAATGCAAGGGCTGCTAGCTTTATGCCCGGTAGCCACACATGCCGGCTCAAGAGCTCAGAACAATACCCATCACCTGGCCCTTCGCAGTCTGGGACTTGGATATGGTTGGTTCGTTTAAGACGGCACCTGGCAGCTACACGCACTTGCTTGTGGCCATAGACAAGTTTACAAAGTGGGTTGAAGCTAAGCCTATCAAAAAGCTTGACAGGGCCACTGCCGCTAATTTTCTGTGGGGAATAAACTCGGTTTGGTGTGTCTCACAACATTATCATCGACAACGGCACAAACCTCTCCCAAGGCGAAGTTGAGGAATATTGTCACCAGCATGGCATCCGTCTTGACCTGGCTTTTGTCGCACACCCTCAAGCAAATGGGCAAGTAGAGCGTACAAATGGTTTAGTCCTACAGGGGCTGAAACCTCGTCTCGAAGTACCTTTGCACAGGGCGGCTGGGGCTTGGGTTGACGAATTCCAGTCTGTCCTTTGGAGTTTGCGAACAACTCCAAACAGATCAACCAAGTTTACTCCTTTCTTCTTAGTCTATGGTGCAGAAGCAGTGCTGCCATCCGACATGATGTTCGATTCCCCCAGGATCCAAGCCTACGTCGAAGAAGATGCAGAAGATGCAAGACAGGATGGTCTGGACCTACTTGACGAAGAGCGAGACGTTGCCTTAGCGAGATCCGCCATCTAACAACAAAACCTGCACCGCTATCATAGCCGTAGAGTTAGGAAACGAAGCTTTAGAGTAGGTGATCTAGTCCTCCACCTAATCCAAGCTAGAAAAGGCTTGCATAAGTTATCCCCGCCATGGGAAGGACCTTTTGTGGTCAGCAAGGCGCTGCTCAATGGATCTTACTACTTGGTGGACATCAAAGACGGCTACAAGAAGACACGTGGCCACAAGAGCAAGAGAGGTGTCTCCGACAAGTATGAGGAGCCAAAGCGACCATGGAACATTGAGCTGCTACGTCCCTTCTACACTTAGCAATTCTCGCATTGTAATAAGTACACTATGATCATGAAATAAAAGTCTGTGAAATAAAAGTCTGTGGTTCGCTCATTTTGTTTTGAGATCATGCCATCTTTTGTCTTTTCCTGTAATCATTTTTTATGCCATGTCAAAAAAGTTACCAAAAATTTCTTTGCTCTGTGCTTATGGTTCCAACAACTTTTGACACTTGTTGTCTGTCCGCAACAAAGTTCAAGCAAATATATTTTACACCGCCTAATATGGTTATTTGTTTGCTTGTGCATGGGTCGCCTAGTAGTATGTAGTTGGCACCAATATGCCGGCTTTGGTCTCTGTGTCTAAACTAATTGGTATAGCACCTGGTTGGCACAGCTAAAGTAACTGTGATGAGGTACCGCCAGCATATGAAAAGTCAAATGCATAAACACAAGTACATATTAAGGTGGGCCACTTAAATAAGCCTACCATCAAGTGTAGCACCAAATTAAGTTGGCCCATACAAAATAATAAGTTTACAAGCATAGGCCAAGTTTTCTTCTGCATTACAGCTTAATGCAGTTGTTTCTAAAATGTTCATGGAGGTTAAACAGAAGCTGCCGGAAGATCCTTGGGGCTGGCGCCAACATCCTTGGGGCTGGCTCCGCCATCCCGAGCTTCAGCCTCATCCGCTAAGACCTCGTCCGCCATGCCTGGGGCTGCCACTTGTACCGTCGAAGTGCTCGCCACTGCAGCAAGGTGTGGATCCGGGTGCTCCGTGTAGAACTTGCCAATGTAAACCACGTTGGCGACTATTGGGTTGCGTGTACGGTAAATTAAAATTTCACGTATTGCTACGCCACACCTCCCAAGATCTACTATGAAGATACATGCAAAGATCCAAAGATCTAGTTTAGTATACGTTACCAACACCGTAATTGCGGAAGAAGTGTTGATGACGTAGTCGATGAAGCTCGTCGATGTAGCTCGTCGCGGTCTCCCTCAACCAAGCCTGGTAGAGAGATTCTGACGTCTCCTCCTCCTCACCTTGTCACCTTGATTCAACAACGTGAGGGTCAACTGTCGTGAACGACAGATCACCCCTCTGAGAGCTTGCACGTGTACACCGGGAAAGGTTCAGCAGGGCTTCGCCGTCCAAGCTGGAAGCTCTACTGGTGTATATGAAGGTGGAGATCTCAACACATGAGAAGGAGAGAGAGTGAGATTAGATCTAGTCTAATCGGATAGGTTGCCTCTAATTAGAGGTTCCTCTAATCCAACTAGAAGGGATCTAAACTTGAGAGTTGGCACGAACTTGTGTCTATTGTGTGTTCTCCAAATAGGAGGGGGGGGGGGGTTTATATTGAGGGCCAAGAGGTAGCTAGGGAGACTTGGACAAGGGGAAACCTTCCCCTAGTCCAACTCGGCTTGGACAAGGGGAAAGTTTCCCCTTGCCCAATTCGGCACGGGAGGAGGAGTTGGAGTAGGACTCCAACTTCTCCCCTCCCTCCCTCTCTTCCTTGTGCGCCGCCGGTGGGGCCCACCTAGGCCGGCCGCCTATGCCGCCGCGTGGTGGGGCCCGCCTGGCCGCACCGCCTCGGCCGCCGCCGCGCCGCCTCCCCCCGCCGTGGACCGGTCGGTCCACTAGGGTTTGGCCGGGGGGGAGCCTCCCCCCTTCGGCGTCCTGGCCCACCACCACAACTTGGTGGTGTGGCACTAATAATATTTTTCCCTTAATTATTTATCAATTAAATAAATCAATATTTAATTAACATATAATTAAATAATACTTTGTCTAATTAATTCTTATTTGAATATTTCCTTTTACAGAATATTTCACTGAATTAATTTCCTATCATGTGAAACACTTTTCATATGATCCGGGACACCTAGTGTCCGCCGACAAAATACTCCGGATAAATATTTCCTTCTTATATAAACCCTCGGAATAAATCCGACCGTGATAGCAACTTCTCTCACAAAACAATCTCTCTTGATAAGGTATATCTATCACGCAAACACTATGCCGGTAATACTCCCTTCATGTTCCAGACCAACCAAATACACAACTAACCAGTCCTAGTTTAAGCGTGTCCACCCTACAGGTTTGATAACGGGTAGCTATAATTGGGTATCCACCAATCACTGGCCAGTGACAGATCCCGGGATGATCTGTGTAACTGCTATCGTTATGCGAAAGATGCTCTGTTGAACCTGCTGGTTATTTAATATATCATATCCCATTACTCACGATACTAAACTTTACCCGAGATATAGATCCGTGGATGATACCATGAATCAATGATTGATTCATATCATCTTTATCTATCTCGTTACCGGTAAGTTCCCTCTACTCATTTCCGTATTAAACTTCACCATGCATTGTCTGCAGAACATATTTGATACCTTTATAATACCGAGAGGGCCCAGGGCGTATCTCTCTTAACACCGAGGAGTAATTTCGCATCTCAGAACATTAGGATACACGCATACCTTGAAGCCACCCAGTAGCTGCCTTTATGATCACCCTGTTACGGCCGTGACGGTTAACAGCAGCAAAGTAACTTTTCCAGTATGCATGATCCTAATAACCTCATGGTTACAGGACTTGTTATACAACAACCTTTCTGTGATAAAGCTAAGGACAAAAAGGCTATTTAACGGAATCTCTTAGCATACCAACACTTGGGTTACCCAGCCATATTATTATCCAATAATATGCCACTCATTGATGCTAACATAAACAATGTCCATGACTAGGAAAAGCAGCGTCATCTAGCAATCAACAAATTAGTCCGTAAAAGAACTAGGGTATATTTTACGTGTTCATATTCTCTACACGTGCGGGTGAGCTTTTCCCTAAATCACGCATTTAGAAATCACCACAGTTATAGCATAGACAATACGAATCAATAATCTATGAATCGGATATATGTATATGTATAAATACATTGCCTTTTGGGCATAGATCCAACAGTCTCCCACTTGCACAACTAGCAATGTCTAGTTTGCATAAGTCTAACATATTGATGATGTTTGGTGATTCTCATGCTCACTCTTATGTGGTTGACGATTTGTCCTTTTAGTCCCTACTGGGGCTATGTGAACTTTATTCTTTTATGCATAAAGAAATACATCTTTTCATGCACAACCTCAATTGATCAAATGATCACTTATAGCTTCTGGTCATTCAAGGTGAAACCCTGGTACTTTTACTAAGAACACAATTTCATTGTTTTACCAATTAGTTGTTTCTTTTCAAAGAACCACACCTAGTTCATACAATGAACCGACAACCCTTCTTCATGGAAGTTATTACGCTCCCACTGTCTGTGCCACTTGTTGTAGTTTTCGTAATATAGCCTTATGTTTTATATAAACATCCCCATGCTTTGCGATGTACAACATTTAGAAAATTCTGTCATCTAATCCTTGTCTTATCCTTTATACTTATCTCATAAGATTTTCCAATGCAACTCTTACATTAGGAGTATTTCTCTCTTTTGAAGTAACTTCTTCAAAATACACCTTATGGATAATTCTCATCTTAATTGGAGTCAGTTGAACTTTTCAACAAATTCAACTTGTCAACAATCAAGTTTGACTATTTTGATTTTGATCTTAAAATTTCACTTCTTAAGAAATTCCATTATGATCAAGATTTCAAAT